>JARHVA010000841.1:622500-975000 GCA_037957365.1 Torreya grandis
TATGGGTAGAAGGGAACATGTAATGTTTGATTCAAATGATCCCCCTCCTCTTAATTTTCCCATGATCTCCAGTGTTATGCATGGATAGGGTACAACCATGACACACATATATTGATATCTTTAGTAAAGAAGTGGGATAGTAACACATGTATATTCTAACTACCAGTGGGGGATGTCATTGTCACCTTAAAAAATGTATGGGAGAATTATATATATCCTAATAAAATGGAAGAATATGGTCATGAAGGATACTACACATGAGATATAGATAGTATATTAAAAAATTTAAATGGATGGTAGTGATATGACATGATATAAGTGTTTCATATCTTGTATTGGCTGATATTTTAATTGGTGATAAAACTTAATTAATCAAATACCTTATCATAATTTTATCTATATTTGTGGTTGGGGACACTAGTGATGTAGATTATGCTTATGGGATACAGATCATTATCCAAGATGAGGAGGAGCACCATACAACATATGCCTATGGCTAGTGTATGTTGGTCCATTTATAAGGGACTTATAAATATTCACTTGAGTGTCATGGTGCCAGTTTGGTAGTGGGGACACTACTATAGATGTGGGCCTATGAACATTTTTTTGTTGAAAGGCCAATTTTTTTATATTTATATAAGTGGGATAAAGATAATCCACATGTAAATAGATGGGTGACGGCTTCCATGATGAGACATAGGGAGGGTGAGAGTGTGTGCATGGGTTGGGTTGACCTACAACTATTATATTTCTCTCAATAGACTAGGACTTTAATAATATCAATCAAATAGAGCATGCGATACTTGAATGATTTAGTAAGGACCAAAATAATTATGTATATATAGCAGAGGGTAACCTACAATGTGAATGTTAATAGGAAAGGGTTTCAAAGCCTAAAACTATGACATAAGGATGTAGCTCTTAATAGAACTCAATAAATAAATATTATGGTTATAAATTAAATAGTTATACAAGTTATTAACTTGACTAAAGATGGGTTAAAATGGTTTTAAAAGGGTAAGGTGAAATGGTCAACTAAATGGAGGTATATGCAACCTAAAGTGATTTATGGAAATTCTAAGCAATCAAATAGCCATACCAACTTATTCAACGTGGAGAAGGTATAACCAATGATACACATACATATATTCAAAAATTAAAAAAATAAACATCTAATATACTAAATAAATAAATGAAATAGTATAGGGATAAAATACTTATCTTTGGTTGAACTTGTTGACAATTCAATCTCCCCTTTGTCTCAATTGGAGCTTTGCAAGAGATGTTGAAGGTTGAAGACCTCAAATTATTGGATGAATACCTATATATCCTCAGTTAAGAACTTCCAATGACTTTTTTTATTGATCTTCAATGACACTACAAGATAAGACTCCTCAATATAATGTTATAATCCACTAACTCTCCCAGATATACTTAGGGAATGTGAGTGAGAAAAGTAAAAAGAATAATATGGTATACGATATGATATGAATAAAATATGACCCCTATATATACTAATCTAATACCTATAGCCAAGCCTAGGATATAAGATATTTATATGATGTAGAGGCATTAGGGAGAATTCCTCAATCTCATCTCTCTAGTTTTTTATGCAATAAATCACTTGCATTATATGGTTTACTACTCCACCTTCCATGTCTAGTGCATTTTATCTCTTAATTCCTTGTGTTTAAGGGTCTCTTTAGAATAAATCCTTATTTAATTTACTATTAAAAATAAAAACCATTAGTTATCTTTGATAACATCCATATTCACTATCTATTTTTTTCTATACACCCCTCTTTTTGGTTCTTTCATTTATGTTCCACTAGCCTTCTTGTTAAGCTAGACACCTAGGCTTCAAAACCCCAAATCTTTCTCTATGTGAAGAATAACCCAAAATCAATGTATAAATGGTATTTTATTCTAAAAAAAACTTTCATAAACCCCTTGAAAGTCCTTATATTACCATCTTCCTTCTTATTCCATTCACAAACTTCTCAATCTCTTGACAAGGCTTGCATGGGCTAGTAGCCCTGTTTTGGCATTGTATGCTTTGTTCAAACAATTTAATAAATTTAATCAAGGTTAAATTACATATAAATCCTAATTTTAACCCAATTTATGTGTTTTAATATTTTTAATCCTTTCTTCCTTTTGTGTCTACTACCCATTTTTCAAATTTTCTTCTCTTTAGGCCTAATTAAGCCTTATATGCCACCTCACTGCCCAAATCCATACTTGTATGGATTGTAAAATCCTAAAAATTATTTTATCAATTATATAATATTAAATCATATAATATTAAAAATAAATCTCCAATTTTAAAATGGGAACCATTTATTCTCCAAACCCTATTTTTAGGGTTTCCTACACCCTATCCAGGCTAAGAGTCTATGAAAATCAATATCTTTCTTTTTAAGGGGTTTCAAAATAACAATTTACCTTTTATAAGACTATTTTTGATGTCTAATATATTATTATATAGTTTATATGACCTTTATCTCTTGATTTCATGTTCAACACAAAGAATCCCAGTCAAACTATAGTTGTTCAATAGGTTGTGTAATGTCCATGGGCCTTATTTCTTCTCCCAATCTTATAAACTTAATTTGGATCCTTGTCAAGGGTTTCTAAACATTGATATAACTTAAAATAAATGATCCGTGATAACCATTCACTTCTTTTTTATCAATAAACTTGGTTTGAACTGTGGACTATTTAATCAAGCTTTCCTATGTACAAACAGGGTCTATGCTTTCATAAGATTTTAGGACTCATACTCAAGTCTCTCCCAGTTTCCACTCCTAAAAACTATCCAAAATTAACAACACACTAGATAAATTACCTACTTTATTAAATGATAATAATATATCCTCCTCTATTGATAATTTGCCATCATAAATTATAGGTCCTACATCCTTATACAAGACTAAGCAAGTATTTAGGAACTATTACATTCAATCAATTCCTTATCTATATTAAGAGTTTTACTTTGATAAATTAAACTTTATCAAGGTATTATAACCCTTTAAAATCATTCTCAATCATTTATATCTTCAATTCATACTCATTCTACTAGCTTTGTGCACACAAAAGGGTCTCTTTAACTATTACACAGGGTAGTGAATATATAAACCTCAGTCTTACTTTGAATATAGATTAAACTACAAAGTTATCCATGTTTTAAGAGATATTAATAAATCCTTAATTCAATAATCCTTTTTCCAATAAACACTCAACTTAACCTTCACACATTCTTCTCATTTTGTCTTTACTCTTAACATTCTACAATTAGGGTATATATTTTGTATACAGAATGTCTTTCAGAAGGTTGTGGATGGTTGCTTTATTAAACCTTGGAACTCAAGATCTAGGTATTAAAATACCATTAAATTTAATTTAAATGTACACCACTTAATATCATTTTCAATATTTTATATTTTAATAATGCATGCAAAGACTCTAACTTACCATACTACAAAGAATATGGATCAAGAAACAGGGTTAGTGGATAAGTTATCACAACTCCTAAGTTTTGCTTTTCAATCCCAGTTATTATAATACCTTAAAGTACCAACATGATATAAAAAATTTCATAGTTATATGGTATGGGTTATTATATCCTTCATATACTTTTTTATCTCATGTATTATATGCTTCAACTTGTAGACATATACATGGGAAGTCTATGTACATGGAGCCTTCGAGGCTCATTCAAAAGAATGAGGAAGCCAACAAGGATAAATCTAATAAACTTGTAAGAGATACAACATAGATATCATAATATATTCATCCTTTGATTAAATATTTCTTTACAAACATATTTCATAACAAACTATACAACTTCTATTTTTTGAGAGGATTCCTTCAGACCTATCAAGCTCCCCTGCTTTCTTTTCTTGGAGCTTATTTTTCATCTTCCTCTCATCTCCTACGCCAACATATCCATTGGCTTTCTTGAATCTCCATAAGCTTCACCATGAGATTAATCCTCTCAAATATATACCCTAATTCTCTTATTATGTATTTTACTTCTTTTTCTATATCCATCTTCCCTATTCTTCTTGTTTTCTAGCCCTATTTTAGACCTTCTTCTTAGCAAGTCCAAGATTTCCTCTTAGACCTCTTTTGGGTCTTTCGTCTTCTTGAGTCCTCTCTATACTATCTATTATCAACCCTCTTAACTATCTTTTGGAATCTCTTATCTTCTTATACATCATTCCACCTACCAAATGAATTTTCCTTTCTTTTACAATGTAGACTCTTCACAGTTACATCAACTTCTTGGCCATAACCACCTCAACATACCAAGGGTGATCTTTCACTAATTAAAAAAGTCTTAATTTAATCATTAAATATTAAAAATGTATGAAAACCTCCCTATTAAGACTTTTAAGATCCCTAGAACCAAATTTACCCATCTAATCACTTCAAACACACAAATGACTCTCTTAGTCTCTATTGCATTATTTTGAATTTTCAAATTCTTGTTTTTGGAGGGAAAACTCTAAGCCCCTTCAAATCTTAACCTATGACTTATAGGGACCCCATATGACCTCATAAACATGAATTTAACATTAACATCCAACATTTACCATATTTAACATCAGACCAAAATGTAAATTTGGTAACATTGAAGCTTGATGCTCTTGCATCATACTCCCCAAGAGGAAGAAAACTTGAGCCTCCAAGTTTCATCCTTGATTTATAATTGATATTTTTAGGTTCCTTCATGGTTAACATGTATTTTTTCCCTTAATTATAACCTAATTAATAAATTTTGCCTTTCTTGGTCTTGTTATTACACCCATGTGTGTTTAAACACATCTTAGACCTGTAATAGTAAATTTTATGTGTGTAGTGTACTAGTTTATTTTGATTTTCACACATCAAATACATTTAAAGGATAAAAAAGGTGTTTGGAAAGATAGATAAGGTAAATATAGACCTTTTAAAATAAATTTGGGTTTTTATAACAACCCATATCTCAAGTTATGAATTTTATAAAGCCTCGACTTGAGCAGGAAGGTTGGAAACCCTAGAGTTAGGGTTAGGTGAATATAAATAGTTTCCACCATCCAAATTGGACAAAAATTTTGAATATTTAATAATTTAATATACTCTCATATATTAATGTGTTTTTTAAATCAGAGGGTATGGATTTATATGGATTTGGAGCTACGTCAAGAGAATAGGGCTAATAAGGCCTAGAAGAGTGTGTTTTCTCAAAGGAAATGGTAGGTAAGTAAAGAGTAAAGAATTGAAACTTATATATACATCTAAGTGGGGTAAAAAAAGCCTATAAATGTCATAATACCTTATGAAAAGTAAATTTATTGATCAAACTAAATGGAAATTATTTCAAAAAAGGCTACAAGCCTTGTATTAGCCTTGTGACCAGAATAGAACTATGAGATTGAGCCCTTGGAAAGGATTAAGGAAAGTGAGACAAGATCATTAAAGAAATTTAATGTGAGTGGAAAGAAATCCCAATACCTAAAAGAGGATATGACACTAAACACCTAAGAGGTTCCTTAAGGAGAGACGCGAAAGAGACTAAGAGCTTTTAGGTGAGCTAATAAATTATGTGCAGGGGAAATGATTGTAAGTCAAACAAAGTGGCTTAAAGATATCAAAAGAATGTTGATGAATGTCAAGGAACTATAAATATAACAAGGAAATCATACATCACCTCCATAGATATAGTGGAACTAGGTTGAAATAAGGATAAATAAGATCAAGCACAATCAAAGAATGAGATCATTTTTGAATACCAGTTGAATTGGAAACCACATAAAGATGAGATTGAAGACTTTTCCCCAATGCCTCTACATCACTATATTAGCCTAGTAGATATAGTTGAAATACTTTATTTGATAGAGAATGGTATCAGCTAAACTGATATAATACATATTTCAAATGACAAAATCATAATTGTATCAAGCTAGTCAATAAGGGTATAGGTTCAAAATAGATGATATTATCCATATTGATACTATAGGATATAGGGAAGCTATCTAATCTAGACAAGAGACATATAAGAGATTTAGATGAATAGACACTTAGAAGAGTTAAAATTATATTAAAATTGGTGTAATTAAGATATTATCATAAAATATATCACAAATCACCATGAGCATTTCCCACTCCATTTCTAGTTGACCCTTTAAGGCGTACACTTAGGGAGATCGATGCATCAATAAATGATAAAGTGAAATATATTATGTGTATACTTATTCCCCACCTGAAGCTCATCACATATCACAATAATGTAATTTGGGATGGTGCTTTGTAAAATAAACATAGCAACACCAAATATCATAACTGAAAATAAATTTTGAAAGAACTGAAAAAAATAAAATAACTAAAAATAAATGAAAGTAAATAAAATTAAAATGTGTACCTTAAATTACCTTTTTAATTGTATAAAAATTTGTGTTTGTCATAGGTGATGAAAGGCAATCAATGAGGAGAAAGAGAGGTAGACCTAAAATATAAGATAAAATTTTATTTTTTTGTAAAAAAAATTGTTAGCACCTAAAAAATATCTATCTCGCGAGGATTATAAGCTTTATTTTAGTTTGTGAAAAATATCTACATAAATAAATATAAGGGTGAAAAATAGAGTCTCATAATTAACTTAAAGCTTTACAATTTTAATTTTGGAAGATGTGAAATAATGTGATGCATGTCTTATTCTTTTCCATCAAATTTAAGCAAATGCATGGTCAAAAAGAAAAAAATTTAAGATGATTTAAATAAATGTAAAATAGACTAAATCCTATGAGAAATCATGTGAAATATTTTAAATAAAAGGAAAATATCCAATATAAGAAAATAAAAAAGATAATCAAACAAGGTTGTGTTTGAAAAATGGTGTCTTCCCATGGAAGACAAGTAAAATCAACTTAGATAAAACATGAATAAAAACATAAAACAATGTAAAAATAAGAAAGACTCTAATGAGTGAAAACATGAAATTAGTGTCTATTTTAAAACATTATGTAAGAAATCAAATCCATCTAAATACATGACTATGATGATAAATATGGTGTGGATATAAATGGTGATGAGCATTTTTGAGGAAGTTCTGGTTGATTCTCCAATGTCTTACAATGCAACTCACAAAATGAAAATCCAAGTGGCATCATAATGGTGAATAAGGCAATTTTCTATTTCGATAAAATTAATCATGAGACATCATCAGCTCTAAGTGATATCCATCAAGGGTATATTAGATGAAAAATATGTAAATAAGGATGCAAGGCACTACATAGATGATTTATAAATATTTAGTGGAGGCAAGACTCTAAAAAAGTGGGCAAGGCTAAGAGCTATCAACATTAAGGACCTAGGAAGCTCTATCTAACAAGCAAAAGCTTGGGATAAAAAGTGAATTGATAGATCATAACATGAAGTATATATGCATGAAAATTAAAATAATCCTACCTTCTCACAATATGTTCCCTACTCCTCATGACCTCTTACAAATATATTGACCTACTATGAAAATTGAGTAGTTGTGTGATAAGATAGGTGGCACTAAAAATGTAGGAAAATATAATGATATAAGACCTCATACCATAGTCTACTTACCTATCACACCCCAATGGACCTCATATCTATCATGAGCTCAATTATGGATTTTGAGCTTATAGTAGAATAAGAGATGTGCCAAAAAATATCATGTCTTTTGGTGTGATGTGACTTTTAATATTTTATTATGGATTTTGATTTTATCTCTTTTAGCTTTTTCTATTCATCCTTCATCTAGATTTGGAAAAACCAAACATGGGTGACATACATAGCTAACACAAGAGAGCTTACACTTAGCCACTAGAGAGGAGAACCTAAAGACCATGGTGCCTAAATATTCCTAGACTTTACCCACATGGAAGTGTGTAATATTGAAACCAACCTACATGTGCCTCATGTGAAAATAATAAGAGGGAAAATGGGGATTGTATAAGATCCATACATGTGATAAAGAGTGATGGTATAATGATATATGTGTTTATATTTGACCACAAGGAAGGGAAATGGTGATTTAAAATTGAATAGGCTATACTATGAAAAGATGATAGTCATGTCACTAACGAAGTTTTACTAACTATTGTCACATTGAAATGCACCATGTCAAGTCCTAATACTTATTTCAACCAACACAATGGAAACACTCTTAGATTGTGGGTGACCTATGATAGGAATGATTATTTGGAGAAGTCCAACTCCTTCTCAAATCACAGTGCACCTAATTTAGGATCAGATAATAGTGCTAAAATCTAAACTAACAAGGCCTACCTAAGCTACATTAATACTCTTGCTCATGAAAAGATAAAGTGAAGCTAAAAAACTAAATGTGAGGTGATGCATTGAGATTTGATGGTCCCCTATACCTATTTAAAATAGCACAATGGGACTAATAAAGATTGAATTTCTCTTTACACAGTCTCTAAATTAGGTTTCTCAAGCATAAGTGTTTTGTATGAAGATGGTGAACTTTGATATAACTAAAATGGATAGCTAAAATGTCCTATACAAGACACAATTAGGGATTTTCCACAACTAATCACTTTCATAACCAATTGTAACACAACATATGATTTGTAAAATACATGCCTACTTGCACCAAGGTGAAGGGAAATGGACATACACAAAGGAGAACACTCTCTACCACAAGTTTAGATCAATAAATAACTAAAATCACATAAGATACAAACATGGAGAAGGTAAAAAATAGTATTCTATTAATCCAAAGGTCTTAAGCTAGTATTTACAAGTCTTTATAGCAATAGAGTTTTGATATACCCAATAGAGGGATTTCAAAATTAAGAATTTCCAGCCCTATTTATAATAAATGAGAGCCAAGAGATAGGAGAATAACAATACTAGATTGCATAAATTCATATATTACATTATAAATTAGCCTATCTAAGAGAAAAAATAAGTGTAAATAGGATCATTGACCTCTCATAAATTCACTAGGCCTACCACTTTGATGGTCTCTCATGGAAGATGGGCATAGGAGTGGAGGAAAGGGATTCATTTTTTCCATTTTAGTCCTTTATTGGCATTTATGTATGATGAATGGTTTCTTACATGGATGTTACACTTGAGAAACTCTTACATTTGATTTCATTAACTCACCCATCTCTCGACACATGCATATCAAATCCTATTGCATGGTTGACTTAAAAATATACCTACATCACCATTTAGAGCCTTGATGATTGACTTGTCATGATGGATACTTCATGGAGGAGGTTAAACACCTTTAGGATCAGTTTTTCAATGATTTAGACCCATCATGTCCTTAATTACCCTTAATTTCCACTATTCATAGTCTTGAAGGACTAGTCAAGACACTTATCCAACATGTTAGTCATGCTTGAGATGTGATGGAGTTAAAATATTTGAAACCAGCCTTGGAGCCTATTAATAATCCTCTTGGAGAGGCTTGCAAGCTTGGGTCACCATCACATCTATCAATAAGATTCCTTGAAAAATCAAGAAACTTGTGTTTTCATGATTAAAAGTCTTATTTTGCTCTTTCATTCTCTTTTCAACCCTAAAACTTGATTGGTAGAGTCATCATTATCATGTATCCCTTGGCCTATAGGCCTCTTAAACAAAACTTTCATGCCTTTATGTATAACCTTACTCTCAGGATATCACAATGCTCTTGACCTATATCAAACATGCTAAATCTACTTATAAAATAGGTTGTAGGCCTCCCACTTGAGACCATGATGTTGGAATTCCTTTGAGGCCCCATAATTTATTCTCCTCAAATGGTCTTCTAACTTCACCAAGAGACCTTGAAGTCCATTCCATTTTATCTGGTAGGTTTTCAGTCTAAGGCCTTCATAGAATTGGTTGCAAGTTTGAATTTATGTTTCTATACTTTTTTATCTTTAAATATGGATTTTATGCTCTTGGTCATGCTTGAGACCCTTTCCAATATATGTATACATATAGAAGGCATTAAAGCCTTACAATAAACCTCATCATCATCAACCTAGCATTCACACCTTAGTTAGTCATGAAAGCCATGGGATACGCTTGTAAGCTTGACTTGTCTTGGAAGATCTTTGTTCATTCTACCTAAAACTTTCCCATAGAGTTCTAAGTCCATAAGTCATGTTTAAAGTCTATCCATTATTAAATCAGGATATGAAACCTTGTACTATCATTTCTTGGCATGAGTGATAATCTTATCAAGTTTGAGAATGATTTTATTACTGCAAAATTATATTCTTGTTACCTTTTTTATCTCTCATAAGATCATGTTTGGTACATTTTAATCCACTTGAGGTGATGTGGATATCTCTTTCAAGATATTAGAATCCTCTTGTTAAGAAATAATTTTTTGAAGTGTCTTGGAAATCATTTTCATCCTATCAACCAAGAATTCTTGAAACATTAATACATGGCTTGGCACTATAGATTTTGAAATTACTTTAAGACATCTGTAATCTTCAATTAAGAGATAATTACCCTAAAAATATGATGATACCCCTTTTAATACCTATAATCCTATACAGTGTCTTCTCAAACTTGAAACCCTATGTAATCTTGACAATTGCTTATGATTATTCTAAAAACCTTTTTTACCTAAAACATACTTTGAAGACTTATCCTAGGCCTAATTAATTCCTAGGCTCACATTTATTTCCTCAAGCACCATGAAGATATCAATCAGTATTGTACTTCCATACAAGACCTTGATCTCTAGTTAAGACTTCAAACCCTATGACCCATGCCTCCTTTTTCATGATCTGTAGGTGTATTGTAGCTATCAATAAATTTTTAAATTCAAATGAAATCCATGGAAACATGTTTAAATCTTAATTTAATCCCTTTATATACACTTTAGTACCTTATACAAGTTTGCTCAAGCTTAAACTTTTATGCCTTGATATACATGCTTCTTGAAGGCTTTAAGAATCATGATTTCACCCTTATCAATCAAGAAACTCCATGGAATAAGATAGAATCTAGGTATATCCTTATTTTCTCTTTAAAATCATGATAATTCTTTTGATACATTCATGAGCCTATTGATAGTTTCCTTGAGTTTCAAAGATCTTACTCTTTTTTGAGTCCATGAGAAACCTTATTGGAAATCAAGAGTTTGCCTATAACTTCCTTGGTGGGTATTTGATGAAAGTAAGATTATTATGCTTATTTTTTGTCCCTCCATTGATATTTAAACACCTTAAACATATTTAAAACTTCCATCTTTTGCTTTGAGGCCTGTAGAGGTTATCTCCTAGCTTGAACCTCATTGAAACCATCGCTTTGACTCCTATGGCCTATAACCTACAAATTTATTTTAAGTGGTCATATAGGATATTTGAATCACTTATATACCATTTACATACCTTATGTAACCTTTGATATATCTTTTATAGTGTTTTAGAAAGGGGTTGAACACCACAAAACCAATATACTACTTAACAAACCTACAACTTAGGTTTTAGTATAAAAACCCTTATTTCCTTCTATATCAGTATTGAAATATTTGAGTGTTATATAATAATCTTAAAATCCTTTTATGACTTTAAATATTCATGTATTCCATTTGAGTAATCTCCAAGACTTCAAAAATTGAATTCATGAGTTCATAGGGTTTTGGTAGGGTTTAGGGGTTGCCTACAATATTTTGTTAGATCCATGAGTTTATAAGATCCTTGGTCAAGATTAATTACTTTTAATGGTGTATAATATACCTCCTAACCTCCTTAATTACCCATTATTTTCCATGCATCTATATAAATTCATTCAAACCTTGAATTATGCCTTCTTTGAGTTTTTTGTAGGTTAGTTCAGGGTTTTTTAATGATTGTTTATGTCATATTTCTTTCTTATTTCCTCCAAATACTTGTATATGACCCTTAAATACCTCATTTATGATCTCCAATGGTTTTAATAAGTCATTTAACTTATAATCAAAGATAGCACATCCTTTAAGACTACCTATAGGTTCCTGTGAGCAAGAAGTTGAGTTAGTTTTGCCTTGCTAAGAGGTCTGTGAGTATGGTTATCTTATTTGAAGGCTTGTGATGGATTTAAGATTATGTGATGGACCTAAATAACATTTTTTTATTTAATACCATAATAATTCTCTACAAATCTTGATAAAACCTCATAAAACCCTACAATTTCATGAAAACCTTAATATTTAAGGGCTTGTTATGCCTAATTTTACATGCAGACCATCAAGGAAACTTTATACATCTAGTAGATGTTTGAGGAGGGCTATTATATCCTTAATTTAATGCATGAAACTTTGATAACCCTTGTAACTTGTGCACATAAGCCAAAACCTACAATTTCATAGGTTTGCAACCTATATTCAAGGTTTGTCTTCATGTGACCTTCTTTGAAACCTATTATTTCTTTAGTGAATGCACCTCCCCTTCATTGACAGAATTTCAAAAGGCTTTGAGACTATAAATAATCCAAAATCATAGTGTTTTCTTCCTTATATCTCTGAAGAAACCTAAAAAAGGTGATTAAAATTCATCTATGAAGCTCTAGGCTTTGAAATCATGGTGAAGGCTTGACTTTGAAGGTCTAACTTTGAGAATTTATTCATAAACCTTTAAAAACACTCCTAAAATACTGAATATTCCATTATAATTCTTGATATGGATAAAGTTTCAATTATTTCTTGATGCACTTTACTCGCATTGAGAGAGTTGAATGTCACCAAGAGGCAAGAAAAGAGGGAAACCATCAAGTTCAATGTATTTTAACCATTTGTATAGGCTAGATGGTTCTTAAAGAGTCTATACATATCAATATGACTTCATGAGACCTTAAATGGGACCATTTAGTGTGTTTATGACCTTGTTATGCCCCTTAAGACTCTTTTGTCCTTATTCTTTATTGAAAGGAACCTGAACAGTTATCTACAAGGTTAATTTAATGCTAACAAATGCATTAGACTCCTTTTAGATACATTTCCATTGAAAATAAATTCACATCTCCAACTATCAAATATCTTCACTAGGTCACCATAACTTTAGGATTGACTTAATGGACTTCCCACAAGATATTGCATTGACATCAACTTAAATGATCCAAGGCTTGAAATGAGGCATAGCAAGATTGATCAAAAAGTAAATAAGACCTTAATACACATTTTTTTATTGAAGGGTCCTCTAATAGGATTAATACAGACCATAACTCTAATGGTGATTGTAAAACTCTTTCAATGGATTAAAATTACAAAGAACCTTAATGACTTTTACATACATGTTCTTGAACCAACCTAATCATCATGATGGTGATTATAAAGATTATACTCATCTAATTATAGAAAAAATGACCCTCTCCAATAATTTCAAGTGTCAAGAGATCAAATGTGGATATAAAATCCAATATTATGATGACCTACAAGGAGTGTTTGCCTACGTAAACACTCAAACCAGTTGACTAAAGCATCCATTGGGCATGGAGTCATATAAGCCTCTCTACAAATCACTTCTAAAGTTACAACCTTGGCTGTAACATGCTAGACTAGCCCTAAAATAACTAAAAATTACCTCCAAAATATAAAACAAAGAAGCTTAAAAACCAAAAAAAACTATATCAAAGCACTTAGATGGATAGGGAAACACTATATTACTCAACAACAATGTGCTACAACACTTGGAGGAATGAGAAAGCTAACTTAATATGTATGAAGGCTCTGAAAGTGACTCACTAAACCTAAATCAAAACAAAACCCCTTGAATTATTTTATACTCCATGAAAGTTCATCATCATGTATTTTATAGGGGTAAGTGAAATTTTACTTTGTAAACTAACTAATTATCACATTCTCTTAAGAGTGGTTTATTGGCAATGACTTTTATCCCATTCTCTCCTTCTTTGAAGACAAATCTCACTTGCTTGCTCTCTAACTCCTCAACTATGTCAAGAATGCTTTATAAGTTTACAAATTCCCTTGATAACTCATTATCATACAATTGTGTAATTTTGTTTACTTAGGGTAGCTGATATTACCTCTAATTTTAGAGGTTGGCATTGATCTTGTATGATGTCTGTAGGCTTATTAAACTAATATATGGATACTACAAGTTCTTTGGTTTCCTCATGTTGTTCTTTGGGCTCCATTGGCTCAATAAGAGCTTAAAATTCCTCAATGATAACATAGTATTGTTTTCAAGTCTCATCAAGTTCTCTTTGAGGTTTCACAACTTTATCATCCTTTAACTAATTTTTATAAGAAGAATCAACCTCTTCGACTAATTTGACATGTTATTCCTAATTTTCTATAATTTCCTTGGATATTTCAAGTTGAGTTCAAACTAATACAAATACATTAGTATTCTCATTATGTTCTCTTGGAACTATTGGTCCACTAATAGTCTTAAACTGCTCAACAAGATCAAGGTACAACTACCAAGTTTAACTATGATCTTCTCTTGGCTTCATTGGATTTGGTATGAAGGTGCCTTATTCATGCATACAATAGTACATTAAACCTATATCCTTCATATAGTCATGTGGACCAAATTCATGACAACCTTTTTCCCAATCATCAAAAGAACAATCAAGAACCTCTTTTATTGGTGTAGTAACCTCAAGATGAGTATCATCTTCCTCATGCAAGATGTAATTACATAAAAAAATCTATTTAATGAACATATAGGGGTCATATTCATGATGTTTAGTTCCCCATTCATCAAGTAAAATATTAGGGATGCCTTTAAGAGGTGTATTTGGTTCATTATCTAGGACATACTCTTCTTTATCAAGAATTATGTAATTAACACTAGAAACATTAGGCATATAGGGCTCTATGTGATATCAAGAAATTAGTTCAGAATTGATAGTGACTCGAGTGCCATACCTTATCCTAAAAAACATGTGATACCAATATGATGACAAGTATCCATCTAGTATTTCAATAAAGTCATGTGATAGGCATATAGTAAAATATGGGGGTAATTCAATGACTAATATATCTTAGACAACAGAGACACTTGGATAAGAATGCAAAGTGAGACTCAATACCTTAATCACACCAATTATTTTGGTGGTTGTACCATCTAATTATAATACTCCTTTAGTGCTTGGTTCATGCTTCAAGCCTAGTTTGTCAACCACTTGATTAGGCATCATAGAACTACTAGCACCATAGTCAATCATACAGTTATAGACCAAGCAATCACCTATGATCAAAAAAAGGTAGAAACGGGGGATTTTCACTTACACTTGAATTTTCTCCCTTAGGATGAGGTGTATTAGTAATTAATAAATTTATCTCCCTTGGTATTCCAATGATAGATGAAGGTTGGTTAAGGCTTATTACAACAAATCCTTTTAACTTGGTATGGATAGAGCCTCCCACATGGAGATATTAGCATTTGTCTTCTTCAATTACTCAATTATATTGAAATAAGTAAAATTAACCTTTGGTTGTACCAATGTAATAGTATTTTCACCTTGAACTTGAGTGAGTTGGGTTGATTCTTAGGTTGAAACTCAATTCTTACTGACTAGTTTTTAGAAATAACAACCTCCTCTCTCTGATGTTGACTTATTTGAGGTTGAGTTTCCCTTTGAAAATATTTATTTACTTATGATTTATGTGTATCCACATTTTTTCCACTTTCTATCCTCTTGAGAAGCATGTGGAGCTACAACTTGACCAATTAAGGAAGATGGATCTCCCTTTATTACCATTTTCTTAAACCTCATGTTGTATGTTATAGGGGTGCCACCTTTGCTTGGATTTTTAGTTATGTTCATACCATATAATTCACCTTATTTATAATTCAAAATGGTGGAATCACCATTTAATATAGTTGGTTCGTGTCATCTTTCAATTTGTGGAGTTGGTTCACAACACTGCACTTAAGAAGATGATACACTTTGCACCATCAACACTTAATTGAGTGCCTCATTTTCACAAGTTATCTGATTTTGAGGTTGGTTTCAAGAAAATTAACATTCATAATCCTACATTAATTTTTTTTAAACATGTATAATTTTTTTAATATATGTGTATCATTGGGGTTATGGTTGTTATAAGACCTAGCATGAGTAATTTGGCCATATGCTTGAGAATTATCCTGATAGGGTTGTTTATTTGGTTGGAAAGGATGATTTTATGGTTTATAAGGCCTAAAATTTTGTACTTTATACCTCTTCAAATCAACCAATTCATTTCCAATTCTCTATAATAATTATTTCACATCATGTAGTTCACTAGGAGGCGTTGCCCCTTGACTAGCTAGATAGTTGTTTGCTACTATAATAGGTGCCAAAGTGGGTTAAATAGGTGGAAGTGTAGGTGTGTAAACATGGGAAATTATATAAAATGTGTTAATGGAGGCCTTGGGGTAACTTTTCCAATTTTTATGAGGTAATTTTTATTCCTAATGGTAGTATCATAGGCATCAAGGAGAGTTATACCCCCATGGATTAAATCATCACTACTATATCACTATTTAAGGATCTCAAATAATATAAAAATGTAGTGTTAGGGGTATGTTTAACCAACTATGGGATTATATCCCATGTCTATTGGAATTTAAAATTTAATTCCACCATATACTCATGTGGATCTCTCTTGATGTTAGGTAGTTGCTCTATGAGTGAAAGGTGGTTAGCCTTGTCCTCAAACTATTGGCACAACCTTTCTCCCAACTCATCCTAATTATGAATAGAACCTAGTTTATACCTTTGTACTATTTTATATCTCTCCCCTTCATTTATATAGATAAAATTCTCATAGCTACGTTATCTTTGGTGACATGGTAAATTGAACAAATGTTTGCAACATCTTCGATGTGAGATGTGCCCAATAGGTGTTGTGGAGTTCTCACTAGTAAAGGATGGGATGCTCTTTAGGGGTTTAATAAGTATGTCATCATATTATTGGAGAGCCAATGTACTACTCCTATAAAATGCAACAAATAATTTATTCTTTTGGTCTACCATGTGAAGTATTTAAAGTGGTATTCCGTTGTATTGGGGAGAACTGTAGCAAAAGGGGGTTTAGAATATGGATCAAACCTTGGAAATCTATTCATTCTAGCTGAATCTAATGATAAATCAAAAAAATCAACCTATTTACCTATACAATATTCCCTTATTATTTTTGGCATAAATATTAGGTACTAATTTGAAAATAGGGTCTTCTGAATGCCTTTTAGAGTTTCCAAATGCTTGTAAATTGTCTTGAATAACTGTAACTTGATAAAAATAGCACCAAATTATAAACTAAATCCTTTAATCATATTGAAGTAGTGGTCCCACTAGGCATGACATAAACTATTTTCACTTTGAAATACACCTTGTTAGTTCCTAAGACATTATTTAATTGACACAATGGAAACACTCCTAGGTTGTGGGTGACCTATGATGGGAGTGAATCTCTAGATAAGGCTAGATGCTTCTCAAACCACAGTGCATATATTTTAGGATCATGTAACAATCATAAAACCTACACTAACAAAGCCTATATAAGCCATTCTAAGACTCTTGTTCATGAAAAGAGAGAGAGGTGATGAAAAACGTAAAGTGAGGTGATGCACCAAGATTTGAGGGTCACCTCTACTTAACTAAAATAGCACACTAGGACTAATAAAGATTGAATTTATCTCTATATAATCTCTAAATCAAGTTTTTCAAGCATTAGTATTTCATATGGATGTGGTGGCCTATGATATAACTAGAAGGGATAGATAAAAGGTCTTATATAAAACACAATTAAGTACTTTTTTCAACCAATCACTTGCATAACCAGCTATAACACAACATAATACCTACAAAATACTTACCTACTTACACCAAGGTGAAGGGAAATGGGCATACACAAAGGTAAACACACTCTACCACAAGTTTAAATTAATAAAGCACTAAAATCACACAAGATACAAGCATGAATAAGGTAAAAACTAGACTTCTATTAATACAAAGTCCTTAAGCCATCATTTACAAGTCTCTATAGAAGTATATTTTTGTTATACCTAGTAGAGGAATTTCAAAATCAGGGATTTTTAGCCCTATATATAATAAATGAGAGCCAAGAAAGAGGAAAATAGCACTACTAGACTACATAAATGTATTTATTACATTATAACTCAACCTATCCAAGATAGAAAACAAGTGGAAGTAATATCATCCACCTCTCATCAATGCATTAGGCCTACCACTTTGATGGTTTTTCATGGAAGATGGGATTGGGAGTGGAGAAGAGGGATTAATTTTTGTCATTTTTGTCCTTTGATGGCCTTGATGGATGTGATCCTACATGGATTATACACTTGAGAAATTATTGCATTGATGACTTAACTCACCCCTCTCTCCATAATTCATGTCAAAGCTTACTTCATGGTTGACTTGGAAATAGACATTCCTACACCATTAAAGCCTTGAAGGTTGACTTGTCATGATGGAAACTTCATGGATGAGGTTATACACCTTTAATATCAGTTTTTCAATGCCTTAGACCCATCATGTTCTTAATGACCCTTGATCTCCACTATTCACAAACTTGAAGGACTAGTCAATAGACATATCTAATGTGTTGGTCATGATTGAGATATGATGGAGTTGAAATATTTGAAATCAGCCTTGGAGCCTATAAGGAGGCCCCTTAGAGACACCTAAAATATTGTATCTCCATCACATTTTTCTATAAGAGTTCTTGAGGAGTAAAAAACTTGCATTTGCATGCTTGGCAATCTTTTACTATTTCATCCTCTTTGTTAAACTACAACTTGTTTGGTAGAGTCATTGTTCACATGTATTCCTTGGCTTGTAGTCCTCTTAAATGAAAATTTCATTCCTTTATGTAAAACCTTGATCTTAGGATATCACAATGCTCTTGACCTATATGAAACATGCTAAATTTGCTTGCAAAATAGGTTTCATGTCTCCCACCTCAAGACCATGATGTTGGTAGTCCTTTGAGGCCCCAAAATTTCTTCTCCTAAAATGGTCTTCTAAATTTTCCAATAGACCTTGAATTCTATTCCATTATTTCTAGTAAATTTATAGTTTGAGGCCCTCATAGAATTGGTTACAGGTCTAACATCATGTTTCTAGACTTGTTTATCTTTCTATATGCATGTTATGTTACTATCCATGATTTAGATCCTTTCTAATATTTGTATACTTGTAGAAGGCATTGGATCCTTTCAAGAAACCTCATCACCATCAACCTAGCATTCACACCTTGGTTAGTCATGAAATCCATGGGATAGGCTTGTAGGCTTGACATGGCTTGGAAGACATTTATTCATTTTGTATGCAACTTTCCCATAGAATCCTAAGGCCATAAGGTATGTTGTAGGTCTATCCATTCTTAAACTAGGGTTTGAAACCTTATACTAATGTTATTTGGCATAATTGAAAATCCTATCAAGTTTGAGGACTAGTTTCTTGTTGTAACATTCTATTCTTGATAACTTTATTCTCTCTCATTAGATCATGCTTGGCACATTGTAATCCACTTGAAGTGGTGTTGATATCTCTTTCAAGATCTTAGAATCCTCTTTTTAATTAATCAGTGTTTGAAGTGTCTTGGAATTCATTTTCATCTTGATCAACCATTGAATCTTCTTTGAATTTTTTAGTTCTTGAAACCTTCCCCAACTATATTTATAATCTTGGCTACCTTGCAAGTTTTTAAGAAACCTATAGACCTAAAATCTTGATGTCACAACCTTGAACCTTGCATTGTTGGGCTTGTATTTTTCATGAGGAGCCTACAATAAATTATACTACAAGAATGTGGTTGTAGGATTTTTTCTCTTCTACAAGAACATGGTGAGGTTTTGAACAACATTTCTCCTTGATTTAAAAACATTCCTTTGACCACCCAAGATTACTCTTTTAACCTAGTTACAAGCTTGTTTCTATTCCATTGAAAGCTGAAATTTTTATGAGCTTTGATTGAATGTTTACAAGCTTACATTCTACTTGAGGCTTCAAAGTTCTGACATGGCCTGGCACTATGGGTTTGGAGATTACTTTAAGACATCTACAATCTTTAACTAAGATATAAGTACCCTATAAATATATTTATACCCATTTAAATACCTATAGGCTTGTAGAGTGTCTCCTCAAACTTGAAACCCTATGCAATCTTGACAATTTACTTTGATTACTTTTAGAACCTTGATTACCTTAAACTTACTTTGAATACATGTCCTAGTCCTAATTAAGTCCCAAGCTCACAATTTCTTCCTCAAGCACCATGAAGTTCTCAATCAAGACTATATTTTCATACCAGACATTGATTTTCAGTTAACACTTCAAAGCCTATGACCCATCCCTCCTTGTTCATGATCCGTAAGTGTATTTCATCTATCAATAAACTTTTAAATTCCAATGTAATAACTAGAAATGTGCTTTAATATTCATGTAATCCATTTATGTACACTTGAGGAGATTGTAGAGGTCCACTCAATATTGAACTTCTAGGCCTTGATATGCATGCTTCTCAAAGGTTTTAGGAATCTTGCTTTCACCGTTATTCAATCAAGAACCTCCAAGGAATATGAGGGAATCTAGGGATATCCTTATTTTATATTTATCATCATTATAATTATTTTTATAGGTCTGCATACCTATTGATAGTGGTCCTTGAGTTTCAAAGAGCTTACTCTCTCTTGAGTCCATGAGAAACCTTCTTGGAAACCATGAGTCTACCTATAACCTCCTTGGTAGGGTATTAGATGTGAGGAAGAGTCTTAGGATTATTTTTGGTTCCTCTATTGAATTATAAACACCTTAACCATATTGAAAACCTCCTTATTTTATTTGTAGGCTTGTAGAGATCATCTCCTACCTTGAACCTCATTAAAACCCTAGCTTTTATTCATATGGATTGCAACCTACAACATTATTTTAGCTAGTCATAGAGGATATTGGCATCACTTATATACTAACATACCTTATGAAACCTTTTATATATCTTTATTAGTGTTTTATAAAGGGTTTGAACACCATGAATCTAATATACTACATAACCAACCTACAACTTAGGTTTTAGTAGAAAGAAACCATTATTTCCTTATTTATCAATATTTAAAGCTTTGAGTCTTACATAAAAACATTAACAGACTTAAATGACTTTAAAACATCATATATTCCATCTAATCAAGCTCTAAGACTTCAAAAAGTGGATTCATAAGTTCATAGGGTTTTGACAGGGACTAAGGGTTCCCTATAATCTTTTGTTAGATCCACATATTTCTAAGCTCCTTGGTCAAGGTTGATAACTTTTAATGGTGTATAATATACCTCTTAACCTCATCCATTACCCATTATTCACCATACATCTATAGAAATACATTCAAACCTTGAACTGTGTCATCTTCAAGCTATCAACAACTTGTTTAAGGGCTTCTTTGTGATTATTCATATTGTTTCTATCTTGTTGCCTCCAAATACTTGGATATGGCCCTTTAATACCTCCTCCATCCTATCTATTTGTTTTACTAAACCATGCAACTTTTGATCAAAGATGTCATGACCTTTAAGACTACTTGTGGGTGCCTGTGAGTAAGAATTTGAATTGGTTTTGGCTTGCTGGGAGGTATGTGAGCATCATTTTCCTCTTTGAAGGCCTCTTAGGGATTGAAGATGATTTGAGGGACCCTAATGACATTATTTTATGATTAAATACCATAAAGGACTCTAAAAAGCTTGATAAAACCTCATAAAACCTTGTAATTTGGTGAAAACATTCATATTTGAGGGCTTGTTATGCCTAGTTTTGCATGCAGACCATCAAGGAGACTTGATACACTTGGTATATGTCTAATGAATTTTTTTTATCCTTGATTTCATGAATAAAACTTTTATAACCTTGTATCTTGTGCACATAAGTAAAAATCTACAATTTCCTAGGTATGCAACCTATATTCATGGTTTGTCTTCATGTAATCTTCCTTGAAAGCTATTATTTATTTCATGAATGGACCTCCTCTTCATCAAGGGACCTACACAATGATATGAGACCATAAACTTTCCAAATTCATAGTTTTTTCTTCCTTGGATCTCAAAATAAACCTATAAAAGATGATTGAAACTTCATCCTTAAAGCTCTAGGCTTTAAAATCATGGTGAAGCCTTGACTCTAAAGGTCTGACTTTGAGGATTTATTCATCAAACCTAAAAATCTTGAAATAATGAATATCATTATTGAGATGGATAATGGTTCAATTATTGCTTAATGTACTCTACTCATGTTGATAGAGTTGAATATCACCAAGAGGAAATAAAAGAGGGAAACCATCAGGTTCAATACATTTTGACCATTTGTATGGGCCGAAAGATTCTCTACATATTAATAGGACTTCATGAGATCTCAAATGGGACCATTTAGTGTGTTTATGACCTTATTATTCCCCTTAAGACTCTATTTGACCTTATTCTTCATTGGAAGGCACATGAACAAATCTCTATAAGGATAATTTGATGATAAAAAATATATTAAACTTCTTTTAGATGCATTTCCCTTGAAAGGTAAGTCACATCTCCAACTATCAAATTGATTCACTAGGTCACCATAACTTTAAGACTAACTTATTGGACTTCCTACAAGATCTTGCATTGACATGAACTTGAAATCTCCAAGGCATGAAATGAGGCCTAGAAAGATTAATAAAGACTTAAACAACACCTTAAAACACATTTTTGCATTGATGGGTCCTCTAATAGGCCTAATACAAATCATGGATTCAACAGTGATTATAAGACTTATTTAATAGAGAAAAATTACAAAGAATATTAATGGCTTTTGCATACCTATTCTTGAACCAACTAACCATCATGAAGGTGCTTATAAAGACTATACTCAATTGATTTTGGAAAAAATGACCTTCTCTAAGCATGTTAACTGTTGAGAGATTAATGGTGGCTAGAATTTCCAACACTAACCTACATGGGATCTAGCACAAACACTCATTTATGAAGTCATCCCAAAAGAAGAGGAATATAAAATAATCTAAAGAATCATAATAAGACTAAGGCAAACTAATAAATGTTATAAATGTGATATAAAGAAATCTAAAAGTGATGCCTTAGATCTTATAGGGAAATAAGATTGACTCTAAAGTGATTGTAAATGATAAAAATAAATCCCTCAGGTAAAACCTAAGATCCATAAGTGAAATTAAGGTTGACTATAAAATTTATATAAAACCCCAAGGTGATACCTAATATTATCATGTGAAGAAAAGGCCAATTTTAAATTGATATAAAACTCAAAGGTATTACCTAGAATCCACTAGGGAAATAAAGGCTATCTATAATAATACCAAATAAACAAAAGGAAGAAATGGTGTAAAAATGATGCTAAGGAAATAAAATGAAAGAAACTAAAGAAACATCAGATAAAATAAAAATAAAAATATATGGTAACAACTATATCAAAGAAGATCATATGAAATGTGAGTGTATTTTTCTTAGATAGTATATTGAAGCTGAATTTCTTTGTTTGTAAGATGTGAAAGGTTCTTGATTGTTATGTCATGGTAAGGATAAGAAATAAATAAGTTAATAGAATGATTATGGGCATCATAAGATGCCCCAAAATCATGTATAAGATCAAATATGAGCATCATAATATGCACCAAAGGTTGAATAAGCCAAGAGTGGGTGGTGAAAGGTGACTCAATATGTGTAGTAATAAAATGATGGGTGTCACAATATATGCTAATATGTGTGAAAATAAGAGGGTAGACATTGAAATATGCCCCAACCTATGGCATTTATGTGGATTAGAGTTAACCTCAATATTGATAGGCTTAGTAATGATATCAAGATCTATGTAAATTGGTGTTATAATAGGAAATGTGGCATCTAAGGTAATGTAAAGATCTTTGAGAGGTGAAATAAAATTTTGATGTACAATATCATCCAATTTGATGAATTCTTGGGAAAACTATTTTAAAATAACTATATCGACTATGTCAATATATTTTGATGAAACATGACTAAAAATTATTATATCATCTAGGTTGATATAGTTTGTTGATATAATAGGATTAAAATAGACTATATCAACAAGATTGATACAGTCTGATGAAATAAGACTAAAGGGACCATATCAAGTAGGTCGATATAGTATGATGAAACAAGATTGAAATACACTATATTAATAAGGTTGATATAGTTATATGAAATAGTATTGGAATAAATTGTATCAATCAAATGATATATATTGATGATAGAAATTGAACTCTATCAACATATTTTGGGTTATCACTAATGTAGTTGATTGTAAGTGATTTTAATTAAATGGTATCAAGTTGGCTGATATGATTGAAAAGAAGTGATTTTGGTGGTGATTTGGGTATATAAGTAGATATTAAATTAGGATAGTTATAAATGTTTATTTAAGATTGAGGATCAAAATCACCTATAATGCATAATATGGTAGGCATTTGAATTACGTGTTCTTCATAAGCTGATGAATTGACAAAAATTGGTTGATTTTGAGTGGAGGTTTGATGATTCATCCTTATAAGGCCTTCTAATTTTGGGGTAGAAGGTGAGAATATATCAAATAAACCATACTTATCATTTCTTGATTTGTAGATAGGATTGTTAAAGATGGGAAAATCAAAAGAGGGATTTTCTTCCATGTCATAGTGTTTAACCCTAACTTTAGATAGTGGGGTAGGGTTAATAAATATAGTAGTTTTAACATAAGGGTGATAAAATAACCTATATCAAGTCAACTAATAAAAAATGTCAGATAAAAAATATTATGAATTTATAAAACAAAGATTACTAAAAATAGCAAAGTAGAGCTATTGAAATATATTGCAATAAATAAGAAATAATAGCACTTAGTTGGTTTACTATGTGTAAGAAGATTTGGACTAGAAATATGTGTAAAGTATACAAGATCAATATTATGGATCAGTCATTATATTTTTTACATTGCACATTTTGTGGCCACAAAAACTATCATCAGATCTAAACCTTATTGTCAATGCTAGTGTATGACTATGATGTAAATATTTAGTACATAATAATTACGAGATTTGGATGTGACCAACTTCATTTTTTCTAGGTTTTTTATCACCTTTTTACTAATGTATTCAGATTTTGGATACATTTTACCACTCTTCATTGATTGATAAAATCCTAACTCTTTGACCCTCTTCACGCTTAGAATAATTTGCTGAAAAATAGGTTAGTGTGTTCATCGTGTCAAGTTACACCAAAGACCTCTCTAGCAATAGATGTTGACTATATAGCCAATACTCCATGGAGGGCCTTAGAATTCTATATTTCTCATTTATATGTGGCAAAGTGTATACATAAGGGTGAAATATACTATATGAAGATGCATGTAGTGATCTAGCTTGTAATTTAACAAATATCATTCATGGGCTACTTTTTTAATGACTCAAACCTATAATATGACTTCTCTTATGCTTGATATGAAAACAAGGATGAATATGGTATAATAGAGTGCTTTTGTGGTTGCTTTTTTTAACTTTAGTGTGTTTTCTTGGTATTTTTTAGATGAAGAATGAGAAGGCTTAGACTTGTATTTATACCACACCTTTCTCAAGATTGGGTTCAATAAAACAATTAGGCCAACCCATGGGTTTCAATAATTTTATAAATTGGATGACTTTTGGCTACTAGACACTAAATAAGGATTTGGATGCTATTACCAGTGGTAGTGTCCCTCTATGATTGTTAGTGTCTATAATGATATAAAATAGGTGTGGGTCTAAAATTTATAGCGAAGGATAGTTTATTAGGTTTTAATCATTTTTGGCAGTATAGGAAACTTGGGTCATCATAATTATGTCATTAGGATTACTAAATGAGTTATAAAAATGTCTTAAATGAGTATACAGTCAAAAATCAAATGTATTTCTTACACCTATAGCCTAATGCCTCATGATCTAAGGCAAAGGTAAACAAAATTGAAATCAAGAGAAGAAACAAAACTATTAATACCTTCCCTTTTATAGGATCATTCATCTTATCAAAAGATGATGTGGCTCAAAATGTAGTTTTGAGAAGTAGTTATCAATGTTATTTTGTATATCATCTCTTCTTGAAAACCTTTAATAGTTGAATTGATAGAATGTGATGCATCAATTAGCTTAAAATTTTGATAGAGCTTCACTATTGAACCTGAGCATGGAAAATTATAAGTAGATTTAGTAATTTCAAATAAATGAGTACCCTTAATATTAATTATAATATGGATGGTTGTAAATTCATCCTCAACAAGGTACATAGATTATTTCATGGCTGGATAACATGAGCCTTTCATCTTGTCCAAGATTAAGGGCATAGAAAAGCTCTTCAAAATATTCCAAGGGGGATTAATATGAGCCCTCCATCTTGCATGCAATATGAAGGGTGGATAATTATCTTCAAAATATCTTTATAAGAGTCAATATGGTCCCTTCATCTTATTTCTAAGATAAAGGGTGGAGAACCATTCTCAAGAAAGTGCATGGATAACCAATGTGGGCCCTTCATCTTATTTCCAAGATAAAGGGTTAAGAATGCTCCCTATAATATCTCACAAGATTCATTAAAGGCCCTTCATATTTTATCTAAGATGAAGGGTGGAGAATAATTCTTCATATTATTTTATTTATTAATTAGCTATATCATAAAATGATATTCTTTAGGATTTCAATATTCTTTCTCAAATGAAGATGCCTCTTGAAAGGAGAAAAATAAAAATTAATAATTGAAAGGAAATTATAATTCTATTTGCATAAAATTTAGTTATTAGAATGATTAATTAGATTAATCAAAGATCAATTTAGTTAATACAATATGGAAAGTTTTGATTAGAAGAATGATTAGTAAGATTATTAAAGAAGGGAAAATGTTTGAATTAATTAATCAAAGCAGGATAATTAATGACTTTATTAGATAAAAAGAATTGATTAGAGAAAATTATTAGAATGATAATTAAATAGATTTAATATGGTGAATTACCCACGTAGGGATGACCCAAGGTGAATTTAAACTTGTATGTTAGATACACAGAGGAAATTAGGATGAAAAAATGATATTAAACCAGTTTGTGTGTCATTTAGGCATAGTGAGATGGCAAATACAAGCCTTTTGTTAGTAGAGAAGTTTAGAACTGAACTTTAGAGCCCTAATTTATATTTTCCAAATGTAAAAAATTGAGATTCTTTATATATTCAGTTTTATTATCTATATTTCCCCCTTGAATATAGTAATCCATAAGGATGAATTTATAAGGTTAAAGGAAATAAATGCATACTTGGGTGTATATAACACACCTTGCCTTTGTTTGACCCCACTTTGAGTGATTTTATAAAGTATGACCTATAACCAAGATCATGTTATATTATAAATTAGTACATATAATCTAAAATTTGAAATACTTGAAAATAAAGATATCAAGGAAGGAATACACATGTGTATCAATGCAACAATGTTTCCTCTTGATGTTTTAACATGGCAAATATGCTTCCTTGTGAAGTAATGGATTTGGATAAGGTTCAGACTTGAAATTTGGATATTTGAAGTAGGATATTAGATGTTATTTTTTCCCAAATCTGGTTTAAGGATGAGTTGTGATATGGCCATTGACATCATTATATCTTAATCGTAAAACTCAATTGTGAATATACATAATCTAGTGAGGGTGAGTGATTTAATCAACCCATCTTATAAATATGATGAGATTGGATGAATTAATCACTTTGATATTTAAATATGGTGAGGTTAAATGATTTAATCACTTTAACTGATAAAATTAACCCATTATTGTAGTATAAAAGGTTTGATAATAGTATATCTTGGTGTAATCAATGCATCATGCTAAGTATTATAATTGGTCAATTTTCTAATTTTTACTACAATAGAAAAACATATACACCTTTAATATGTCTAAATTAGAGTATATATGTCATATATCTAAAATAATGTCTCAAATCTATGTAAAATCAGTGCAATTTAAAAGATTCTAACTAAATGTATATCTGAATCATGAAACTGAACTAGATTTTGTGCAAGTGTGGAGATCATTTCTTTGTGACATGCCCCCACTAAAGTTTAGAGATATTGATTAAGTGTATAAGTGTGGAGGTTATGTTCTTATGACATGCCCCCCACTATAATTTGGAAACTATGAAAATGTATACATGTGGATTTTATATGCTTGTGGCATGTGCCCACTACAACCTAGAAACTATGAAAATGTATAAGTGTGGAGGTCATTTTCGTATGACATGACCCCAATATAATGTAGAAACTATGAAAATTTATAAGTGTGGATGTCATGTTCTTATTACATGCCCTCGACATAATTAGGAAAATAATGAAAATATGGAGGTCATGCTTTTATGACATGCCCCCACTTTTGAGGTGAGGGAAATATAAACTTGTAGGTACCTTAACTCAAAAAGTATAAGGTATTTATATAATATATTCATGAATTATGTAAAATATATGGATAACGTGTTAAATTATATATATCAATCAAGCTCATATTATGTGATCATATCAAGTCCTAAGATGTATGATATAGATCATGGAAATATCTAGAGAGTAACAATATAAACTCATAAAATAATCAAGCACACACAAAAGATCACTCAATGTAACATAAAATAATGGTCCAAGGATACCTTATACAAGGGGAATTTTCAAATTATACACAATCAAAATGGATAACATATTTAAATGTTTAATCATATAGTGGCATTCAACTGTCCAATCAACATATACTGGCATAGAGGCTAACAATAAATGAACATATTTAAATTTTATACAATAAAGACAATAAAAATCAATGGAATACAATAAATGAATTTAAAATTTGAATCAATGAATTATAATAAACCAACACAAGCATATTATACTAGTCCTTGCATATATGTGTTAGCAAAAAATGTTATGCAGTATAGAATATCAAGTACACTATGAAATATATGAGCATGGATATATACCTATGTAAGCATTATCATATAAACTCAAACATGATAATTTGTAAATGATCATATAGGATATGTAACTTATATCAATCATAATCAAAAAATTATATGCCCCAACGTACTATATGATGTGAGTAGAGGAAAGTTACATCATCTAAAAATGCATAGATCATGTGTATGGGTATGCCTTATCACACTGAAAGATGTGTGAATCATGTGGTATAGGAATGAAATGATATACTATCTACTAACATAAATCAAACAACGTAGGTGACAAAGAGCTAATAAAATCTAGGAATACTAAATATTTTTTGTATTTTTTAATTTAATTGAATGTTTTTATATTTTTTAATTTATTTGAATGTTTTTACATTATTTTCCATATTTGATTTTTTTTTAAATTATTAGAATATTTTGAAATGTTTACGTTATCCAATGATCTCAATATGAGGATGAGCATCTTTAAGGAGTGGTAAATGAATAACATTTTTTGAATGAAATGTGCCATATGTGTGTGTAACATAATCATAAAATGTATCATGACCATCTGGTAAGTTTGTACTTGGTATTTTGTATTTTCCTTTATCTATATTTGGTTTTGCATCTATTGGTGATGGATTCAACTAATATGTACCAATTCCTATAGATATGAACATATGATGTGATAAGTTATCAAGTGGATTAAAACATAGTTTGTTGAGTTGTTTATCTAAAGATTGTTTACCATATACATGAATAATGAGAGTAGAAGGGTTTTGATATGAGGAAGGGTTTTTAGTTACCCCCATTGTAACCACATTTTAAACTTTAGGTTTTTCAATTGTATATTTATTTTTAACCTCTTGTATTAGAAATCCATTTTTAAACATTTTATGTGCTCATTGCACTTTTTGTAACATTACCATTTATAATTGTTCATTTTGTATGGGTTCCTATTCCAAGTTTTTATTTTATTATATTTTTTATTCATTTCTTTTAAATTATTTCCATTTTTAGTTTCTTTATATTTTCCATTAACAATATTAACATGCAACTTTGAATGCTTCACCTTAGTATTGCCAATATATCCCAAGCCTTGATGGTCATTATGATCAGATGTAGAGATAGGAAAAGTGATGCTTTGGCATGTTTTCCCAATCCTTGACCACAATAACCAAAATATTATAAATGTGAGTGGGTTGCTTGATTTATGTATTATTACATGATCACCACTATCATTTATCTTGTGTATTTTATTATTCAAGGCAAAATAATAATATTTATAATGCCTATGCATTCTATGATATGCACAATAGTATTACGATCTCCTTATAGGATGTAGAGGAAGTAGTTGAATCATTTTTTTTGAATCATTTCTCTTAGGATTTTAATTTGACTCTTATTAGTATTTTTTCACTTTTTAAATCACTATTTGTAGATGAAGTCTCTTTTAGCTTCTTATTTTGATAAAAAACATTGTTGGGCACAACATTTCTAGATGAAAATGTAAACATATGATTAACACTAGCATATTTTGTATTTTTCATGTGTGTAATATGATTTTGTAATCCTTTTATTAACTTGATCATATTGATGGTTTGAACTTTTAGGGATTCACAAGCACAAACTCTAGGTGATTCAGATCGAAGATGCATACACACACCATATAAAAGGGATGTAGGATGTGGATGGGTTTGAGGAAGGTCACATTGATTACCTTCATTTGAAACAAAAGGATGGGCCACTTTGCCCCATGCAAGAGTGATAGCATGGACTTGGTTAGAGGGATGAGAGCTATCACTCTCCTTAGGGTTATGAGGAGGAAGAGGCCCTTTGTTACCCATTTTTAATTTTTCAAACATACCCAAAAGAAATAGCATGAAGTCTAGGGAAGCAAGGATTAAAAACATCACTTATATTATGCCCACACAAAAAATTATATTTGGAAAAAAAATATAGAAAACTAAAACCCTATAAATTTGAAACCCTCAGGGAAAACTTAGTAATATTTTGCACAAGAATAATGTAGTAATTTTAGAATATGGGATAGGTATTTTGAAAATCTAAGAAAGGTTTTTCATAAAATACAATAAATATGAAAAACCTATAAAAATAGGGAAAACCACATGAATCCCTTTCACATTGTGTCTTGATATGTACTAAAAAAATTGAATTGAACAATTTAAAAAACCTATATATAATTTTTAAAAATGAAAAAAAATGAATATACCAATCGGAGTAGAAAAAAACCTATGAGAAATGTTAAAATGGAGTTTTTAGGAAGCATAAATGTACCATTAAAATAAGATTAAATTTTTAAGTGTATCAACATGAACTTGGGAAACAAGAGGAAGGTAAAACCCTAGGGTTAATTTTTATATCTAAAAATCTATCACAAGATAAAACCCCAATAGGTTATAAAATATAGATCAAGCTAGGTGTAGAAAGGAAGACTTAGAGATCAGGTTATTTAAACGTTTAACCCTAACTTTAGATAGTGGGGTAGGGTTAAGAAATATAGAAGTTATAATATAAGGATAATAAAATAATCTATATCAATCCAGTTAATATAAAAACTTGGATAAATAATATTCTAAATTTATACAATTGGGAATATTAAAAATAGTAAAGTACAACTATTGAAAGATATTATAATAAATAAGAAAGATTGGTATTTAATTGGTTTACTATGAATAGGTAGATCTAGACTAGAAACATGTGTAAAATATGTAAGATTAGTATTTTAGATCAATTATTAGATTCTATAAATTATAATTCTATGGCCACAAATACTACCATCATATCTGGACACAACCATCGATGATATTATCTGATTATGATGTAGTTGTCTAGTACATAATAATGGCTAGATTTAGATGCAAATAATTTCTTTATTTTGGGTTTTATGTCACCTTTCTATTGATGTATTTAGATATTGGATACAAGATATTTACCTTCATTGATTGATCAAACCATATCTCTTCACCCCTCTTCACCCTTAAAATGTGTTTGTTGGAAAATGAATTAGTGAGATCATGGTGTCAATCTTCCCCAAGGACCCCTATGTCAATAAGAATTATCTACATATCAAATACTCTAAGGAGGGCCTTAAACTTATGCATTTCTCCCCTATGTGTGGGAAAGAGTGTGCACAAGGATGAAATATACTATATGAATATGCATGCAGTGATCGAGCTTGTAATTTGACAAAAATCACTCATAAATATCTATTTGAATGCTTCAGACCTATAATATGATTGATTTTATTCTTGATTTTTTATTTTAAAATAGGGAAGAATATAGTGTTTTTGTATTTGATTGATTTAGCTTAAGTAGGTGTGTACATAGTATTTGCTAGATGAAGAATGAGAAGGCTTAGACTTGTATTTATACTATAACATATGAAAATATCTCATAGTAGAGTTTAATAAGACAATTAGGTTGACCCATGGGTTTTGATCGTTTTATAATTTGGATTATTTTTTTTACTAGACACTAGATAAGGATCTGGATGTTACCATCAGTGGTAGTGTTCTTTTTGGCTAATAGTGTTTAGAAGGATAGAAAATAGGTATGGATCTAAAACTAACAATGAAGTATGTTTATCAATTTTTAATTTTTATGTGTACTATAAGAGTCTTGGGTCATCAAAATGATATGAATCAAACTAAGAGATAAGCATCTAGGCATAGTGTGATGGTAAATGCTTGACAACAGAGAGGCTTATTACTAAAGGGTAGGACCCTAATTGATATTTGTCAAATGTACAAGATTGAGAGACTATAAATATTTAGTTTTAGTATATACACATGGTAATCATCAATGGAAACATTCACTATCATACCAAGTTCATCACCTCCATCATAATAATTATCATAGATGAGAAAATCATGATATTAACTTTCAACCATGTGAGAAGTGGTGAAGATGGAATCATCAAAGATTTGGAGAGCATATAAGTCTCATCATTTGAATTTCCATAGGTATCTTTGTAAACAGGGTCATCATATTGATAATATTTGGTTCCACTATAAGTATCATCTTTGAGGTTTTCATCTCAGTAATAATGATCATCAAGTTCATAGGGAAGAGCATTATGGGGATTTTCATTAGTGTTAGAAGTATCAAATGTGATGTCATTAGGATCCTCATAGGTATCATCATAAATGAGAGGACCATATTGGTAATATTTAATTTTAATATAGGTATAATCATAAGTGAAAATATCATAATTGATATCATAAACCATGATAAAAGGTTTGGTATATTTACACCATAAGGAGTTTCCTTCAATGGTGTAAATAGATGGAAGAAAAGAGTGACCCATGAAAAATTAGAATGGGTTTAGGCTCACTAAAAATATCCTAAGATGTGACATCATGAGGTAGATTGGTCACAAGAAATATATGGTATCGAGGCAAGCCAATACAATTAGTTACTAAATTTGAATAATAAATTATATCAACTAGGTCGAGCAAAAGGGTGGCACTTGTGGCATCTAAGAAAAAATTATTATATCTAGTTGGCCAATACAATTGAAAACACATATAATGGTATTAGGTTTTCCAATACCATAAGAATATAGATATAAAATTGAATTGGGATGGATGATATAGTTACTGAACTCAAAAAAAGTATCAGGCTAGTTGATATAGTTTGACTAAAATAAATATGATGCTTTGAAATATTTTGCTAAGTAGCTTGAAGGAAAAATATAAAATTAATCCAACTAAAGGTGGAATAATATTCAAATCAAATTCACCATAATGTATGCATAAACTAGGATGACCTACAACTATCCTCTTTCTCTCAATATATTATGAATCTAATAAGATCAATCAAATATAAACTATGATACTTGAACGATCTGATAATGACCAAATGAATTATGTAGATATAATAGAGCATAACTTATAGTATAAATAATAATAGGAAAGGGTTCCAAAGCCTAAGGTTATGACACAATGATGTATCTCTCACTAGACCTCAATAAATATATATTAAGGTCATAAATTAAATAATTATACAATGTCTTAACTAAACTAAATATGAGTTAGAATGGTTTTAAATGGGTAAGAAGCAATGGTCAACCTAATTGAGGTCTATGGAATATAAAGTGATTTATGGTAAGTCTAATAAATCATATACCCACACTATCTTATTCAGTGTGGAGAAGGCCTAAACAAGGATACACATATAAAAATTCATAAAATAACAAGAAAAATATAATCTACTAAGTAAATAAATGAAAGAGTAATATAGGGATATAAATACTTACCTTGGGGTGGACCCAATGATGTTTTATCTCCCCCTTGGCTCAATTGAAGCTTTGAAAGATATGTTATAGGTTTAAGACCTCAAATTATTTGATGGAAACATAGATATACTTAGTTAAGAACTTCCAATGACTCCATATATTAAGCTTTAATGACAGCACAAGATAAAACTCATCAAGATAAGGTTATAAGACACTAACTCTCCCAAATGTACTTAGGGAAAATATGTGAGCAAAATCAAAGTGAATAAAATAATATATGATATGATATGAATGAAATATAAACCTATATATATTTATCCAATACTCAAAACTAACCTTATATCTAAGCCAAAGGTATCAGCTTGGCCAAAATAGTTGAAATAAGTTGGATAACATAGAAAGACATTGGCTAAGCTGATATAGTAAATTATCAAAAGATATACTAAAAACTATATATTGATGTAGTAAAATAAGGGTGATGTAAAAAATAAATGGTAACATCTAGGTTGATACCATAGAATATAGAGAATATATCATATGTGGAGAAGAGACACATAAGAGAAGTATATGGATAAACACTTATAAGAGGTAAAAATTATCACATCAATGGTGTAATCAAGATATAATAATAACATCTATCACAAATCACCATGAACCTTTCCCACTATATTCCCAATGCACCCTTTAAAACATGCACTCAAGGATATCAATGTGTCTATAAGTTGTTGTAAGATAAAGTGTCAATAACTGATAAAGTGAAAATATTATGTGTATATAGAGAGAACCTAATATCTATGTATGATATGAGTTACAATATGGGACATTATTTGGAGACTTTATAGAGAACACTCAGACTGGACTAACAATGTAATTTAGTTATCACTAGATCCAAGTTAGTTAATTTTAACGGGTATGATTCATGGGTATTTTTTAAACATTTTAGTTTGAGTGTGTTACATAAAATTTGATATGGCATGATATAACCTTAACTAGTATTATATATAGGATATCTTATAGATGTCCCCAAGAACAAGGGAAAGGTCACCACCTAGAGAAGAAGATATGATAGACACCTATGATGATGAGCTAGATGAACCTATTATCAACCCTATTGTAGGTGATGCAAGTATGACTAGTGGATGGGTTTTAAAGTGGGTAAAATCATGCCTAATTACCTTGTTTTAATCAAAATTAGTAAATTTGGGAGGTGAGGAGGCTATGTAAGAGGATGCACCCCCATGGAAGGAACAAGTAGATATTATGTATTTCATAATTTTCATTTTTTTATAATGGTACTTTTCATTAACTATATATTTTACACTTTCATATGTTTTTTTATGATAATATTAGTCTAATCTATTATTATCATTAAGGATTCGCTATTATGGCTAAATCAAGATATTCTAGAGGGTGTCCTTGGTTTATTGGAGAGAACTCATTATGAGGCAAGGCCACATACATTATTTTTTAATATAGTGAGTCAAGCATGGGTATCATATTTTCTATAGGTTGCTAGAGTGGATGATCTATAAGTTTAGTCTCACTTATGAGCTTGAGATTAAGAGAGAGATACGAGAGTCAAGACCATGTCATCCCCAATAGAAAATAGTGGATATTTTCAGCTTGTATTAGTATAGTATGTGTCATTTCAAGAGATGCATATAAATATTGTGGAGGAGCTATAAATACTATAAGACAATCATAAGTCCCAATATAAATGGAGATCATAGATTAGGGAACCTATATTTACATTATTGATTTGCCCCATAGATCATAATACTAGATGAGAGTATCATACCCTCTTCATAGGATATGAGTTATATGGGTCATGGAACCCATTTTTATTGTGTATGGTTTGTATGAGTCATGGAAACCCTTGTATTTTTATACATGATGTAAAAATTAGATAGCATAATAGATATTATGATTTTATTTATTTCTACATATGTTGTTTTCATGGTGGTTTTATATGTTTGAATTATGTAGACTAAGACATGTTTTTGTTAATGTATAAGTGTAGAGGAACACATTTGGTAGAATGTGTGATGATTAAAAACTAACATAATACAATGATGTCACCATTGAAGTGAAATATATTTATTTCACTAAACAATAATATGATAAAGTCTTGAAGTATCATAACCAATGAAACATTAGAAAGTACATGAATTAGTCATATAATTAATAGAAGGTGAATCTAGTAAATCATATTTATTAAAATTGTAATCAATGTCTTCAGTGCATTGATATTTATCACTTAATTCAAATTTATTAGAGGGGCATAAATATATGTATGTACATATCCAAACATGGTTATATGTACATGTTCATTGATCATTCTTTATTTAGATGCTTGTATGAGACCATGTTGGGATTTAACCAGAGCCACCATGTGGTATATTTATTCAATCTCATTGAATTGTAATAGTGTCACCTTGATATTTGAATTTCATGCATTGATGCTCATTATAGGTCGTTTATTTCATGTAATTTATTCATGGAATTCGAAGTATAACATTATATTTCTCTATGGTAGGAATTAAATAAAATGTTGTGAAAATAGTATAAGTCACAATTGTAATAGGTAATAAAATATATCCAAAATGTTGTGCTATAAGAAGAGAATGTTTAGGAGTAAATGAAGATACCTTATTTAAATAAGTCGGACCAAACATACGGGTATAAACAAATTCAATGGTGCAAGTATTATATTTCTCATTACTATCAATCATTAATTGTATATTTTCTTACCTTTCATAAAGGCATTAATAACTAATGGTTCCTTAAGGGACAGATGTGTTTATGTATATTCCTTAGAAACCATAAGTTGAAAATTTTAATAAGTATGTCAATTTATATTAGAAGATAAAATTTGATAAGGTGTTCTTCAAATAAGTATATCAATTCCAATATCACCATAATCAAGAAAACCATATATCTTATGCTTTAGGGAAAAGCATGTATCTGTTGAATGTCCCTTAATTTTATGAAACTATGAAATGTGTTTATATTAGTGTTTTGGAAAAGGTATAATCATGTTACATGGCCTTATTTATGGTAAGGCAATCATTTTACACTCAATGAATTTATTCAATATAACACTTGGACTATAATGAAACTTAGCAAATGTCTCACAGTCCTTATAAAAAGTTTTTAGTTTATTCTTAGGTGGATCTATATAATTATCCAATCATTTATTTATATTATTTCATTACACTCGAGCATAGGTGGGACTCTTGAGATTTATTATTTTAAATGGTAGAGCATTATAAATCAGGTGTGTCATATGTAAGTGATATGATTGCAATAGTTTAGCTTCAAGTGTATGAGCTATACAATAAAGGGTATTGAGAGGTGGAAGATAATAAAATAATAAGTTATCCTTAAGAGGCTAAAAAATACTAAATACAAACATTCACACTTTCTTACCTTATGGTGGGTAATAGATCATATATATGTTGGTCTTGAATCTAACTAGATAGTCACTAATGGGTATGTTTTTCTTATTTAAGATGTGTTTTTTGATCAATGGTAACATTAGGGCCTTCATATAAAACAAATTTTTTGTAATAAAATATTCAATAATGCGATAAAACTTTGAATATAGTTACTTTAGCAAATTTTGGAACCAATTTAAAGCATAATCCTTTAAGCTTCATGGAAATAATTTAAGTAATAATATTTTATCATTTTTATGCCACATAAGGGATGCATATAAATATTTAAGGTGCACAAAGGGATATCCATTTCCATCAAATAAATTAAATGTAGGCATGATAAAATCATGTGGAATATTATAACTCACAACCTTAAGTGCCATGTGTTTTATTAATGTATCATTAGGATTATTCCTATCACGAGTATTATTGGACCTCAAATATAACATTATATTTCATCTTTGTGAATCCTCTATAATATTCATCATTTTATTATATCATAATTTATTATGGGGTAAGGAAGAGGATGTTAATTATCAACATCTTTAGGTTTAGACAGGAAGTAGGAAACTTTACATGTGAAGGCTCACAAGCATTGAGAACATTTGAAGAAACACAAGGGGAAGTCAATCAATCACTAGAATCAATAAATATACATTGAAAAGACAATAAATATTTTTACTATCTACTTTCATTATATCCATAATCTTAGCAACTTGAGAAGGATTTTCCATAACATAAATTCTAATAGTTTCTATAGAATATCCTTATATTGTACATCTAATTTTGGTTTTAAATCATATTCATCATCATAATTATACATAAAATACTCATTATCATTCAAATAATATGTATCATTCATATTTTCATTACAATACCCCATATTGCATATTTGAAATAATATAAGTATGCTAAAAATATATGCAAGGGCACAAGCACAATACAACAAAAATAATTGCAAATCCTAAATAAGACACCACTAAAAAAATAAGGGTTATTACTAATTAGAATATTAAATAATGAAAAGGGTTTAGGAAACCCTAAATCATAAATGATATTAGATATTAAATACAAACACAACCAAACACTAGTAGGAGCATGCAAATCTATGTGGCTTCACAAAAATGTTTTAATGAAAAATGGATAATAGTTAAGAGACATTACATTAATCATCAAAAGGGAGATGTATGTTAAATCTGAACTAAATATATTAATATAAGTATAAAACATATATATATTATGGCAATTTAATTGAATTAAATACTTGAAACTTGATAAGAGGGGTTCATAGAGAAACACCTAAAATTTGACTTAATTATACATTTTCAGAGGTTGAAACTGAGTGAAAACATGTCTGGAAGTAGTCTAGGGAAAATACCAAAAAAATTATACAAATCAAAGAATCACAAAAATAACAAAGAAAAAAAATCTCAATTTTAGTATTGACCAAAATTGTACAATCGATCTCAGAAAGCTAAAGTTTGGTTTCGATAACATGGTTCAATTTTTATAATAGAATTCAATTTTGGTTAGTTGATGTCAGATTTTACTAAAATAATTGAGTTCCTTCATCTCTATCTTCTTATCAAAAACCTCTTTTAGAATTCAAAATTAGGTTGTGAATATTCTAGAATTGCTTCTCCTTTATCATTATACACACCAAATTTTTATATGATGCATTATTTTTTTATGAATCTAATGATGATACAAGGACATCTAAAAAAACTAACATTCTTAGACCTAGTCTTTTCTTCATTTATTCATTTTCCTAGTTTCTAGACCTTTATTAAGTGTTAAACTTATAAATTATGTGTTTTAATCTATCAATACCTTAATTTTCATTATGGACAACAAAATCACTACAATGGTTTTTCAAATCATCATCATAGTTTTTGTAACTTCCTAGGTGGTTTCAACAACCATCATGACAAGTGTGTAGCCTCTACTTAAATATAATGGCATTTTCACCACCACTAAATGAGTTCCTAAATTTAATATCCAAAACATGCATTTTTATGCATTTTACATGTTTGAAATTATACCTTTTATTGTATCTCTTCTATTCCACTCTTAATCAACTCCACAACACTATAGATCACTCTTAATCAAGTCATGTGAACATCTAGTTACACTAATTACCCCATTTCTACAAATAACTCTCTTTATGATGAAAATTAGATAGAAAATTTGTAACTCAAAGCTTACCATTCAATAATTTGAGGAAGCTTCAATCTAAATTTTGTTATTTCTTTATAGTATCAACCAAATCATTGCATCGACTTTCTATCCACCTTTTAAATTTGTAGAATAATTCTCATGAACTTCTTAGCTAGTAATTTGTTGTTTTTGAGGATCAACCACAATGCAATTTTTCATTTTCTTCATTGTGTGCTTACATTTTCACTTGTTTCATTTTCCTCTTGTTAATAAAATCTTTAGGTCTACATTGGGAAAATTTTAAATGAGTTAGTAACCTGAAGATCTAGAAGCATCAACTTCAACAATACCTCTCCTTCAACTTGTCATCTACCATTGTTAGGTTGGAGGATTTTAACTCTCTTTTGTTTTCTTATGTTTTAATTTAATTAAAATCTTTCCCTTAGAAATTTGTTTTTTGAATTTGGAATAGAAGTTAAAACAATGATCATTTATTTAATTTCTATAATTGTAAAACATATGATTTTATTTTACATACATTGATTCTTAACATCTTAGGAATAAGAACATATAGATCAATTTATTTTTAGTTATGTAGACTAATCTAAAAATATAATTTGGTTTCATCTTTTCATCTTCTATATCTAATTTATCTTCCACTCAGTTATTAAAAATTTGTTAGATAAAAATTGGTTGTGCATAGTTATTCATTAACTTTAGTTTCATCATTATATCAATTTAAAAATGAGACCATAAATCTTTTAATCCTGGTACCCAAATCATTCCACTACCATGCATGATTACAAACTAGAAAAAGAATTAAAAATGGTAATTTTTTCTTTGCATTTTTATCACTAAAAACAATTTAATTATTTGTTTTTAGTTGCACTTTCCATCAATAAAAGCATTACAATAAATTTTATTTTATATGCATTTACAGCCAATCTTTAGTTTTACATTTTCACACATCAAATTAAAAATGTTTTCTCATTTCAATTGTCATTTGACTTATTAATTATATTCATAAAATTAAGAAAAATACAAAATTACATTTTCATATAGACAATATTTATATTTGTCCACAAAATATAAAAAAATATTAGTTTCGTTCCAAATTCCAACATTATATTTCTTGTCAATTTTATTATATGTGTAAACAATTAGTTTAGAAAACCCACAAAAAAATTAGACAAAGCAAACAAATTAGCTAATTAAAACCATTGACAACAAAATATTTAAAGAAAAATTGCAATTAGTCTTGACCTGAATGAGATAATCAAACAAACCCTTATTCAAAATCCCTTAGATGACACTCCCAGAACAAGCACATACACACATGATAGGACATTTCCCACAAGTTCCCACTCTAGTTCCAATGGAGAACATTTAAAGTAACATAGATGTCAAACATTATCTAGAGGAATTTTGTTCCACACATTTTCCAAACCTAATCATTATCTAAATAGAAGCCTTAGATGAATATCAAAGATTATCTAAAACACATATAGCTTGGAAAATCCACCAATTTTCCCACTAATAAAAAAAAATTGTATTTAAGTCATTTCTCATCCTCATGTATAATCTTATCTAATATCATTTCACTTTGTGTATGACATTGACCGAGAAATATCAACCTTAGTTAAATGATCGCATAACATGAATCATCCAACCCAATATCAAACCATTTAGAGAGAGTATCATAGACCAAGAACTAAGATATTTGATTTTATTAAAATTGAGTTAATATTTAGATTTTATTACCCCCTATTTTGTTTCCATCAATGAGCACTTAGAGTAGTCTAACTCTATTAACATACACATAATTAAGTAAACAAACTAGCTTATCTTGTTCCACAAGCTTGAAATAATCAACCACAACAATAATCTTGTATTTTTCCACAAGTTTATTCACATCAAACTAATCAACCAAATCAATAGTTTTTATCACATACCATTTCTCTTTCATTATCTTGGCCTGACCTTGAGAGGTCAACTATGTTGTAGATACTATTTTTGAATTATATAGCACCTCAGTCTTTTACACTTGGCAAATATATATCAAGGATGTAGCTTCAACTTCTAGAACTTCCTCACTACCAAAAATCTTGCATACTCTATCTATCTATGCCAAATTACTTATTTCTTAGTCCAACCAATGTTATTATGATAACTCAAACCATTCTATCCTGTTCAGAATGTTATAAACCTACTTATCTTCCATCTCTATAATTTCTAGACTTGTGCTTATTTTTCAACTACTTGGAAACTTGCATCCTAACCAAATACCTACATCGACACAAGCTTCCTATCTCAATGAAAATTTTTAGTGACCTAAAGTCATTAATTTACAAATAAAATGTATCCTAAAGTTGATCTAAGTGATTTAATTCAATATATGCTCTGAAGGGATTTCTATATATATAAGATCCACCCTCATTCATTCTTCACCTAGCATATCCCTAGTAACTTTTTATCTAAAGAAACGTATCAAAGGCATTCAATCAAATACTCAAGTGATCAAAGATTTTCTATTTTATCATGTTTCCATATTAGTCATAAGGAGAACATATCTATAGGTCTAAAGTACTTAAGGAGTATTCCATGAGCCATATTTTTCAATTTACAAGATGGGTCATTGTTTTAGTTGCTTATCACACATTGCATGATTCACATAAAATATAACATGTATGTAATAACTACATAAGTTTGAGGCCCTCTTTAGGGGACTACTTATGTACACACTCATTGGCAAAGGGGTCTTTGGGTAATCTCAACACCATGTACCCATTAACCTATTTTTTTATAGCCACTATGAAGATGAAGAACTATGGTTTTCTCATTTGATAAAGAGTGAAATTCTATGACCTAGATATAAATTCACTAGAGTGAAGGTGAAAAAAACCTAGAAGTATATAATAGTAGGTATTCCATAATGGACACCTACATTTGATCCAAACATAAGCATCGACAAAACTATCTCAGGTCAATGCAAGTTTCCATAATTAGAGAGGTATAATTTATAGAATCATGCAATTGATCCAAAATCTAGATCCAATCTACTTTCTACATGTTCCAAATCTAGATCTGTATTAGCATAAAAAATAGCTAAGTATCTTTTTTCATTATCAATATAATATTTATCATATCTATGCTTTCTATTTCTAAAATATCTCAACATAATAAATTTAGTGAATATTTATTTGAGTTTCTTAATTAATTAGCCTACTTTAAAGATAGTCTACCATCCTTATGCCTTGGGCTATCTCTACACCTTTAACTCTATATTCCCCCAATCTAGATTTTAATATTAAACATTTGGTGAATCCGATATTTGAACATCATTCTTGCTTAAGCATTCCATATTAGATGCTTCTTTTTTACTTTGTCCTAATATTTGTGTTTTTCATATCCCTTATTATGGATGATGTTGATTACTTTGATGACTATGATTATGAAACTCTTAAAAAAATTATCAAATAAGGGGTAAAAATTGATTACTCTTATATTCTTCCAAATTCTAAAACATATAATTTTAATTGTTTGAATGGGGGTAGATACCATCCCTCTAATCAGGTCCATGTCACCACCATCCCAAGATATGATTTTAAAAATGTTAAAGACTATTTAAAACCTTTTTAATTACCTTATACATCCAAATTGAATACACATGAGCAAAATTCTCCCTCATTCAATTGTGATAGCTTTTTTCAAATACATAAGGAAATCATGGATGATTTAAAAACTAGTAAAAATGAGAATTTATTGCAAGCACATTGATTAAGACTCATATCTTGCCCACTTTTCCAAACAATATCCCTCTTATTGATGGTGATGATTCATTTTTCCTTCATTTTATATTGTAAAATTTTGAAAGGTTAACCAAGACATCATGGCATCCTTATTAAGTAATTGTTATCATCAAAATTTATACCCTTGAGGAGTTTTTTCAAGCCTCCTCACTTAAGTGATAAAATGAAGACAAATCTAGGCTATGGGTAGCCTAATTACTGAAGTGAATCTATAGATAGGTCTAGCTTCATTGATGTTATCACCCTTAAAATTGATACTATACCTACTACTTGAAAAATAGAAGGGTAAGAGAATTGAAAGTAAACTAAACTAGGGAGGTGATTCACCAAATTAACACCCTCCACTTGAAATCAATAAGAACATGAATTAGGATTAAATATGATCAAACTACTCAACAAGGACTTTCAAACATGAATATTTCAACATAGAGGTCATAGACAATGTGTTGAATATAAGGATTAATCAAGAGGCCTAAGGAATACACTAATGATTGAAATCCACTTCTAGACTATGCAAGGCTATCCAAACTCACCATGTGACCTACAAGAAGACAATCCATTTATAAAGAGGTAGGATAGGACAAATGAGAGAGATTAAAAGAAATAATATTATCATTCATCAAAAATTTCACAAATAAGATAATTTCAAACATTTGAGAAGGTAAGAAACAACCTTATTCAACATTTAAAGCCATGGTACAAATGTTTAGTTGAGTAGGGATTTTCCATACTCAACCAAAATATCCATAAAAAGCCATTCAAGACATCAATATAGGATAAATGAAGGAGAGAAAGAGATAAAATTCATAATAATATCAATGACAAATTCCATCTCATGAGGAACAAGTTATAATCAAGCAAATTATCAAAGAGTAGTTTAATAGCATCATCCTCACAAGTGTCATCTTTATGTGATCTTACTCTTCATTAAAGGTGGCATGAAGTGACTTTTGATAATATGTTCTAAGTTATGCATGGAGTTTTTATTAATGTCATGAAAGTTTCATTGATGTCATTCTGAGTTATCTTTGATGTTCTTGAGGTTGAGTTCATGAGCCATATTCTTGAGAAACCTAGTGTAAAGGCATAAACTTAGTAGCATGTTGAGTTAAGCAGTCTGAAGATTTTGATAAGAATATTTGTATCTTATGAGTATGGTATGATTTTTTATAACATGAGTATGAAGTATTGAGAGAAGTTAAAGTGGTTTCAAGGTATGTCTAAGGTCTAAGTATTACTAGTAATTCAAGGCCTAATGTGCAAAAAGACCTAGTTTGGCCTAATGAGGGGTCAAGTTCAATTTCCAAGGTATTAGATATCATGAGAGAACTGTTATAGGTGTGAAAGGTTTTTTCAAGTTTTTTGACAAAATCTGAGGTCAAAGTCTAAAGGAGAAAGCATGATATGTGGTTTTGAGGTTTTTTTGTGTACATATAATGAGGTATTACAGACCTGAGAAGGATTTTATTATGATTTTTGGTATTTGCAACCTTTGCATTATATCCTAATAAGTTTATGTAATTTGGGTAATGATATTAACTCAAGTTTATAAGAATTATTTTAACGATTAAGGACCCAATCTTTATGAATGATTATTAAGACTATAAGGTGGTATTAACCCTCTCTAAAAGCCTAACAATGATGTGATATGGAATATATTTATATAAATGGATTGGAATTAATTATATGACCTATTTTTTTGATTTCATCATGTATATTACTCTCCCAAGTACCTCTATATGGCATTGGTCTATCAAAAGAGCGAGTGGAAGCTACAGAAAACCCCTTATTTCTCAATTTTTTTATGTAGTAGGAAGGGTTGACTAGGTAAAAGCATGAATAATTGGAGGATGATGTGTGATAATTTTATTTTATTTACATGTAATTTTTTGAGTAGGTTATATACTTTAAAAATGCTAAACCGGTCATAGAAGTTGGCCTATCACTAAAAAGGCCTAGTGAGGAAGATAGTGAGAAAATAGGCAGAAGTGGGAATGAGATTAAGGATGTATTTTAGTGGATTAGGTATAGATATAATTATACTAGGTTATGTTTCAATACTTATAACACATATCCCTAATGGACATAAGTTTTGAATAAACTTCTGTATGGCAAAAATTTGATCTCAATCTGACTTGTCTAACATAGTGAGGTTTGTGTACAATGAAGGCATGAGATTGGTGTATAAGACCAATATTGATATTTGACCTTATAATATATTTTAAAAATATATTATAATTATGTTTAAGTATCATATAAACCCATTTAAATTTTATAAAATCAATTCTATAGGTGTTTTAATTCATTGTTTACATGACTATGTTTTGGAGCTACAGGCAATTTTCTATGTATGAGTAAGATTAATGTTCCTAAGTCATTATGCTCAGAATTGAAGAATTTAATGCATATTAAGTTTTTATATAGGTATCTTAGGTTAATTTTAATTTATTTTTCTACATTATAAATTCCTATGAAGGTGTGAAAAGTCAAAGGTTCTTGACTGGGTTTTAAATCATGTTTGCAGTTCTAAGTGAGCATATAAAAGTGGTCAATTTAAGGTATTTTGTCCTATATGGTAAAGTCTAATGGAAATTTTTATTACCTTGAGGTAATTAAGGTTATATTAATATTATTTTTTTAATATTTTTATATGTAAAATTTGAGTGTATACTTCAAATATCCGAAGCAGACTTTCTAGGTGAGAAGGCCTAATTATGAGTACGACTAATGGTGTGGTTCAAGGAGTGAAATGAGATAAATGGTGTTGGAGATATAGGGTGAGATTATAAATGTTATAATTTAATTTTTATAAAAAAAAATCATCCATTAATGTATGCTCAAGATATTTTAACTTGGTCAAGGGTAAATGTGTGCTTTGAGAAGGCCTGATTGCATTAGTTCTCCTTTAAGCCTAATGGTGATTTTGGTCCTTATGAGTGGTGAATGACCTACGTAGTAGATTTTTCTCTAATTAAATGTGTTTTTTAATATATTAAAAGGGTTTTACAATTATGGATAGCTTTTTGTCTGACCAAGGTTGGTCAAATCAAGAGTCAAGTATAAAAAGAAGGTCTAATAGGCCTAATTTGACTAGTTAGAATATTGAGAATATGAATGAATGAAATAAAGGTTTGGAAACCAGATAAATGGATTGAATACCATAATATAGAAATTTTTAACATGTCATAAGGTTATAATAATGATTATACAAATGATGAACAAGGTCGTATGACCTAAATCTGCCAAGAAGAGAGCTAGTTGAGCGAAGAGGCCTAATAGGTTGTTTGAGAGAGATAAAAGAGTGTGAAGAGAAAAATAAGATGATCATAATCAATTGAGTGATAAATAGGTTTCCAAAGGTGAAAAACTTTATAGGTATCTAATTTTTTGTTGATTTACCTGGGGGGTCAGTGTTTCCTTGCAAGTTGGTGCTTGTTAAAGGACTAGTTGAGTTGGTGTTTGACTAGTGAGGGGTTGGTGCTCCTTGTGGAGTTGGTGAATCAATAAATATTGATTCATTAATTATAATATTTTAATAAAAATATGTGTTATTGTTTTATTTACCATGAGGGTTCCCACATATCTCTTATGTTCATGTATTATGTTTTTGCTTCATGATCATATGAATGGTTGATTATGCATTGCTCTATCTTTATCTTAGTTTGAATGGTTAATGAATGATAGGTGAAATTGAAATAAATTTTTTTTACACTAATTCACCCCCATCTAATTGTTTTTGCTTCCAAAAATTGGTATCAGATCAGGTTTCTTGTGTAGGCATAATAGCCTAAGGGAGATATTTTGAATCACATGTATGGATTATGATAATGAAAGTGTGTATTATGATTGTAATGAATATCTATCCATAGTCATTAAAATATCTTGTAAATTTTGTTTAAAATAGAAGAATCATATGGAAGAATGCACCCAGCTAAGAATGAGAGTAGTCTTTAGAGGCACAAGCAAAGTAAGGTACAATCAAGATAAAGACATGTCAAAAATTTGAGGAGAGTAATGGAAAGTTTAACAATATGTTGAATAGTCAAAGATCCTATCATGATAAGATAGGTATTGGATTCAAAAATGACCAAAAAGAGTTCAAGGGGATTCAGTTTCTAAAATTCAATGATCTATCAAGGAGTGATAATGTTGTTGGAATAAAGACATATGCATAAGTAGTCAAGTTTGAAGTCAATCATCAACAAGCCAAGAAGGGTTTTGTTCTATCAAAGGATATTAAAGGAAGTGGTGTATCATCAAATGATCATCAAAAAATAAATGAGGTTAGACATTAAAAGTATGTGGATTCTTTCAATGGTTATTATTTCTCTTGTGATCAATTTGGACATAGAGTTGTTGATTGCAAATGGAGAAATATAATCTTGTGTTATAATTGTAACCAAAGATGACATATTTTGAGGAAGACCAGTAAAGTTAAGAATATATTTAGTCATGATAATAAATAATGGATCAATAACGTAGACCTTGTGAGTGCAAGATGAAGGAGAAATAGGAATCTAGAGAAAAGAATATATGATAGCTCAAATTACCATTCATACTTAGAATGAATATTTGAAGTGGTACATAGATAGTGGATGTTCAAGTCACATGATAGGAGATAAGATCAAATTCATCACTTTGAAGAATAATTCCATAGGATCAATGAGGTTTGGAGATAAACATTTTCTAATACAGTTGTCAAAGGTGCCTTGAGCTTGCATAATGGTCAAACCAAGATAGAAAATGTATTTTATGTAGATGGATTGAAATATAACTTATTGAGTGTAATTAAAAATTTTACAAAAAGACATACATTAAATTTTAATTATAAAGGATGTGATATAAGAAGAGTAAAATCAGAGAGGTTGATTGTTAAAGCCAAGATAATCGAGAACAATCTATATGTATTGAATGAGATCATAAAAGAGAAGTGCTTTATGAGCAAGGTAGATTAAATTTGGTTATGGAATAAGAGGTTAGGTCATTTCAACTTTCATAATTTGTTCAAGATCAGCTCCAAAGGATCCATGAATAATATACCCAAAATTTTCAAACCTACAGATGCTCTTTACAAGGCATGTCAACATGGTAAGTAGACTAGGAGCAGATTCAAGTCTAAAGAATACTCTACTACTATATCTTTATAATTAATTCATACTAATCTATGTCATCCTTAAAGGATTTAAAGCATTCAAGGTTACTTCTAATTCATGTTGTTTATATAAAAATTCACAAGAATGACTTGGGTATTATTCTTGAAAAAAAAGTTAGAAGCTCTACATAAGCTCAAAACTTTAAAGGCTTTGGTTGAAAACGAGATGAATTTGAAGATCAAGTGTCTTAGGTCTGAAAAAGGAGGAAATTTTCGATCAAATGAGTTTAATGAGTTTTTTGAGGTAAATAGAATAAGAAGACATTTCTCAACTAATAGAACACCTCAATAGAATGGGGTGGCTGAAATAAATAATAAAACTATTAAATAAATGGTAAGGACCATGTTGAATGAGTTAAACTTGTCTTATAGATACTGGAGAAAAGTTGTGGGTATTATAGTTTACACTTTGAATAGAGGACATATCAGGATCAATAGTGATAAGACTCTATATGAATTGTGGAATGGTAGACCTGCTAGTGTTGAACATTTTAAAGTGTTTTAAAGTAAGTTTTATATCAAGAGAGATGAGGAGGACATAGGAAAGTTTTAATGAAGGTATTTTCTTGGTATATTCATTAGTTAGTCATGCTTATAGATGTTACAGCAAGAGGTTTCAAAATATAGTGGAGAGCATAAATTTAAATATTGATGAGAAAAATAAATCATATTCTCATTCAAATAATGATGAAGGAGAAATAGAGATAGAAGAGGATGAATATGAAATTGAGAAGAGAAAGGACACAAAATGTCTTTCTAGATAGATTCAAAAGGATCATCCTGAATCTTAGATCATTGGCAACAACAGTGTAGGCATACAAATAAGAAGGAGAATGGTGAGTAATGTTAATCAAGAAGATATTACCTTAATATCTAAATTTTAACCTAAAATTTATTTAGAATCAAGTGAAGATAGGTTTTGAATAGATTCCATGAATGAGGAGTTAAATCAAATGGAGAAGAATGAGACTTGGAAATTAGTATCTAGGCCTAAAGACAAAAATATCATTGACACAAAATGAGTGTTTAGAAATAAGTTAAATGAGAATGGATAAGTCACCATAATAAAGGATAGACTAGTATGTAAGGAATATGATCAAGTAGGAGTGGAATTTCAATAAAACTTTACTCCAGTAGCAAGGTTAGAGGCTATTAGGATATTTATTGCCTGTGCAGGCTTTAAATGTTTCAAGATATACCAGATGAATGTAAAATCAACTTTTCTAAATGGGAACTTGGAAGAAGAAGTGTACATTGAGTAACCTAAAGTTTTAATATTGAGTGATAAAAAGGACTATGTTTTCAGGTTGAATAAGGCTCTCTATCATCTAAAACAATCCCCTAGAGTTTGGTATGATAGACTAGACAAGTATCTTTTGGACCAAGATTTCAAGAGAGGAATTGCAGATAGTAAATTGTATATCAAGACTAAAAATGACCATCAGTTGATATTGGTGGTCTATGTGGATGATATCATATTTGGTAAAAATAGTGAGAACATGACTAAGGGATTTTTAGAGATGATGAAGTAATAATTTGAACTATCTATGCTTGGAGAACTATCCTTCTTTCTTGAAATCAAATCAATCAATCTAAAAAAGGTGTGTTTATTTCATAGGCCAAGTATATAAAAGAGATGTTAAATAAGTTTGAAATGGAATATTGCAAGGTTGTCATTACACCTATGGTTATAGGATGTAAGCTAAGTATGCAGGATAAATCTTCAAGAGTCAATCAAACAAAATATAGATCAATGATTAGGAGTTTTTTGTATACTACTACCTCTAAACCTGACATCATGCAAGCAATAGGTCTTATGGGAAGGTTTCAAGAAGATCCTAAGGAAATTCATCTACAATCAGTCAATAGAATACTTAGGTATCTTAAGGGAACTATGGAGTATGGATTGTGGTACCCAAGGAGCAATAAGTTTGATCTAGTAGCCTATAAATATGTAGATTGGGCTAGGAGTCTAGATGATAGAAAGAGCACTAGTGGAGGAGCCTTCTTCCTAGATGAGTGCCTAGTCTCATGGATAAGCAAGAAGTAACTATTATTGGTTTTATCTACTTGTGAGGTTGAGTATATTTTAGTAGCTTCATGTTTCACTTAGGTACTAAGGATGAGACAAACCTTAAAAGACTACAAAGTAGAGTTTGATGGTCCTAGTCCTATTTTTTGTGATATACTAGTGACATAACTGTTTAAAAGAATCATATCATGAATTTAAGGACCAAGAAAATTCTTATCAAGTATCACTTCTTAATATAAAAGTTAATTAAAAAAAGTATTAATCTTGAATTTGTGTCTACCAAAGATCATGTTATAGATATCTTCACTAAGCCTCTTCTAAAGGCTACTTTTGAACATCTAAGACAGGAATTGGGTGTGATTCCTACTCCTATAAGTCACTAAGAAAGTCAAGTGCTTAGGGGAAGATAATAAGGAGGTGATTTAGCTCCAAGAGTAGGAAATAAGTGCACAAGCTATGAGTTGCAAGGGGAAGTCATATCAATTTTTCAAGAAAAAGATGTCTAAGGTTTGAAGTGAGATAGGGGAGCTTGTTGATATTCCTATTTATTAATTTGTGTTACAGGTAGTGATTTTTCATTTATGTTAAAGGGGGAGATTGATTTATATGGGGATGTATCCTAGTAAAAAAAAGATTCTTTGAATGATTGACATCAATGAGTGGTTGCCACCAATGACAAAGGGGGAGATTATTAAGAATGCATTCTAAAGTATGCATGGAGTTTTCATTGATGTCATGAAAGTGTCATTAATGTCATTTTGAATTTTTTTTTATGTTCTTGAGGTTGAGTTAATGACTCATGTTCTTGAGAAACCTAGTTTGAAGGCATAAGCTTGGTAGCATGTTGAGTTGAGCAGTTTGAGGCTTTTAAGAAGAAGATTAGTAGTCTATGAGCATGGTATGAGTTTTTATGACATGGGTATGAATTTTTAAGATTAGTTTAAGTGGTTTCAAGATATTTTCAAGGTCTAAGTGTGTTTGTAAATTCAAGTCCTACTGTACAAAGAGACCTAATGTGGCCTAGTAAGGGGTCAAGTTCAGTTTCCAAGGCACTGTATCTCATGAGATCATTTTCAAAGGTGTAAAAGGTTATGTCAAGTGTGTTGACCAAATCTAAGGTCAAATTCTAAAGGATAAATCATGAAATATGGTTTTTAGGTTTTTGTGTGCACAAATGAGGTATTGCAAACCTAAGAAGTATTTTATTATGTTTTTTCACATGTGTAATCTTTACATGAGATCTTAAGAAGTTTAGGGAAGTTGGAAAAGGATCATAAATCAAGTTTTCAAGCATTAGTTTCTAAATTAAGTGCCCAATCTTTATGAATGATCATTAAGATTGTAAGGTGGTCTTAACCCTCTTTAAAACCCTAACAATGACCCAATATGGAAGATACTAATAGAAATAGATTAGTTTGAATTGGATTACCTAGTTTGATGATTGAATCATAGAGATGACTCTCCTAGGTACCTCTAAGTGGCATTGGTATATCATAAGAGTGAGTGGAAGCTATAGTAACCCTTTTATTTCTCATATTTTTAATTTAACAGGTAGGGTTAACCAAGTCAAAGCATGAAAATGATTGAAAGATGATGTGTGAGACTTATATTTTGTGTCCATTTAATTTTATGAGTAGGTTATAGACTTAAAATATTCTAAACTAGTCATGGAAGTTGGCCTATCGTTAAAAAGTCCTAGTGAGGAAGACAGTGAGAAAAAAAGGTAGAAGTGGGAATGAGATTAAGAATGTGTTGCAGTGGATTAGGGATGGATCTAATTATACTAGGTTATGGTTCAAAACATATAACACATATTCCTAATAGATATAAGTTTTGAATAAAATCGTATATGGTAGAAATTTGATCTCAATCTAACTTGTCTAACATAGTGAAATTTGTGTATAGTGAAGAAATAAGATTGGTTTGTAAGACCAATATTTCTATTTGAACTTATAACATATTTGTTTAAATATGTTCAAAGGATGTTTAAGGATCATTTAAAACCATTTGAATTTCATGAAATTAATTCTACAGGTGTTTTAAGTCATTATTTCCATGATTGTGTTTTAGAGCTACAGGCAGTTTTTTCTGTAAGATTGATGTCCCTAAGTCATTATGTCCAAAATTGAAGAATCTAATGCACATAAAGTTGTTTTATAGGTATTGTTGACCAAATTTGACTTCAAGGTCAAATATATACCATTATAGGTTTAAAAACCTAGTTTTTTAGATGTTTTATGGGTCTAATACTTTTTCATGGGGTATGTTAAAGGTCTTTTGATGTCATTTAATGTTATATTAACCTTGGTCTTAGTCTTTTTAATCTATATGTCACTTTGAGTCATTTAGAGGGCTTTTAGGGGTCATAAATTCAAGTTGCATAGATTTAAATGTGTCCAAGTGTTCAAATTTCCTTCCAAACATCTAATAAGTCATATTCCTTGTCAGGGATATTAGTCTCATCTGAAAATTATAGGTTATCTAACTAAAGATCAAATAATCAACTGAAAAAGAGGAGTTTGGCACTTGTACATCCCTTAAGAAAAGGTGACACATAGGATAAGGCCATATGGAATGTATCTTCATCTTCTTCAAGTTCATTTCTTTGATTGACATGATCTAGATATTCTATTTTTAAGCTAAAACTATTATGTTCCTTCTTTACCTTTTTAGACACATAGAAGTGGTCAGCGGGTTACTACTTGGTAAAAATAGTTGAAGAGGTTTCAGGTCAAACAATTTTGGGATGTGGTATTAAAATAATATATATAAATTTAAATAATAATAATTTGAATATTGGTCAACCATTTTTTATGAACCATCTCTAACAAGTTGACTGTGTTTTTTTCTCACTATTTCCTGCACCCTATAGGTTTTGCTCTATTTTGAACATGTCCATACAATCTAGTTAGTGATGTTGACTTTAGAGGATGTTGGATCTCTTATTATATGATATTCATGCTTTTTTTTATGTTTCATGGTATTTTTATGAATAATTTATCTCATGTTGCAGGAAGGTATCACAATTTTCAAGCTTCAATTAAGTTCTTCCTTATTGCAGAATGTTGGTCTTCTATAGAGGTCTCATGTGAATATAAAATGGTTTTCCACAAGTCTCAAGGCCATATGATCATCTCTTATCATTTTTGGCTTCATCACATCATGCTTTAGGTAACTTTCAATCTTGTCATTCCTCATAGTCAACTCTTCACTCGTTCCCACTTGCAGTCACATGTATGAGACTTGTCTAGCTTGTTCATAGAACTATAATAAGGGTGTATCAATTTTTTCAAGTCATTAGGATATGGAGACATTTAATTTTTATGTTTATTAAAAGTGAAATGTTGTTTTCAATCTCATTCATCACACCAACTAGTCACTAGAAACCCCTACCTGCTTATTTCAGATGTCTGCAAGAGGTTTTCACGTTGGAATGGATGTTTTGAGGCTTGTATTAATATATCCTTAATGTAAATCATGAATTAGAGGGATTGAAAATTATTTGGATTTTTTCATTAGGCCATTCATCCAGATTTTATTTTTTCTCCATTCCATGTTCACTACTTGCATATAGCTCACACACAACTATAAATGCCTCCTTGATGACATCATGCTAAGAGAAAAAGCTTGATATGTGTTTCAATCTCTTAAATTGATAATTGTGCATTAGGATAATTTTTGAAAGCATATAAGTGATTAAAAACCTACACACCTTATATACTACCCAAGTTTACCCACTGCCTGTATTTGCAAATGCCTACTTACATGTGGTACCACAGAGCTTTGAGAGTCCTTGTACGGGAAATTAGAGACATAGTAAAACCCTCTTTGGGTTTATAATATGTAAGTTCACTATTGAAAACCTATATGATGTGTCAAAAGGGTAAAATAAGTTGTAAATAATTTTGGAAGGGAAAAGGACTAGATTCAGGGATCTTTTCCCAAAAAAGTCAAAATAGAGGTGCAGAGGCATTTTATGAATATCTTATACAAGGTTGACAAAGAGTTATGGAGCATATACCTAGGTAAATATTGTAGCCTCTAGCATGGAGAAGAGTTAATCCAAATATGTAGGTTATAAGCTTAGTTTAAGATATAATTTTGACATCTTAAAGATGCCTTTTAAAGCATTAAAGCCATTCATTCATATCTACAAGATTTGAGGTTTGAATGGCCATTGACATCGCAAGGTTGCAAACAAAACATACTCTCATGATTGAAATGGTCCCATTGATTGAATGGTTTATAAATAATCATGAGGATCATTATTATGATTTTTTTTCATAGTATTTCAAGATTCATGGACACCTATAAATGTCCCTCTATAGGAAAATTAGCACCTAGCGCTGATTAGGTAGGCAGTAAGCTAGCATTGGTGTCTAGGTGGTATTTTAGGCCATATAGGATGGATATAGGTATAGACAGATGTTATGTACCCTTAAGGATTCAATAATTACCTTTAAACATCATGACTAAAGTCCAATCAGGAAAATATACACCTACAAGAGTCATTTTGGTAGGGTAACATAATCAGGAGATAGAGCTCAGTCTTATGAGTTCAAGGTGCATGTAAAGAGTATAGGAGGGGTTATAATGATTAAAAAAGCCTATGAAAACCTCAATTAATACCATAATGACCTACATTATCTTTTGAGTGTGTAATATAAGCTCACATAGACCTCTTAAGGCCCTATATGCACCTACAGCTGAGTGTTCAATCCTGATGAAGGTAAAGAGATGACTATGCTTAGGAGGAGAAATAAGGTTTGATAAAAAAAAATTAAAATATTTAATGATCAGTTAATATATTTTTTCCACAAGCTCCAATAATCCTTTAAATTTGAACATCTACTCTTCATACTAGCCCAAGAATGACAGTTCATACAGTTGCAATAAGGGACTCTTTGCTCAATAGGTAAGGATGAAGAATCTAGGGAAAAAGAGTGGTTTTTGGTGAATACCAAGATTATTTAACATTAATTTAATGTGTATAATATTTTTAATAAACTTAAACATATTGGTTTTAGCCTTAATAGTTCATTCTTAGGTGGAAGTGAAGATTGCAAGAAAATAGTCCTTTTAGAGGCCTTTTTTAGACAAATCGAGTTGGTTAGGTGCCTAAATGGATGAATATAACTTATAAATTTGGTAAAAATATTAATTATTACCTGATATAACTCCTAATATCTTAAATTTTACTTTATATTGATGGATATATCTCACTATTTTGTCTCAGACATCAGCAAGTTAAGAAAATCAAGGTTTTGGCAAAACAAGCAAATGAAGCCAAAAAGGGTAAGGAACTTGATGGAAATATTGGGGAACTTCAAGAAAAATATTTTGAGGTGTATTTAAGGTAAAATTTTATATTAATAAATAACTCAATATCATACCTCTTAACATGGTCAAAATACTCTAGCACACATTCTACTCTGTAAACCCTGAACATAGGTTGCCTGTTCATAGTCTCTCTTGGAGTTTTTAGAATTTGGAGGGTCAAATAGCATGAAAAAAGGTTTAAAATTTATTTTAAAGGTCCTCATATCTTTTTAAAATTCCTCCAACACTTTTTTTAATTGGTAAAATAGGGTAAGTGCCCTTTGTTTTGTCTCAAATAGAGGGCACTTCCTTGTGAACAAAACCTACATTTTTTGAAAAGGGAAGGTGAAATGATGGACCAGAAGTTAAAAGGAACATATGAAAAAGTGTTTAAATTTATATCATACCTATACCAACATGAGTAATCAATAAAATAATTAATAACCTCAACAAATAATTCTAAGCCCTCAAGGTTGCAATCAGGGCTTTTTGGTTGGGTTTTGGCCTAAAGCCAAATGATAGGTCATTTTTATTTCCAACCATGGGAGAGATTTATAACCTATTGTATAATGTTTTTGGTGACACTAAATGTGTGACAAAGATTTTTTAACTTAATTAAGTTACAATGGAGGACATTTTGGATCAAAGGTAATATTAAACATGCAAGAAATGTTAAAACAAGCTCAACTAGGCAGTTTGAGATGCTCATATCTCCCTTGATACTTTGCATGGGTATCCAAGGGGTTTGGAGATGTTAACAGGGGTATTTAAGATAATTTTTTTGAAATTTTTTTTGAATTTCCGATTTCATAGATTTAAGAACAAAGCTTAAGGATAAAAGAGACCTAAAACCCTTGCTAACCCTTGGATAAGGACCTAATTGACAAAATGAAGAAGAAGAGATATCTATATGGGATGGAATGGACATGAAAGTAATTATATGTTATATAGTATTATTCAAGGCTCATCCTCATCAAATTTTTATGATACCCTACCTGTATGAACATGGTACATAATGGCTTTCTTTTACTACTTTATGCATTATGCAGGTTTAAAGAGGTTTCAAAAGATGAGATCAAGTTTGGGAGGAATATATAGAATTATTATAATTCCTTATTACCATTTCATGTTTCATAAAAACTCTTTAAAATAGCTTCATCTTAGCCAAGTAGAATTGACATAGTGAAAATGGTGGTGATAAGTGTGAAAACTCTAAGTGAGAACCTTTTTAAGGTTTACCTAAGTAGTATAAGGACATGGAGGGTATTTCCAAGTGTCGTCCACTACCTTGAATGTATTTTAAATGGAAACTATAACCAATTTTGAGGCCAAGTGTGAAGGTTGACTGAAAAAGGAGTTTTTTAGATTGCAGGTAGTGATGGCTCACTTTCAAAAGATTTCAAATGATTAGGACTATAACCAATGCATGGAGAGGCATGTCTAAAACATTCCCTCTCATTCCAATCATCATACCTATCCCTAGTAAATTTTGGGATGTTTTTGCAAGGGTGAATCATGAAGGTAGTTTTTTGAGCTAGCAAAGGGAATTTCACACCAATTTTCATGAATTTCATGAATTGGGAAGCCAATTGTATCTTCTAACCTTACATGGTCTATTTCATATCCTCTTATAATTCATAATTAACTCATTTTCTTATCTTTACAAGTGTCCTTGTGACCTTTTAACTACTCTCTTCTCTTCTCTCTCTCAAGTTCTATAAGAACTAGCCATTTTAGCCTTTATAACTTATGTTCCACTTGAGTATGAAAAATCTCTACTTATTTTCATATCGAGATCAATAAATACTAATAATTTTTACCTCTTCCATGACTATTCACAGTGTGTTTTACTTGGATGACTAATCTTTCTTAGTGATGACTCTTGTTTCCTTAGCATGTTGTCTCATTCTCTCACCTATTTTCAATTGGAAAGATTCTTCTTGTAGTTCATGTGAAGTGTTCTAGTAAGTGTCAAGGTTGAGTGATTTATCCTATTAAATATAGTCATTATAGACATCTTGTCTAATCCTCCTATCCTAAACATTCATCCATAACCTCACAATGAAATATTAATGTGACAAGATGTAGATTAGAGAAGTGTATGTTTGGTTAGTCTCTTGTTCTCATGTGTAACATGTATTTGGTTGGTAGTCATCAACTAATTTGGTGTATCACCTCCATTAGGATAGTTTGCTTTTATTTTAGGATAGTTAGGTGTAGTGTTATACAAGTGGTATATCAAAGAAGCTATCCCTATCTAGAGATTCACCTCATTCTTAGGCTCACTCATATCCTAAAGGTGTTTCAATTATTCCAATTGAATGAGGAGAGCTAAGACATCTCCTAAAAGGGTGAAAATCTAAGTGACAATAATATTTGACTTTCCCAGTGGGACTCTAAGTCCTATAATATTGTCCAAATATTAGTGTTGGTCTTGGCATATTTTGAGTCACAAGAACATAAACATTTAATACTTGGTAACTCCACTAAGTTTTTAACTCTTTGGTTTTTTATCAATCCTTATTTTCCATGCCAAAGGTGACCCCTATGTCTATTTCTAAAAGTATACCATTTGAGTTTGTACAATTCCCTTTATATTCTATCAAAAGATTCAGATTTGAGAATACTTATCCTTATTCAAGGGAGTATGTGTTTTACAAGTCCAAGTTTATACTTAGTTCAACCCCTAATACACATAATATACATAACAATATGGTTAGAAACCTTCCTTTATAGCCTTCATCGGATCATCTCCTTTGAATCTTGCCCAATATGACCAAATTCCTAGAGCAACCCTTTAAAGTGTTCCATATTTTAGTGGAGAAAGTCCTATCACTCCCATTTAACATATTAGGAACATGGAAAACTTTTGAAACATTTTTAATATCACTCAAGAGAATGTATCCATCAAGTTATTGGCATTATCTTTCAAAGGGAAAGCCTTAGATTGGTATAGAACTCTACCTCATGTTTCCATTGCTTCATGGGATGAAATAGGAAATCTATTGTCTACGAGGTTTGAAGAGAAGAGTAATTATTTGTCATTTTCTAATCAATTGAATACTATAAATATGGATCCTCAAGAGTTCATGCAAAGTTTTAACTCTAGATTTCAAAAGACATGGGATAGGATCCCAACCCTTATGAAACCTACTCCAAATTATGCTTTTTTGTATTACCTAAAAGCACTGAATAGTGATATAGCCATGATGATCCAATTCATGGGTGGGAATATACTTTATATTTCCAATGAGATATTTATTAATGTTGAAAATTTTCTTGTTCAAATAGATAAGATTGCTCCTAGGCCACCTATGCCATTGTTCCCTAATTTTCAGTCTCCTAGTCAAATTACATTACCTACCTTGGCTCCTTTGCCTAATAGTCAATAGAAGTCTACCCTTGCTATTACCAATGAGATTCATGAAGTCAAGATTTTTTTTCAAAGTTTTACTAATGAACTAGTTATTCTTAAAAGGCAATAAGCTCAAAATTACATGCCTTGTCAATCCTACAATTATTTTGGAGAAGCAAGTAGGTTTTCCTTTTCAAGGTAATGCTCAAGGACAAGGTCAAATAATTTAAGATAGACCATACAAAAGTTTCAATCATAATTCCCAATCATCTTCTAAATATCTTGTTCCCACTCAAAACAACTTTGTTCAAGAACAACCATGTTATCCTTCCTATGATCAAAATCAAGGCCAAGTTGCATATGCTAATGAAATGCCTAGTCAAGCCATGATAATGCAAGGTATTCAAGCACCTCAAGTTCCCAATTTTGAGTTTCCAATGTAAAATATAATGGAAAATGGACAAGTACAATCTGATTCTACTCTTATGAATCATTTAGAGGGGGAATTTTGTGCCATGAATCATTTGGGAAGTTCAACAATGTGAATGCTAGTGTGTCCTCTCACACTAGATCTAAGAAGAGGGTTGTAGAAGAGACACAAGGGAAAAATCAAGGACTTTTTTTGAATCCTCCATCACCCCCAATAGTATGAAGGTATAACACATCTCCTAAGGTGAAATAAAATCATAATTTTTAGAATGCAAATCCAGCGCCTACACGTCCATCTTCACATGTTACAGCACAAGGTACGAGTGCTTTCAAAAAGCCATTCAAGATGAATAATTATTATTTCAATGTTTTTGATCAAATTAATAAGCTACACATGAATATTTCATTTTGAGACTCATTGGAAACATCAAGACAAAAATATATCCTTCAAAAAGAATTGTTTGGACTAGGTAAACAAGTTGGATCAGTTAGGATTGAAAATGTTGTTTTGGTGAATGGAACTCAGCCCATTGATGGACAAGTGAAGAAAAATGATAAGATTCCTCATTTTTATCTATCCTTGATCATTAGTGAATTTTTAGTTCATAATTTTATCATATATAGTGGCACTAGTACTTTATTTATACCCAAGTCAATAGGAGATAAACTAGGCCTTAAGTATGAACCAATGGCTAAAGGAGTTCTATAGTTGAATGGATCACCAACAAAGACCTTGGGAGTAATCAAGGATTTGAATTTTATTTTACATGATTGTCTAAATTTTTTAATCCCTCATGATGTGTTTGTTGAAAATTTACCTCCATATTTGCTCTTTGTTTATCAAGAGAGTTTATAGCCAAGATAAGTGTATACTTGGCAGCAAATTGGTCATATATGGTTTTTAGGACAAAGTATGGTACCAAGGAAAATATTGAATCAGAGCCTATTCATCACAATAATTTAAATCGCATACATGAATAAAGTTGTAAATGTCAATTATGTTATTCTTGATGAGGAGGAACTTCAAATGGATCAATCCCCAACTTCTTCTCTTGAAGGAGTTTTTGATTTGTATTTAGATGAAAGGGGAGATGAACACTATGAAAAATATCCTTAAATTTTCATAAAGGAATCTAGTCTTGGAGTGTATTAACTTCATGAATAAGGCTCTTTCATGACAAATTTGATGAAGCCAATTGTGGTAGCTATTCGATGATAGTATGGATGGTTTGTGGCAGATATTTTTTTGATGGATCAAGAGGCAAGGTTGGATCAAGTGGTGGAGCAATGTTAGTTTCTCCATCCAAGGAAAAGTATTACTATACTTTCATATTTCACTTTAGTTTTATTTGTAATGTGGTAGAATATGAGTCCCTCATTCATGGCCTTGAGTGGGATAGGAAGAGAGGTGTAAAAGAGTTACAAGTTTTTGGTGATAGTGAGTTGGTTGTGAATAAAATGAGAGGTCAAAATATGACTCAAAACTCCTTACTTAATTCCTATAAGCATAGAGTGTGAGATCTTGTAGAATATTTCCAAGCCTTCAACATTCAATCTATACCAAGAGAGGATAACAAGCATGTTGATAGGTTGGTAGCAATTGGAGATCAGTTTAATGTTACAAACGGAATAAGAGAGGAAAAGAACCAACCTCATATTAAAGTGATTGTAAGGCCCCCTATACCTATTAATATAACTATTTTTCAATTGTTTGATAGTGACCAACAAATATCTCTTTTTCTACAATAGGAGGCTAAGTTATCCTCAAAGAATCAATCCAAACTACAATAGCAATATGGAGGATAGATTATACAATTGAAGACAAACAAGTTCCCTAAGGCCTTAGTCACACTTGAGAGTATCTTCAATGATGATGATCATTTGAAGAAGGAAAAGGTAAGCATGTCTACTAAGCAATAAAACTATGAGAAAGTAAAAATATTCAAAGATAATTTACTTGCTCTTAGGAAGGTATATACTAGAGAAGAAAGGCATGATTTGATTGAATTATGCAAAGAATTTTTTGATATATTTGCATGGGAATATAGTGATTTAAAAGGCTTTGACCCAAACTTAGCTCAGCATACCATAGAGATAGATGAGAATGATAATCCTATCAATAAAAGGCAAAGTCCAATCGATCCTAAGATTGAGCCTCTAATGAGAAAGGAGCTTACGAAGTTGATTGAGTCTAAAATCATTTTTTCTATTAAGCATTCATCTTGGTTGGAAAACTTAGTCCCAATAAAGAATAAGAATGGGGAAATTAGGTTATGTGTTGATTTTAGAGATTTGAATAGAGTTTCCTTGAAGGATCATTATCCTCTTCCTTCCATGGAGCATATTTTGTAAGTTGTGGTAGGTAGTGAAAGGTTCTCACTCCTTGATGGATACTCAGGGTATAATCAAATTTTCATAAAGTAAGGTGACCAATATAAGACAGATTTTACCACAAAATGGGACACATATGATTATAATAAAATGCCTTTTTATTTGGCTAATGCTGGGGCAACATTTCAACATGCAATGGATATGAATTTTCAAGGTCTGATAAATAATATAGTGTTGTTGTATCTTGATGATATCATAGTTTTCTCTAAGGATGAAAAGGACCATTTGAATCATCTTAGGTTGATTTTTGATAGATGTAGAGAGTTTGGAATATCTCTTAATTCAAAAAAGTGTGTGTTTGTTATCCATGAAGGCAAAATCTTGGGACACATTATCTCAAATAAAGGTCTATCCATAGACCTTGAAAGGGTGATTACAATCTTGGCATTGACTTTGCCCAAACACAAGAAGGGTTTTCAAAGTTTATTTAGAAAAATAAATTTCATAAGGAGGTTTATTCCTAATTTTTATAACTTAGTCAAGCCTCTAACCTCTATGCTAAGGAAAGATGAAGTGTTTACTTGGACAAGAAGAAAGAAGGAGAGTTTTGAAGAGATTAAGAAATCTATTTCTCAAGATCCAACTCTTGCAAGTCTTGATTTCTCAAATGAATTCAACTTGTATACCATTTTAAATGAATAATTAATCTCTACCGTGCTCACTCAATCAAATTAATAAAACTTGGACTAGCCTATTGCCTTCTTTAGTCAAGGATTGGAAGGCTATGAGGTAAGATATACTTATGTAGAGAAACAAGTTCTTTCAGTTGTTAGAAGTCTAAATAAGTTTAAGAATATGTTATCTAAAAACAATATTCATATATTGGTACCTCATCCTAGTGTCAAATACTTCCTTTTGAGTAGATATTTCAATGAAAAAAAGGTTGGTTAGATTACAAAAGTAATGGAGTATGATGTAAAAATCAAAACAACCAAGCTAGTAAAAGGGAAGGGACTATGTGAGCACCTTACTTCAGATTTGAAGGAACAAATAGAAGTTTTTTTATCCCTTCATGATTATCCTATGACAGTTGTATCTTCATCAATGAGGATTGGGACACAAGAAATGATCCATTTTAATCAAACTGGTGAGTGTCTACAAGGCCTAGGTAGAGCCAAAAGAAGGTGCTTCAAATTACAATCTATTTTTTATGTACTTGTTGATGGAGTGTTGTTTAGGAAAGAATTATTAGGTTTACTATTGAGATGTTTTTAATCAGATCAAGTTGAGAAAATATTATTTGAATTTCATGATGGACTAGTTAGTGGTCACTTTGATCCAAGAACCACAACTGCTAGGATTATAAAAGCTAGATATTTTTACCCTAGTTTGTTTAAGGATACGCATGCCTAGGTAAGGAAATATCAAAAATGTGCCCTCTTTCATGGAAAACAAAAGCTTTCAATCCTGCCTTCTCATCCAATACAAGTAGACCAACCTTTTATGCAATGAGATCTAGATTTTATAGGCTTAATCAACCCACCTTCTAGTGTTGGTCATAAGTGGGTGTTGACTATCATAGATTACTATAAAATATGGGTAGAGGTTATAGGTCTCAAGGAAGAAAATGAATTTTTAGTTTTAGACTTATATGAAGGCATAATGATAAGATTTGGGGCTCCTTCAACAATAATTTTAGTCAATGCATTGGTTTTCCTTGGAATGAGGACAAGTGAGTGGAATTTAAAACATGATATTTATCTTAGTACTTCCTCTAACTATTATCCACAATAGAATGGACTAGTTGAGTCCAATAATAATAATTTAATCAAGATTATTAAGAGGACAATGGAAGAAAACCAAAGAACTTGGCATTCCAAGTTGAAGACAACTCTTTAGATTGATAGGATCACCCCCAAGAGAGCCATTAGAAACTCACCATACACACTTGTTTATGGAAGAGAGGCTATATTGCCTATTTTACTTGAGTTAATAGCTTTAGATCTCACTTACCAGCTAGAGTTGATGGAAAATGAAAGCATAAAGGTCAGATTATACGAGTTGATGGAGCTTGAAGAAACAAGGGATCAAGCTATGTAAACTATGAGAGCTCACCAAGATCAAACAAAGAGATAATTTGAAAGAAAATACATGTCAAGAATATTCCAAGAGGGGGACATTTTTATAAAGTGGGATGAAGATAGGGATAAGCCTAGAAAACACATAAAGTTTGATGCTTTGTGGAGTGGCCCTTATGTCATCACTCAATGCAAGCAACACAATGCTTTCCAAATCTCAAAGTTAGATGGAGAGGAAATTCATATCCAAGTCAGTGGGATATATCTCAAACATTTATACTAAGGTTCTCCTCTTCCCTTGTACATAGCTACTATTTTCCTTGTTTTCCCTAAGTGATTATACACATGTGTGAGTCTTGTTATTTTCTTGATTTGTTTTGTGTTGTTTGGTGTGGTGTGGTTATTTTGTGTGTGTTTTAGGCAATTAATTTCTAGTTGTCTTTAAGAATTCATTGAATCCCTAGCTCATGAATAGGATAAGGCTATTGATATGTAGTATAGTAGGCATATTACCCCTATGAGTCACCAATTTGTTGACCAAATTTGACTTTGTGGTAAAATTTGGAACGTTATAGGTAAAAAAATTGATTTTTTATATATTTTATGGGTCTAATACTTTGTCATGAGGTATTTTATAAGTCTTTTGATGTCATTTAATGTTATATTAGTCTTAGTGTTAGTATTTTTAATATATATGTCACTTTGAGTCATTTAGAGGGATTTTAGGGGAAAGTGGCATAGTTTTCAAGGTGTCCAAGTGTCCTACTTTCCTTTAAAAATTTTGAGAGGATATATTCCCTATCAATAATATCATTCTCATCAAAAACTAACAGGTTATCTAACTGAAGATCAAGTAATCAACTAAAAAAGAGGAGTTTAGCACTTGTACAACCCACGAGGGAAGGTGACACATGGACTAAATCCATGTAATGTCTCTTCATCTTCTTTAGATTCATTTATATGCTTAAAATACTCTATAAATTCCATTTTTAAGCTCAAATTGTTTTGCTCCTTCTTTGTCTTTCTAGACACACAGAAGTGGTCAACAAGTTTATGCTTGGTACAGATAGTTAAAGAGGTTTCAAGTCAAATAATTTTGGGAGGTGGTATTAAACATAGAGATATAAATTTTCATAAAAATATTTAAAATATTGGTCAACTATGATATATGAACCATCTCTAACAAGTTGACTATGTTTTTATGATCACTGCTTCGTACACCCTATAGGTTTTACTCTATTTTGGACAGGTCTGTACAATCCAATCGGTGATGTTGACTCTTGATGATTTTGGATATCTTCTCAAATTATTTTCATTCTTGGTTTCATTTTTCATGGTGTTTTTATGATCAAGTTATCTCATGTTGTAGGAAGGTGTCATCATTATGAAGCTTCAATCAAGTTCTTCCTTGTTGCAGAATGTTGGCCTTCTACAGAGGTATCATGTGAATATAAAATGGTGTTTCATAGGTCACATGTCCATATTATCACCTCATCCCATTTTTTTTTCATCACATCATTCTTTGGGCAAATTTTAATCTTGCCATTCCTCATAGTAACCTCTTCACTCATTCCCACTTGCATTCACGTGTATGAGACTTGTCTAGCTTGTTCATGAAATTGTAATGAGGGTGTATCAGTTTGTTCAAGTCATTATGAGATAGAAAGAGTTCATTTTTATGTTTGAAAAAAATTTAAGGTTGTTTTCAAGCTCATTCATCACACCAACCAATCATTAGATACCCCTTCCTACTCTGTTCTAAATGTCTGTAAGAGGTTTTGATGTTGAAAGGAATGTTTTGAGGCTTGTCTTAAGATATCCTTAATGGAAATCATGAATTATACAAATTAATAATGATTTATATTTGCTCATGATGCCATTCATCCACATTTTTGCTTCATTCTATGTTCACTACCTGCATATAACTCACACACACCTATAGATGTCTCCTTGATGATGTCATGTTGAGAGAAAAAGCTTGATATGTGTTTCAATATCTTAATATAGCTAAGAGTGAATTGGGATACTTGGTGAAATCATATAAGTGATTACAAACCTACACACCTTATATATTTCCCAATTTTACCCATTGCCTATATTTGTAAATGTACCACATGTCCTTGTACAGGGAATTAGAGACATAGTAAAACCCTATTTTGGTTTATAGCATGTAATTTCACCATTTAAAACCTATATGAGGTGTCAAAAGGGTAAAATAAGGTGTAAATAATTTTGGAAGGGACAAGGACTATATTCAAGGATCTTTTCCCAAAAAAGTGAAAACAAAGGTCCAGAGGCATTTTGTGAATATCTTATACAAGGTTACAAAGAGTCCTAGAGCATCTAGATAGTTAAAAATTATATCCTATAGCATGGATTTATGCCAAATATGGAGTTCATAAGGTTAGTGGAAGATATAATTTTGACATCCTAAAGATGCCTTTCAAAGCACTAAAGCCTTGCATTCATATCTACAGGATTTGAGGTTTGAATGATCATTGACATTCCAAGGTTACAAATAAAACATACTCTCATGACTGAAATGGTTCCATTGATTGAATGGTGTATAAATAAGCATGATAATCATTAGTATAATGTTGGTGTATAGTAATTCAATATTTATGGACACTTACAGGTGTCCCTCTATAGGAAAATGATAGGAAAATGAGCACCTACAGTTGAGTGGGTAGGCAATAAGCTAGCATTGGTGTCTAGGTGGTGTTTTAGGACATACAAGATGGATAAAAGTATAGATAGATTTTATGTAACCTTAAGGCTTTAATGAGGACCTTTACACAGCATGGCCAAAGTCCAATCAGGAAAATATACACCTATAGGAGTCATTTTGGTAGGATAACAAAGTCAAGAGGTAGAGCTCAGTGTTATGAGTTCAAGGTGCATGTAAAGAGTATAAGAAGCGTTATAATGATGAAATAAGCCTATGAACACCTCCATTATGACCATAATGACCTCCATAATCTTTTTACTACATAATATAAGCTCACATAGACCTCTTAAGGTCCTATATGCACCTACAACTAAGTGTTCAGTCTTGATGAAGGTAAAGAGATGAATATGGTTAGGAGGAGAAAGAAGGTTTGATAACAACTTGAAAATGGTCCATTATATTTTAATATATTTTTTACACAATATCCAAGACTCCTTTCAAGCTGAACATCTACTCTTCATACTAGCCCAATAATGGCAATCCGTAGAGTTGCACTAAGGGACTCTTTGCTCAATAGGTAAGGATGAAGAATCTAGGGGAGAAAAGTGGTTTTGGGTAAATGATAAGCTTATTTAGAATTAATTAAATGTGGATAACATTTTTAATAAACCTAATCATATTGGATTTATCCTTGATAGGTCATTCTTAGGTGGAAGTGAAGAATGCAAGAAAATAGTTTTTTTGGAGGCCTTTTTTGGACAAATCGAGTTGGTTAGGTGCATAAATGGATGAATATAAAATATAAATTTGGTAAAAATATTAATTATTACCTAATAAAACTCCTCAAACCTTCTCTTTTCCTTTAAATTGATGGATATATCTCACTATTTTGTCTCAGGGGTTGGCCAGTCAGAAAAATTAGGGTTTTGGCAAAACAAGCAAATGAATCCAAAAAGGGTAAGGAACTTGATGGAAATATTGAGTAACTTAAATAAAGATATTTCAAGGTTTATTTAAGGTAAATAGGTTATATTAATAAATAAATCAATCTCATACCTCTCAACATGGTCAAAATACTATAGCACATATTCTACTCTTTAAACCCTACACACAGGTTGCCTGTTCACATTCTGTCTTGGGATTTTTATAAGTTAAAGGGTCAAATGGCATAACCCAAGGTTTAAATTTTATTTTAAAGGTCATAATAACTTTTTTAAACACCTCTAAAACTTATTATTCCTATTAAAATAAGTTAAGTGCCCTCTATTTTGTCTCAAATAAAGGGCACTTCCTTGTGAACAAAACCTGTAGTTTTTGAAAAGAGAAGGTGAAATGATGGACCAAAAGATGAAATTACCATATGAAAAGGTGTGTAAAGTTGTAACATACTTGTACCAACATTATTAATAATCTCAAAAACTAGGTCTAAGCCCTCAAGGTTGTAGTCAGGACTTTTTGGCTAGGTTTTGTCCTAAAGCCAAATGATAGGTCATTTTATTTTCCAACTATGGGAGATATTTATAACATATTGGATAGTTTTTTTGTGTCACTAAAAATTTTATAAATATTTTTTAACTCAATTAAGTTACAATGGATGCCATTTTGGCTCAAACACAACATTAATCCTATAGAAAATGGAGAAATAAGCTCAAGTAAGCAGTTTGAGATGCTCATATCTCCCTTATCACTTTTCATGGAGATCCAATTAGTTTGGATAAGTTTAAAGGGGTCTTAAATATCATATTATTAAAAAAAAAAAATTAGTTCAAATGTCATATCTTTATGAACAAAGCTTAAGTAAAAAAGAGACCTAAAACCCTTGTTAACCCTTGGATAAGGACCCAATTGAGAAAATGAAGAAGGAGAGCTGTCTATATGGGATTTAATGGCCATAAAATTAATTGGATATTTTATATGACTCTTTAGGTATCTTCCTCATCAATTTTTTTCTACCCTACCTATACGTATATGGTACAGAATGGCTTTTTTTTACTATTTTATGTATTATGCAAGTTTTAGGAGGTTTCAAGAGATGAGATCAAGTTTGGGAGGAAGATATATACTTATTATAAATATTTATGGTCATTTAATGTTACATCAAAACTCATAAGTTTGCTTACATATAGCTTCATCTTATCCAGTCAGAACTGGCATAGTGAACATGATGGTGAAAAGTGTGAAAACTCCAAGTGAGAGCCTTTTTAAGGTTTACCTGAGTAGTCTAAGGCTATGCAGGGTCTTGAAAAGTGTGGTACACTCCATTTAATTTATTTTAATAATAAAATAAAGCTAATTTTGATGCCAAGTGTGAAGGGTGACTAAAAAAGGAGTTTTTTAGACTACAGGCAAAGATGGCTCACTTCCAAAAGATTCTAGACGAGTAAGACTATAACCAATGCATGGAGAGGCATGTTTTAAAGGCTTCCCTATGATTTAAATAATTATACCTATCCCTAGTCATTTTTGGGATATTCAAGCAAGGGTGAATCATGAAGGTAGTTTTTTGAGCTAGTAAATAGAGTTTCATGCCACTTTTCATGAGTTTCATGACTTGAAAAGCCACTTGTCTCTTCTAAATTTGCATGGTCCATTTAACATCCTCTTCTAATTCACAAGTAACTTACTTTATTAGTTTTAAAAGTGTCCTTGTGACCTTATTACTTCTCTCTTCTCTTATCTCTCTCTCAAGTTCTATAAGAACTAGTTATTTTGGCCTTTATAACTTATGTTCCACCTAAGTATTATGAAGCCTTACTCATTTACATACCATGGATAAATAAAGACTACTTATTTTTTCTTATTCCATGAATATTAATAGTTTGGTTTACTTGGATGACTGATCTTTCTTGGTAATGACTCTTGTTTCCTTAGCATGTTGTCTCATTCTCTCACTTATTTATAGTTGGAAAGCTTCTTCTTGCAAATCATGTGAAGTGTTCTAGAATGTGTCAAGGTTGAGTGAGTTATCCTATTCAATAGTTTCATTATATACCTTTTGTTTAGTCTTCCTAGCCTAAACACTCATCCATGACCTCATAATGAAATATTGATGTGAGAAGATGCAGATTGGAGAAGTGTATGTTTAGTTAGTCTCTTGTTTTTATGTGTAATATGCAACTGGATGGTAGTCATCAACTAATTCGGTGTATCACCTCCTTTAAAATAGTTTTATTTTAGTTTTATCTCTCCCTTTTCCCTCATAAATTTTATGTTTATTAGTGTTCTACAAGTTGTACATCAAGGGAGCTAGCCTTATCTATAGATTCACCTCATTCTTAGGCTCACCCATAGACTAGAGAAGTTTCAATTGTGCCACTTGGATGAGGAGAGTTGACACATATCCTCAAAGGTTAAAATCAAAGTTAAAAAAGCATCATAAGTTAATTATAATATATTTTTATTCATGATAAATTCCTATGAAGGTGTGAAAAGTCAAAGGTTCTTGACTGGGTTTTGAATCCTATTTACAGTTTTGAGTGAGCATATGGAAGTGGTCAGTTTCAAGTCTTTTGTCCTATATGGTAAAGTATAATGGACATGGTGATGACCATAATTTCATGGAGGTTATATTAATATTATTTTTTGATATAATTATATATAAAATGAGTGCATACTTTAGATATTCAAAGTAGACTTTTTGGTAGTGAGAAAGCCTAATTGTGAGTAAGCCTAATGGTGTGGTTCAAAGAGTGAAATGAGCTAAATGGTGTTGGAGACATAAGGTGAGATTATCAGGGGTCTAATTAATTTTTTTTTTAATTTTTTCATCCATTTATGGAGGCTTAATATGTTTCAAAGTGGTCAAGCTAAAATGTGTTCTTTGAGAAGGCCTAACTGCATTAGGTCTCATTTAGGCCTAATGGTGATTTTGGAACTTATGAGTAGTAACTGACCTATGTAGTGGTTTTTTCTATTATTAAACATGTTTTTTAATATATTAAAAGGGTTATCCAAGTATGGAAATGTTTTTGGTTGATGAAGGTTGGTGAAAGCAAGAGTCAAGTATAAAAAGGTCTAATACGCCTAATTTGACTCGTTAGAATATTGAGGATATGAACAAATGAAATAGAGGTTTGGAAAATAGATATATGGATTTAAGACCATTATAGAGGTATTTTGAATATTCTATGAAGTTATAATAGTGATTCTACATATGATTCAAGGTCATATGACCTAATTCTGCTAAGAAGAGGGCTAGTTGAGCGAAGAGGCCTAATAGGATATTTACGAGAGATAGAAGAGTGTGAAGAGAAAAAAAGGTGATCATCATCAGTTTAGTTATAAAGATATGTCCAAAGGTGATCAAACTTATGAAGTGGTTGAGTTAGTGCTAATTTACTTAGGGGTTTAATGAATTATAGGTGAAATTGAAAGAATTTTTTTTACATTGATTCACCCTTCAGTGGTTGTGTTTCCTATAGTGACTCTTCACCTTCTTGATGACTCATTAACCTCATGTGAAACTTCCCATTATTGGATTATAGGAGTTACAAGCTTTATCTTTACATGTGTCATTCTTGATCACATTTCTTGGAGTACTCCAATGCCATCCTAGGCCACTTTTAGTGTCTCTTTCATCTTTATGATGCTAAGGATCAACATTCAAGCTTTTTGAAACTGATAAGAACTTGCATTTCATTGAGAGGCTTGTTTGGTTCAAGTGAAGACCACCATAGTGAGTCTATTTATTAAATCCTAGGCCTAGTTATTACTTGAAAACTGCTACCACAACTTAAATATATATCAAGTACCTTTTAATGAGTCCTTATACCTATATTCATGCTCAAAACAATCTCCAAGACTAAGGTCAAGATGTATTGTGTCAATTATAATCTCTTGATGACATATATGTCTAACACTAGGTATCTTGAAGCCTTGAAATGATGTTACAGTAACTATAGACCTCCTTAATAAGTCTCTAGAAACATATTCCCTTACCTTATCCAAGTCATATGTGGCTCCAAAGGGATCCATTAGGCCTTTACTCAATCAAACTTCATGAAAAACCTTCAAAAACTACATTTTTCAGCTTATAGCAATCATTTTTAGGCCAAATTCTACACAACTATGCCTCACACATTAAAAAATAGTAATTCATTTAGGTTTATATTGGAGTGTATGTATAATATAAGGAGTTTATAGACCATTTTCAATCTATTTGGATCACTTAGGAGGATAATCTTCTCCATCAAGTCATTAGCTAGGTTTTAGAAGGGTTTAAATAGGCCTATCATCTTAACTATGATTCATAAAATTATATCCCTCTTCACCTTAACTAATGTAGAAAGTTTTTATTACATATTTTTCCCTTTATATGACTAATATATTTATGTCACATGAGAATTCTCCTGCAATAACCAAGCAAAAAACTGAGGTCTCTCAAGTGGTGAACCTGAGTGTGAAGGTCAAGAAAGAGTTTTAGGCTAAAAAAGACTATTTTGATGATTGTTTTGGGTTTAAAATGACCTATTTAGGTCTAGGACACCTCATAAAAAGTATAAATGTGGTCTTCCATATATATCAATCTTTTCCTTTAGTCAAGAAGCTTGTAAAAGTCCTAATTAGGGTTTATAGGTAGATTTTTATCTTTGACCCTAATGGCCTCTTTCTAGTGTTTTATCTTCATCTCACTGAATATAAAACTTATATGGATCTCTTATAATTTTCCATCATATTTTTATACTTTAAAATTTTTCAAACCTCTTCACAAAAGTGTAATTTTCTTCATTTTTACACCCTCAGACATGTGTGTGACCATTTAGGCCTTCTAGGCCTAACAAGGCTTCTTGGACAAAACATTGCCTTCATTCATATTTGAAACTCATTGTACATATTTTTATAATTTATAACGAAGTATTAATTTCATTACACTCTCATCAAATTCATATTATCAATTAACACTCACATTTTTCTCCAATTCTCCTAAGCAGGCCAGTAGATGGTGTTTTATACCTCTTGACTGCAAATTTGAAGATGTAAATCCTCTTACAATAAGGAAATTTAGTGATTGAAAATAATTTTATGGATCATAATTATTAATTTACATATATATAACCTTTTACTTCACAACATACATATGCCTTTTAATCTTGTTGTTTGCACACAGACTGTAAGTGTTTATTTAGGCATGTCTTGGTTGTAGGTCACCAAAATGGATGTTTTGAACTAATTTAGCTTCACTAAGTGTTTTTTATTGATATAAAATTTTCAATCACATTTATTTTAACCATTAAAATATTCTCAAACCCTCAAACAATCATCATAAACATGTTTCATCTACTCTTTGTCTGCTAACAGGCCTATAGGCAGTCCTTTAAGCCAAAACTCTCATCTTCTTGCATTTTTATCTTTTGAGCCTAATTAAATGATGAATAACTATTAGGTAAATATATAATAATATTTAATATCCTTTTATCTCATTCCATAGGCTCAATTCACATTGAAAATCTTATTAAAACCTTCATAGTCTTTCCCTTGGACTCACACAGTCCCACTTAGCCAACATAGTCCTATTCAATGTAAAATGGGTTAAAGTTTGAGAACCCATAACTATTTTATGGTTATTATATAAATATTATTTAATCTTGATAAAATTAATTTGAATTAATTCAAGGTAAAAAATATGTTAGTTCTTTTTATTAACATGATTGTGCTTGCATTACATTAAATATACTTGAACCTCCTCTTGGACTTGGCTGGAGCAAGTTGGTTTTAGATATTTTATATATTTCAATAAGTAATAGGAAATCTAGAGAATTAATTAAATAGGCCATGATCTCTCTTCATATAATCCATTTTTTGTCAATGTTGACCTACAGGTCTGCAGACTTGTAGGTCCACAAAACCTTATTTTTCTTGGCTTCAAAAAAGCATTAAAGATCTTGACTTTGAAGACTTTCCATTTGAAAATCCTCAATGAAATTATTTTTTAGGGATATATACAGGTATAAATTTTTCCTCAAGGGTTCCTAATCATGAAATTACACCTTCATTCAATTAGGCCAAAGTCAAACATGGCTACTAGCTCTACCAGCTCAATTGTTCATGCATAGTTGCTTGCCTATCTTTAATTTTATGCATCTAATGATTCTTGAAGGGGTATAAATAATATTTATGATTTTTAAATAGATATAAACCACCTTATTTCAAAATTTCATGCGATAATACAACTTCAACCTCTTTGCACACAAGACTGTCATGCTCAAACTATCAAATCAAGACCATTTGCCACTGCACCAATCATGAACATGAGGGGACTTGAGAGGACATGATATCACAAGGGTAGAGGAGTGTTTAATAGGCCTATACAAACCTTTTCATGCATTAAATTAGATTAAAACCCTACATTCAGAGAAAACCAACCCTCATGGGGTTTTGAGTTCTTTTTTTGTACCTTGACTTATTAATGATTGTTCATAAAGTTAATAAGATTAACTATACAACCAATATCACAAAGTCAAAGGGAATTATTATCTTCTCCTATGGCCAAGATCTTGGACTCTAATTTTTTTTATCCTCAAAGTACCACTCACAAATTGGTTACCTGGCTTGAGCTGTGAAAAAGACCAATGGAGAAATGGAGTGGATTTTTGCATTGTTTGGCTCTACAACTCTTTTATATGCATGGTTTTAGGTCTGAGAAGACCATGGAGACCCCTATAAGAGTTTTTACCTTGACATCATCAAAAAACTTTTGAAAAACATCTCCAAAAACATAATTTTTCTATTATTTTGGTTGTTCTTCCTTTTGGAACTATTGGAGATGGTGAAACAGGTGACTCTTCATCTTCTCCTAACTTGTAAAAATGAGGAAGAGGTTTACAAAATGTTTCACACCCTTATTTTCCTGTCTCTCTTAAAATTTCTCATTTGTATGTTGGTAAATGATGAATGGAAATTACAAATGGACTTTCGATGTTAGAAAGTAGTTATATAATACCTTGGGGAATATGTACAGACACATACAAGGATGATGTCATCACTTTGGTGTTAGATGACTTAAAACATCTCTTATCCAAGGATAAGACCTTCATATTTTCTATTTACTAACAAGTGGCATCTCAACATTGGAATGTATAATAAGAATAAAGTAATAAAATATCTTAATCTTGTCAAAAATACCTTAAAATCTCCAAATTAATTTAGAAATAATGTGATCAACTTATTATTTTGGCTTATTTGACCAATTTGATCATATTTGGACCATGGTTATCTTGGAAGGGTCACCACCTTGGCTCCTTGAGCATAGTTCCACATTTACTTGATCTTTATCAAACTTACCTTAAACAATGTTAAACACAAAATGAAGATCATAAAGAATGACCATTTGATGACAAGACAACATGGCTTGACTAAGCTACCAACTAGACCATCCAAAATGACCTTGTAAGATGCCAAGGAAGACACATTACCTATCATCCTAGATCATTGATGACTAATACAAGACCTTCATAATGACCATCAATAAGGTTAAGATCAAGTACATCAAAGTTATGAATTATTCTCATTAATATTAGCCAAATTTTAGATAACATCTTCATTGACCTCCTAGGATTATATGTTTGTTATGCACATTATACCAATTTTCTAGTCCATCTGTTGGGCTATGGAGTCATCTCATCTCAACACAAAACATGACTTGACCTTGAAACTTGGCTAAAAACCTCTTGAAAAAACTAAAATAGCTAAATACCTTCACCAACACAACAAGACAAAAATAAATCACACCAAAGCAAGATGCACACAACAAAATAACAAGACAAAATGCTATGCTAAGTAGCACTTAGAGGAAAGATAAGACAAGAGACAACTATGTACAATTAACCCATCATAACTGATCTTCTTGGATCAAAAGGAAAACTCCTTATATCACCTTCATGTGATGAACAAGAATGACATATAAGTTGTTAATCATAATTTTTTATTGCTTTATCATCTCCTTTCTTGACCACCACCTTCTTTGACTTGACCTCAAATTGATCTACATCAACAAACATGTCTCTAACAAAGACAAATTCATCTTAATCTTCAACTCTTACCTCATATTTTTATCCCCTTAGAAATTTGAGAGACCTCCAAGGTGACCATGGTTTGATTCATAAAGGCAACAAAATTCTCAGCTTCATCTTCTATTGGCTCCTCAAATTCCATCTCTTGCTCACCTTGGATAGAATCATATTCATCATATTTTAATACATCATGAGTTGAGACCTCCTGGTGATGGATTATAATACTTGTTGGCTTGATAGGACTTTTTTAATTCTCATCAACAACATCCTCTTGTTCTTATTGATGTGTTAAATTACCAATCTCTTCAAATTCTTTGAACATGTCCAAGTAGGACAACAACATGTCCTCAAAACCTCATTGACCTTGTTCATGATATTCAAAAAGATCATCAACCATGGTGTTATCTTCAATAAATTTCTCATGCATTATTTTATCATTTTCATGGGCTAAGACAAAAATCTTAGCATTATCTTCATGAGTTCTAGGTTCACTATCCAAACTAGAGCAAAAAATTTCTAGCCCTTCCCAAAAGGTAGTTTTGTCTTGGTCTCTTGAAATCATGTCAAGTTTAATTTCAATCTTGCCATTCTCTAAAATTATAATAGGCTATTCAAATAATTCAAATTATTTAATAGACTCATGACATGGTTGCAAGTTATCTTCTTCAAGTTTTATATTTTACTCATGATGTTCAACAAGGCTAATAGCTAATGTATTTTTAAGAGGACTTACCTCATGTTCAATTTTAACCTACTCAATTGTTGTACAGTCACATTTCTCTTCATCAAGACTTGACCATGAGAACTATATTGGTATTCTTATTCCTACATGTATAATGGAAGCTCATCTACCCATTTAATGATTAATTCATCATGTCTCTCTTGTGTTAACCCTGGTTTGTCCTCTTCTAAGAGTATACCAACTTATGTAACTTCATGTTGGGGTTCACCTTCATGTTTCAGAGGGATCACAAACTTTCTAAGGAAGTCCATTTCTTCCATAAAACTATGTTATTATTTATACCATGCTTGGTCAAGATATTATTCTTCACTTTTTTCAATGGAATCACTTGCAAAATAGGTTGATATCATGTTACCTTGTACTCCTCCATCAAGACCATTTTCCTCATCATATTTTAAGATTGATTTGCTTCCTTATTAACAAAGAAGACTACCAAGAAATATTTCATCATAATATACACTAAAAACACTCTCATCATAACCTTCTTGAGATTCACTTATAGCTTAATTTTCCTTTTCAAGGACTACCACCTCATCACCTACTTTTGACAAGCTTGCCTTCACATCTGAATGTCCATCTTCTACCCTCAATGCAACTAGTTATCCTTCACAAAAAGAGAGGGTGGGAGGGAAAGAGACTTTATTAGCTTGCTTGAATCTTGATATAATGTCCTTCTAACTTAAGTTTTTTGGAGCAGTAGAGTCATTGAAGTATTCTTGAAGAGATGGAAAAGAGAATTGAGTTAAGGGTTTTGTATTCTTACCTTTCGACTCTTCAATTACTCTATCAAACTTTAAGGTGTATTCAACTTCATAAATGGATATAACTTTAAGGGTAGGTGAAGATCTAGAAGAACTTGAGAGATATCTTAGATTGACCTCCATACACTTCTCCTTTTTAAACTTTGGATAGGCATGGGAGAAGGTTCTTTCTCAAGAGTAGGAATGACATAATCAAGGGTCTTAGTCCAAGAAGGTATCTAATATGGAATGGTATTAGGATTTTGAGGAAGAGTGGATGAAGATTGCATTGGCATAGACCTCTCTTGGTGGCATATTACAACTTAGACTAGGTTTGGAGAAAAATAAGGTTAATTTGGAGTAGGATAAGGCATACAAGATTGAATTTATTAAATTTAATGCCTATCCTCAAGAACTATTCTATTATCAATACATTGAATCAGATTTATTATTTTTAACAATTCATCAATTGGTAGATGCTAGTTTTATTTCTCAATATCTACCCACCTAGTCTTAAGTGAATGTACAAAATTATTCATCATTTAAGTGTTTTCATTTTGAATAGAAAGGTTATAGATAATCGATCCAAGTTCCTTATCTATATCAATATCCCTCATTTGCTTCCAAACTTATAAGGATTTGTTTTAAGTCTAAGAAGGCTAGAATAAAATAAAATGACTTTGACAAGGTTGAATATAGGCATGAGTAGGCTACCAAAGAGGCTAAGTTGGATTGAGATAGGGCACATAAGGTTGATTATAAGTTCGATAAGCTTGACATGTTACTTATTGAGATCCACTTGGGATGAATCCATGAATGCCATCAACCTGATATGAATAATGTGAAGGCATAAAACATGTATTTTGACTAAAAGAATGATTACAATACTTCCCAATTTTTTTATTTTAGACACTTGGGCTGATTATAGCAATTGGGATTCACTTAGATTTTCCATTGATGCTTGTGTTCATGCCTCCAAAGGTTGATGTGTTGAAGATTAGCATCAAGAACTCTTTAATAAGATGCAATCTTTATCCCACTGAGTGTGCCAAAATTGTTATAATAAAAAGTTATACCCTTGAGGAGGTTGTACAATCCTCCTCACTTAATTTATAACATGGATACACCTTAAATCCATGATGTTAGCCAAAATTTGGCTATCATGAAAGAGAATCATTCAAAACTTTGATGTACTCAATCTTAACCTTGTTGATAGTCATTATGAATGTCTTGTGTTAGTCATCAATGATCTAGGATGATAGGTAATGTGTCTTCCTTAGTAGCTTACAAAGTCATTTAGGATGGTCTAGTTGGTAGCTGAGTTAAGTCATGTTGTATTGTCATCGAATAGTCATTCTTTATGATCTTTATTTTATTTTTAGCATTGTTTAAGGTAAGTTTGACAAAGATCAAGTAAATGTGAAACTATACTCAAAGAGACAAGGTGGTGACCCTTCCAAGATAACCATGGTCCAAATCTGATCAAATTAGTCAAAGAAGCCAAACTAGTAAGTTGATCACATTGTTTTTAAATTAATTTGGAGATTTTAAGGTATTTTTGACAAGATTAAGATATTTTGTTACTTTAATCTTATTATTCATTTCAATGTTGAGATGGCACTTGTTAGTAAATAGAAAATATGAAATTTTTATTATTGGATAAGGGATATTTTAATTCATCTAGCACTTAAGTCATGGCATCATGCTTGTATGTGTTCATACATCTTCCCCAAGATCTTATATAACTATTTTTTAATGTTGGAAATCATTTTGTAACTATCATTAATCATGTTTTGATGTATAAAAGAGGATTTTTGAGAGAGTTGTATGAAAAAAAGGTGTGAAACATGAAGAGATTTGGTAACCTCTTCCTCATCTTTATAAGTTAGGAGAATATTAAGAGTCACCTGGTTCACCATTTCTAATAGTTCCAAAAGGAAGAGCGGTGATAATTTTAGAAAGCACATATTTTTGGAGGCCTTTTATAGAGGTTTTTTTATGGTTGTAAGGTAAAAAATCTTCCAAGGGTCCCCATGGTATTTTTAAACCTAAACCCATGCATATGAAAGAGTTATAGAGCTAAACAATGCAAAATACCACTTTATTTCCCCATTGGTCTTCTTGGTAGCTCAAGATAGGCAACCAGTTTATGAATGGTACTATGAGGAGATAAATTTAGAGCCAAATATATTGGACATAGAAGGGTACCTGAATTCCATTTCACTTTGTGGAATTGTTTGTCTAGTTAATCTTCTTAATTTTATGAACAATTGTTAATAAGTTAAGGTGTAGAAAAAAACTCAAAACCCCATCAGGGTCATTTTTATCCAAATGTATGGTTTTAAAGTTGATTTAATACATTAAAAAAAATTATATGGTCTTTTAAAAACTATTATACCCCTTAAATATAATTTCCTCTCAATTCCCCTCATGTTCATGGTTGGTGCAGTGTCAAATGGTCTTGATTTGGTAGTTTCAGCATGGCAGTATTGTGTGCAAAGAGGTTGAAGTTGTATTGTTGCATGAAATGTTTAAAATAAGGTGATTTTAAGTTTTTTAAACCTAATAAATATTATTTAGTCCCATTAAAGCATCATTGGATTCATAAACTTCAAGATAGGCAAGAAACTATACATGAACAGTTGAGCTAGTGGAACTAGCAGCCATGGATGACTTTGGCCTAGTTGAATGAAGGTGTACTTTCATGATAAAACACCCTTGATGGAAATTTTATACCTATATATCCATAAAAATAATTCTCAATGAGTTTTTTCAAATGGTAAGTCTTAGAATTCAAGATCTTTAATGTTTTCTTGAAGCCAAAAAAAATAAGGTTTTATGGACATATAGGTCTAAAGACTTGTAAGTCAATATTGAAACCAAATGTAATATATAAAGAGTTATCATGGCATATTTAATGAATTTTATAGGTTTCCTATTTCTTCTTTAAATCTTTAAAATATCTAAAATTGACTTTTTCAAGCCAAGTCCAAGAGAAAGAGGTTCAAGTCTATTCAAGGTAATGCAAGCACAATCTTGTTTATACAAAGAACTAACATCCTTTTTTCCTTAAAGGACTTGAAATTCAATTTCATAATACTCCATAATATCTATATAATCACCATAAAATATATGAGGTCTCAAACTTCAACCCATTTTACACTTAAGACTAAGTAGAACAGTGTGAGTCCAAGGGAAAGACTGTGAAGGCCATAAGAAGATTTTTAAGGTGACTTGATATCATATAATGAGATAAAAGGATATTAAAAATTATTATATATTTCCTTAATATTTAATAATCATTAAATTAGGACCATAAGATCAAAATTTAGGAAAATGAGGGTTTTGGCCTAAAAGATTGCTTACATGCCTGTTAGCAGATAGAGAGCAAAAGAAACATGTTTGTGATGATTGTTTAAGGTTTGATAATATGTTAAGGTTAAAAATAAATTTTATTTAAAATTTTATATAAATAAAATAACACTTAATGAATATTAATTAGTTACAAACATCCATTTTGGTGACCTACAGCGAAGATAGGCTTGAATGAACACCTACAACCTATGTGCAAATATAAAGATTAAAAGGCATATGTATGTTGGGAAGTAAAATGGTAAAATTTTATATTTATGTCAATCAATAATTATAATTATTCAAATTCTTTTCAATCACTAAATTTCCTTAGTGGAAGAAGATCTACATCTCCAAATTTGCAGTCAAGAGGTCTAAAACACAACCTACAAGCTTGCTTAGGAGAATTGGAGAAATACGTGAGTGTTATTTGAAATGATGAAGTTGATGAGATTAGAAATTATATGTATAGTTAATTATAAATTATAAAAATACCTATAATGAGTTTCAAGGATGGTTGAAGGAAATGTTTTGTCCAAGAAGCCTGGTTAGGCCTAAAAGGCTTGAATGGTCACACACAAGCCCAAGGGTGCCAAAATGAAGAAACTTACTCTTTATTGAAGAGGTTTGAAGATTTATAAATTATAAAAAGATTATTTAAACCTATTATATATCCATATAAGGTTTAAACCCAGTGAGTTGAAGATAAAACACCAAAAAGAGGCCATTAGGATCAAAGACATAAATCTACTTAGAGACCTTAACCTAGATTTCTATAGGGTTCTTGACTAAAGGAGAAGATTGATACAGATTAAGGACCACATGTATACATGGTAGTAGGTTCCCCATACCTAAATAAGTAATTTTAAACCCAAAATAATCATTAAAATAGTACTTTTTAGCCTAATACTCTCTCTCAACCTTCACACTTAGGTTTGCCACCTGAGAGACCTCAATTTTTTGCTTGGTTCTTGAAGGATTATTTGCATAGTAAATTAATTTATTAGTCATATAAATTTATCCAAATATATTAATAACTTGTGGCATTATTTAAATGGAAGAGGTCTCTAACTTCATGAATCATTGTTAAGATGATAGGCATGTTTAAACCCTTCTAAAACCCAGCTAATGACTCAAAGGATAATATTGTCCTCTAAAGTGATACAAATTTATTTAAATAGTATATAAACTCCTTTTATTATCCATACACACATTTATACACTTGAATGAGTTACTATTTTATCACGTGTGCAGTATGGTTGTACGGAATTTGGCCCAAAAATGATTGTTATAGGCCTAAAAATGCAATTTTTAAAGATTTCTCATGAAGTTTGACTGAGTAAAATCCTAATGGATCCATTTGAAAAAACATATGAATTTAATAAGGTATGTTAATATGCTTTTATATACTTATTAATTAGTTCTACATTGATTGTAACATCATTTGAAGGTTTTAAGACACCTAGTGTTCGATAAATATGCCATCAAGAGCTTCTACTAGACCCAATGCACCTGTACCTCAATCTTAGATATTTTTTTAAGCATGAACAATGGTATAATTAATCCTTATAGTGTAATTAATATGTATTCAATATGTGTTTGTAGTCCTCAAGAAATAACTAGGCTTAGAATTGAATAAATAGACTCATTATGGTGGTCTTCACTTGAACCAAGCAAGCCTCTCAATGAAATGCATCATCCTATCAGTTTGAAGAAGCTTGAAAATTGATCCTCAACCTCACCAAGATGATAGAGACATTTAAATTTTCCTATGATGCATTGGAGGAATCCAAGAAAGATGATCAAGAATGACACATGTCAAGACAAATCTTGTAACTCCTCTAATCCAAGAATGAGCAGTTTCACAGGAGGTTGATGAGTCATCAAGAAGGTGAAGAGTCACTTCACACCACATTTGATTCATAATAACATCATATAAATATGACACTTTTTGGGATGATGTTATTGGAATACTCTTTAATAGTTTGATTGTAACTTGCTCTTCATGAGATGACATTTGTCATTACTACTCCTACACCTCTTCTCTCTCTTTCTCCTTCATTTATACTATATATGTTGCCTTAAATGTATTTTTATGGATCATTTGGATAAGTATGGTGAATCCTTTCTCAACTAAACACTTATATTATGCCTTTAAATTTTGAATAAAGTTGTGTATTACCTTCTTAAATGTCTACAATTAGTATGCTTGTGTGATTGTTAATGAATGCTAGTTGTATTGTTTTCACTCTCTCTCATTTGTCCTCTCCTACTTATTTGAAAATTTTTTGTCTTCTTGTAGGTCACATGGAGAATTTGGATAGCCTTGCATACTCTTTAATTCAATTTCAGTCATTAGTGTCTTCTTTAGGCCTCTTGATTAGTCCTTCTATTTAACACATTGTCTATGACCTCCAAGTTGAAATACTCATGCTTGAAGGTCCTTGTTGAGTAGTGTCATTATATTCAAGCCTAATCCATGTGAATAGTGTAGTATGGTTATGTTTAGGTTGTTAATTCAATGTATCACCTCCCTAGTTTAGTTTACTTTTAGTTTTCTTGCCTTTTTCCTTTGCAAGTAATAGGCTTAGTTTTATAATTCTAGGTGAGAGCATCAAGGGATCTATCCCTGATCTAGAGGTTCTCTTCAACTTTAAGGTCACCCATAACCTTTTTAAATATTCCATGTTAAAAATTAAGTGATGATTCTTGAATAACCTCCTCAAAGGTGCAACTTTTGATGATAATAGTAACAATAAGGCACCAAGAATAAAAAAGCATTAAAAACCTAAGGTGACAAACACTCCTAATGTTCCACATCCTAAAAATGATATACCAAGATTACCATAATTTAGATATCCTAAACCATTACCAAAGTATTCTAAATTTAATGATTTTGAAATTTCACTTATTATCCATGAGGATGATGATACTCATATGCCTAGATTCAAGAGAGGTGGTGGATTATAATCAATAATAACCTTTATGCTAAGCACCACCATTCCCATGGAGTGTATTATTTATATGATGATAAATATTTGGGATATTCAAAAATAGTTTTCTATACTTCAAATGCAAATGACTTTCCCTATCACCAAATTAAATGTTACCTCATTCAATAATCAACCTCTTGCATAGTGTATACTTGAATATACTTATCCACAAGATTTTAACTACTAGATTTACCTCTCTTTTTGAGTCCTAAAGATTCATTTGACCATGTGATTAACTATGTACATTCCTTTGGTCAATGGGAAAAATATGACAAAGTATTACTAAAGGTATTCCATATGAGTATTTTTGACAAGGCTCATAATTGGTTCTATAGACTACCAAAGGATTCCTTAACCACTTTTTCATAATTATAAGATGCATTATTCTTTGATTTCAATATCCATAAGGTGCCCAAACTTACATTAGAGGATTTTGATAATTTCAAACAAAATAATGATGAATCCCTTCAAGATTATACCATTTGATTCAAAAGTACATCATATGAGCTAACATTTAGACCTTCAAATTTAGAGTTAAAATTCATTTTTAGTAGAGGTCTTATTTATCCTTTTGAAGAAAGAGTATTGTATAAACAATATGAGTCATTTACCCATTTATATGTGGATGTGCATAGATATGTTTCATTCCTACTTACTCATCCAAATGAGATTAATATATCCCCTTATAAATACCAAAGCTGTATACCTCACACCAAAGAGGGAGATGAATTACCAAATACACATTATAAAAAAAATGTGGTGTTCCTAATCTTTATCTGGGAGCTTTACAAAATTTACTCAATATGCAATGAATCCAAGACCCACAACCTATTCAAACACCCAAAAAGCACCCGTGCCAATAGAATTTAACAATCACATTATTCACGAGTGGTGATTATTTTTGGCATAACCATATTTATTCTATGCAAACAAAATCTACTTATAATATAAGATAGTTTTCTACAACTTAGATTTGATCGAAAAGACTTACAAAGTAAAGGAGGTTAGAAAGAATCCTTGGAAAACATAACCCTACCAATTGCTTGTGATCTTAAATTAATTCAAATAAGGGTTTGGGTTATGCCTACCACATATCCATATGTATTTACATTAGACACTCTTTGGTTACACTAAATGGAGACCAAAATTAACCAAAATCAGCAAGGTTTATCTTTTTTTCATGAAGGCAAATTGATCCATATTCCAAATGATTACATTGGTTCTTTTACTACACATATAAAATGTGAGGAGGAACATGTTATGCAAAAATTTCAATTATCCAACCATGATTCAGACAATGTAAAGGATCCAACTTAAGGTTGCAAGGATTCACATATTCCAAAAATACCAAAAAAATAAAATCAAAAATCAAAAACTCAAAAATATTTTCAGCATTTATATGTTCTATTGGCTCCTTAGCACCTATGTTTTTAGTTCAATGTTATTGGATAACATATCATTTATTTTTACATATATGTGTTTAAGGCATATTTTTAGTGTCATTAATGCATATAAAGATACATGATCTATTCACTTTCATATGTTGGGTATTTCTCTCTACTCATGTCAAATGGACATTGAGGGCATTTGTTTATTTGATCATGATATGTCTAGGTTATATAATTTTATGGTCACTTTACATCATCATGTTTGACATTATGTGCTTACACATGCCTTTATCCATATTTATATTTTTTGAAGTATACTTGATATGCTAGGTACTTAACATTTTTTCTAACACATATCCAGGGACTATTATGATATGTTTATGATGGTTATTTATACCTTTCCTTTATGTACTTCCTTGAATGTTTTTTTATTGTTTGAGAATTTGAATATGCTGCATTATTACAACCTCATGCCTTTATTTGCCTCTTTGACATTTGAATATGTCATCCCTTAGTGTATGTTGGCATTTGAATGTCATTTTTCTTTTGTGGACACTTGACTAAGTCGTGTTGATTAGATTATGTCACATTTGAACATGCCCCTTATTTTTGGTTTCTTTAGACATTATATTTTGATTTGATTTTGAGTGTTCCTATGTGTGTGTATTATTTCTTATTTTTATTGTACTTTTATTATCTACATGTTTCCATGATCTATATCATGCATATTAGGACTTGGTGTGATCACATTTTTCATGTTTCAATGATATATCTATTTAGACATGTTCATTCTATATGTATATGATTCATACATAGATTATAGAGTTACCTTATCTTTTTAAAGTAAGGTGACTTCTAGTTTATAGTTTCATTCACCTCAAAATGAAGGATATATAAGTCAGTGCATGTCATAGAGACATGGCTTCCACATTTTTTATTGTTCTCAATTTTATATATACAGTGGGGGCATGTTTTATAAACATGCCATCCACACATTTTACATAATTCACCAGATTCAAATATACAATGGGGACATGTTTTTAAAACATGTTCTCCACACTCATACCAGTTCTTAGTTTTAGATATATAATGGGAACATATTTTAGAAACATATTCTCCACACTTACATAGTTTTAAATTGGTTAAAACTAATAGTTGTATGATTCAAATACACAATTGTGGTAAAATTCTATACATTAGTATCATTTTTATACATAATTTAAGCATGAGACATATCTAAGGTGCATATGTTATGCAATTTGTACCTAAAATTACAAAATCAAATCAGTTTCAGATTTTAAAATACTTATATGGATTGTCATCACCCACCAGATTATAATTTTGTATATTGTATTGAGACAATCTATTGTTGTAGTTAGTTCATTTTTTAGTATGGTTGAGGTGATTAAATCATTCAATATTACTAATTTTATAGGTTGTAATTTATTACATCATCCAACCTCACCAATTTTATAGCGTGATTTGATTTGGTTCTCTCTCACTCACTAGGCTATAATAATGATTGGATTGCACAATGAACTAATCTCAACTATTGGGTGGAAACTCATATTTTATCTAAATTTTTTGGCATGTGTCTTTTAATACATTGATTTGGGTTTTATGCACTCTAGATAACCTTAGGAGTTAGCCTCTAACATTTTAAAATCGATGAAATAAATTCACTCCAAGGCACGAGTTATGGGGTATTGAGTTTTTGTAAACAACTTTTTGGTGGAATAGAAGTGAGTGGAGCATTTTTTTAGCACAAATGATTTGGATATGGATGAATATAAATATACTTTATATGGGTGGATAGATGATGGATCTAATATAAGGTAGATCTAACCAAAAAAAATTCAAAAATAAGAAAAGGTAAAGTAGAAAAGAAAACTTGTGGACCAAACAAGATGAAACTTTTCTAAGTCAATTCTTGAACTAAGGGTTGGATAATTAATTAGAAACCAATGTCTAGCATAATATATTATAATCACACCAATAATCAAACAAAATTAATATTCCAAGGAATCAAGAATACAATAACCTTAATTATATATAATCAAAGTTTGTTGTATTTATAAGAATGCATTTGCACATATAAAAGGGGAGATTATGATCAATACATAAAATGTATTTAAATTAGTAATAGCACAATATGAATCAATATATTGAAAATAAAACTCATGCATAACCAAGAGACTAAGATATCATGATGTCATAACATCCTACAAGATTCAAAGGTTTAGATAAGAATAATATTTACACATTAAGACTAATTGTAGAATAATATGTAGAATTTATTATTAATCTTAATATCCAAAATTGTCCTCCCTTTAGAATAGGAGGATACAAATATATATGGGTTTGGGGAGGGATTGTTTAATTTTCTAAAAAAAATTAAATTACATCTCTAAAAATAAGATTGTGTCAATTTCATGCAAAACATGCATGTACAAAAGTATTTACTTGGAAAAGAATTCCTCATCTAAAGTGTGTGTGTGTGTGTGTGTGTGTGTGTGTGTGTGTGTGTGTGTGTGTGTGTGTTAGTTAAACACATTAGGAACCAATAGTTTCAACTTAAATGAAACATGTAAATACATATTTATGGTGTTGATGTGGTAACACCAGTAAAAGATGGTTGAGTGATAGTTGTTGAAATATAAATAGCTAATGTATCCATTTGGGGAATCAAAAATGACCTCATTGGATTATGCACAATTGCATATATAAAAAATTGGGGACTCTGAGATGACATGGAAACACTTATAGTTGATTTTTTGCTTAGTGTCAATCTTGATGCTCCCTCTATAACTTTAATTTTTTCAAACAATGCATGTGTTGTATCAAACTCTTTATTAATAATATCAAATTGAGAAAGGCAATCTTGAATATTTTCATGGCTTTAGATATCAACCTTGTATGTTCTACCTCTGATCTCTTGAACTCAGCTCCAAGGGCTTCAACATTTTTCACTTTGTCTTTGACAAAATTGATAAGCTGTAACATCTTGTCAATAGTTTTGTATTTAATTCCTTCAACTTTATCCTTAATTTTATTTGTAGTTGTTTTAAGAAGTGTCTCAAAATTGGACCTATTGACCAATTTTTTAGTAGAGATAAACAAATTTGTGACCCTCATGTCTTTAGAAAAATTTAAGGACCTATTTTTATGGATTCTAAAATATTCCATTAAATCCTTCATCTACATATGCCAATTAACGGTAACATATATTTTTACAATTACATAATTGAGGGCCCATACAGAATCTTGGTTGGATGTTAGGTTCAAGTGCTTGAATACACTACTCCTTGAACATTAAACTAAAAATGTAAGTGTTTTCTAATATTCCATCAGTTGGTGCAATATTTTAAGTGTCATTGTCTTATCTGGTTGGCTTTCTCCTCTATAGACTTGAATGTTGTTCAAAATAATATATAATCTAATGATTACACTTTGCACCCTATCTACAATTCTTGAGGGAGATGAATAATTTATCTCTGAAGTATTTTTTGTTTTACCTCCTTACTCTATTACATTACTTTTATTACTTCTCTGGCTGAATCGACAAAAGCACAAAAATCTTTTGTGTACTCTGTTGGGTCAATTAGATTCTTTTTAGCTTTTTTGGCCAAGGGAAATAGGTTTTCCATTAGTTCAAACTCTATATCATTTCTGGTATTTATATTCACTACTTTTATCTTTTTCAACTTGTATATAGTGCCACTCTATCTATCAAAATGAGTGGATCCTATAGATAATTTAGTGATGACCAAAAAAATTCTCCAATCTCTTCGGTCTTGCATTTCTCTAATCCATTTGGGAACAACAAGTTATTCTTATTATTCTATAGAACTTGGATCTTCAAAGATAGAGGGAGGACTGATCATTAGAGGGGGAGTTATTATTCGGGGTACTAATGAGGCATTTATTTGAATTGGCAACTATAGGGGTGGATAAATAATTTTTTGTCATGGTAAAGGTTCCCTCTATGGGGTGACTTCAGCCACATACTTAGTCAAGCCTAAGATTTTTACAACTATAATTATGGTTGATTGTAAAGGTGTGGATCATGACATTTTTTGCTCCAATGGAGTTAAATATTTATGGGGAAGTGGTGGTCCTTTTGAATCAAAAATAAAAATTGAAAGTAAATTCTCAAAATGGGTTTCCTTCTTTGGATCTTTTATTTGTGTGGATGTTGAAAGATTGTAATAATCACCTAAACTAGAATAAGGTGACCTTATAATGTTTGGAGGAAAATTTTTAGTTAAAGTATATACAATAGTAACAGAAGAAGCAAGGGAAGAAATTATCTTTTTTTGATGTTTTTTTTATTCTACCTAAGTGAGGATCTGCTAACATAATATTCTAGATGGAGTTTATTCCTCTTATAAACTTCTTAGGCTCAATGTTTTAGCCTTTTATAATTCTACTTTCTCATCTACTTCATCTATGGCTCCCTCCTCCCTTGACCTTTGTTTAGTTCCTATCATTATTTTTGCATTTCCTTCCTCTTCATTAGTAGCAGAGTCTACTAAGGATATCACATGTCCATGCTCCTCTTCCTCGACTTCCTCCTCAATAGGGGATTTTTTTGTAGTAGCAAGACCTAAAGATGGTTTTTCCTCTAGTTTTTGAAATTTTTAGGATGTTGGAATAACTTTGTAATTTTTTGGTAAGTGACTATGAGGGTAATGGTAGGTTAAGGGGATGATGAAATAAATGATGGATCCACATTTGTTAGGACTATTACTATAGTTGGTGGTGAAGGAAGGGAGAGTAGAGTTACATTAGTGTAAATCATAATGGATGGAGATGGACTTGGTTGAAGGGATGGAGGAGAGGATGGGAAATATGAGAAAGAAGCTTATATAAACTCTAGGAGAGCTATCAGTGTAGTTGTTGTAAGTGTAAGTAGAGGTGTTACAAATATTGTGCTCTTTTATCTATATTGAGGAGATGTAACATTATCCACTATAGTAGTTGTGCCCAAAATGGTGATAATAGCTAGATTTATGGAATCCAAATGGGGAATATGGAGACCTATAAGAATTTTCTTTATGATCTAGAAGTTTTCTCCATTTGATTGTTGGATTCTCACTCTTGTAATTGGTTTATTCTCTTGTAGGAGAGGGAGGTTGGGCTTATCATATTGGGTCATATGGTTGTGTTGAATGACACTGATAACCCCAAGCTTATTCATCCTACTTTACTATTTTATTTACCTATTCTTTGGTAATATCTAATTCATATTTAATGGTCTAAACAACTATCATAGACATGTGATTGTTATTCATACGTGTTCACACATATAAATCATCTGATGCATTTATAAAAATAGCATCATGGTCATATTATTGATGACCATATGTAATGGTCACCTTATTATTCTCTTTAAGAGATTGGAGATAGTGTCTAATGTTTTCTTTAGGGTCCCATTACTTGAATTGGGCCACCTTAAAACTATAATGGAATCTAATTGTTTTAGCTTGGTTGAAATGTGACCTCACCACAAATTAAAGTTGTTTGATGCTCATAGGAGTCTTATAATAATAGCCCTAATGTTTAAGGCCAAGTTATTCATCTATACTATTGTATAATTGATAATCCACCTCATGCTCTACAAAATTTTATAGAACATGGCATGGTAAAAATGGAAGAGGTATCCTTGATCTTGTAATTTAGATTATGCTACAATTTAGATAGTACCAATAATCCCCTATTTTGCCAATGTTCTTCAAATTATCATATATTCTAGGTATCTAAGTGCCATAAATGACTTGATAAACTTGAAGATATATTTCCTCACAAATCCTTATGATTTCATTCTTGTATTTTTAGATAAACATAAAATAATAATCTTCACAAATTCTATTATCAAAATATTATATTGATGGCTACCATAATTCACCATGAGTCTTGTGGACCATCTCAAGAACTGTATCTAATAGGTATGACATAATATAAATTTTTCTATGTGTGGGCCTTTGTTTATGCTTATAAATTTAGGCCTTTTATTTGACACTGATTACCTCTCTTAGTGCCACAATTTTATCAGAAGTCATGAAGATGTCCAACAATGGGACCCATTATACCTATAAATAGGTTATGCTATCAAAACCATATAATATATTCAATAGGGCCATGGCTATTCTGATACTAGGACTGAATTTAATATTATTTTTGGAATAAATAGCCTCCTTGAGATTTAATCTCTAGTCTTTCATTAGAAATTGTTTCATTTTTCCCTCTACAGTGTTGTGCTCAAGCCACACATTAGCCAAGACTTGATTATAGGCAATCTTAGGTGTTAGGATCATGAGGTACCTTTTAAATACCCTTCCATAAATATATTTGATTACATTATTCCATTTCTTAAGGTGCAAATAGTATATAAAATAATTACCATTGAAAAATAAATCACAAAACAAATCGACACAAAGCATTACTTCTAGTTTTATCATTTTCTGTTGAATCCCTATGGTCTTTATTGGTAGTAGGTCATCAATGTATTTCTTTTATTCTTAAGATAATCAATCTTATGAAGAGTATGGTGATATAGACTCTACTTCATTCTATAGGTTTGAATAGTATGGGAACTTAAAATACAAGGTGATCTTTTTGAATACTTTATCAGTATACTCAGTATGTCTAGTAATAGAGTATCCAGAAGTAAGTTAGACACATGGTGCCTTTGGAGAAGCCATTTTAATGGTTCAAACTATGTAATTACTTTTTAAAATTGTATAAACTCTCTTTTTAAATTTCTTAAAAAAACTAAGGCTTTTGGTGACTAGAGAGCTAGAAATTATAGTGTTCACTCGTAGATTAATGGTGAAGTACCATTCATTTACTTAGATTTTGCATATATTACCTAAAGTTTGTATATTTAGTGTTTAATTTATGAGATTCCAATGCAAATAATGAATTTTAATTTTAGTTCTTGTTTTAAATTTTAATGTCCCAGTTAGCTTTGGTGAGTTATTCTTTCCATATAATAACTTTTTGTTTACTTTGTATGTCCAATCACTTTATTTAAGACAAGTATCAATTTCTCAATCATCAAATTTTGCTTCATTATCAAACTCACTTTTCGTATTCTATCCATGTGTATATTTAATCATGAAACTTGTCTGCTACCCACTTACTCAAGTATTTAGATTTATAATCTTGCTTTATGTAATCCATGTTTGCAGGTTAACGTGATTGAACCATGTATAATAATCTCAAACCTACGAGAACTCAAAGACTTTAAGCCTTGGCTATTTAGATCTTTTGAACTATCTATGTACCTAGGAAGGATTTGGATGGATGATATGTTCACATGTGGAATGTTCTTAGAGACTTATAGCCATGGTACCATTAATCCTTTAACATGATATTTCTCCTTTAAAGCTTCGAGCTAATGAAATTATGTCAACTATCAAGTTCTCAAAGCTCAGAACCTCGGGTATTTTAATTTTGGGGGCCTCAAGGCCTTTAGACTTTATTTTATCCTTCCAAGTTTTGGGTGGATAGAATTCTACCATTTTTCAAGCTTGTAAAATTTTGGAACCTCAAAACCATTAGATGATTAATCTTGATTTGAACTTTTATGGTTCCAAGTAATGTGATTACATCATGTGGCATGTTCTTGGGGCTCAAAAACTTCAAAAACTTAGCATTTTATTTGAATTTAACTTTGTTTCGATTAAACATGGCTATGTCATGTGGATGTTTTATAGTGACTTGGTTGTTGATAAAGTATAAAACTTTTGTCCAATTGTGATTGGTTCTAAGCAATGTTGTAATATAATCTATCAAGGTCTCAAAGCTTGGAAACTTTTAAAAATTTAAAATGTTATGTAAATATTGAAAGGATTTGGATAAAATGACATTGCCACCTATCGTGATATAGTTTTTTGAACATATAAGGAACAAATGAGCACTAGGATGAGACATATTAGTTCTGCTAATCATAAAATATAATAATAAAGTCAATTATCAAAACACAAGTTTTAAAATAAATCAAAAACAGCATTCAAACTTTAATTTTCATAATTTTGGAACTCTATAACTTTAGCCTTTGAAGGTAACATTAGGTGTATATAAAATAAAACTAGTGTCATGGGTGTCTAAGGTTTATAGGACCTTGAATAAAGGCATTCAAACACTATTAGGTCTCTATTTGAGTTTTAAAATGGAGCATGTGTGTTAGGGAATAACACAATCTCTCTATCTCTCTAGGTATATGCACTTTCTATATTTTATATTTTTATCCTAATCTCAGTTTCAGTGATTAATAATGATACATCTCTTCAAATCAAATTGTCAAAAGGTAAAGCAGTTGTATCAATACACATGTGTACTCCTAAACCATACACTCCTTCAATTTTAATCATTTCAATGCTTTTAATTTCATATTATATGCATTGATTATGTATTGTAGCATGTTCTTGATTGTAGGTCAATCACTAGCAAAGCACTCAAATTAGACTCAAGCAAAGGAAATATGTGTTATCCACACCTAGATATGCATTATTTTTCTTGTAAACTATTAATTTCATTACTAGATTAAAGGGGCAAATGTAGACAATATTTATAAATTATATAGCACCTTAGTCTTGTACACTTATAAAATACATATCATAGATGTACCTTCAGTTTCTAGACCTACCCCACTACCAAAAGGCTTGTATACACTATTTATATATACCAAATTTTTTATCTCTTAGCTCAACCAATGTTATTGTGATGACCTAGACCATTCTTTCATGCTCAGAATATTATAAACCTAGTTATCTTCCATCTATATAAGTTCTAAACTTGTACCTATTTTTCAATTGCCCAAACACTTATGTCCTAACCAAATGATTAATTTGACATAAGTGTACTATCCCAATGCAAGTGTTTAGTTACTTAAAGTAAACCAATTTAAAAATAAAATGTATCTTAAAGGTTAGCTTAAGTGCTTTAATGGTAAATATGATCTAAAGGGATTGGTATATATATAAGATCAACCCTCATTCATTATTCACCTAACACAAACCTAGAAACTTATTATCTACTCACAAGAAAACTTATCAAAGGCATCCAATCAAGCACTTAAGTGAGCAAAGCTTTCCTATTTTCTCATGTTTACATATTAGACATAAGGACAACACATCTACAAGTCTAAATTACTGAAGGATCTTTCCATAAGCCACATTTATCAAGTTACAAGCTAGGTCATTATTATACTTGTTTATCACATATTGTATAATTCACACACAAGCCAACACATAAGGAATAACTACATTAGGTTTGCTTTAAAGCATTGGTTATGTATGCATCACTCATTGATAAGAGGGTTTTTTAGCATCTCAACACCGTGTACCCATTAACCCATTTTTTCCATAACCACTATGAAGATGAAGAACTAGGTATTTTTCATTTTATAAGTGATAGTCCATAACCTAAATCTAAATGCACTAGAGCAAAGGTGACATAAAACCTAAAAGCAACTAGGTGGTTGCATCTAGTTTTAATACATATTTTGTATTGGACACTTGTGTCTGATCTAAATAGAAGGGTTGATGCATGTATTTATAGCTATAGAGGTATAATTTTTATAATTAGGTGACTAATCTAGAATTTATATCCAATCTACTTTCTACCTATTCTAGATCTATATATGTATTAGCATCAGAACCAACTATATTTTTGTATTATCATTATAGTATATAGCATAGTTGTACTTTATTTTTTTAGCATATCTCAGCATAGTAAATTCAATATATGTTTATCTAGGTTTTGTAATTAATTGGCTTGATTTAGAGATAGTCTAGCATCCTTATGCCCTAGACTATCTCTACCCCTTTAACTTTAGATTCCCCCAATCTATATCTTAGGGTTAAACGTACACAAGGAAATCCCATCAATTTACATGCATACAAATATGGTGAACCCAACATGAGAGGCTTGTCCTTTTATGTTTATCCTTTGCTTTCTTTTATTTCATTCATATTTTTCCCCCTCTTTCATTTATTTTATGGGTATCCACACACCTCCTGAATATGTTAGAGATGAATTTGATAGTACTTTAGGCTTTGATGATTTTAAAAGCATTCAAGCCTAAATTAAACCTTTGCTATGTAGTTGGGCTAACAAATAAGTTTAAAATAATGAAAACTCATCTTTAAATAGAAAATCTTATTCCATCATACCACATACCAAGTCTTACATGGTAATAAAATAGTTATGAGATTACTTAGAGACTACTAGTAGCTACCATGATTTAAATGACATGAATCTAAATAATGAATGTGGAATCTATAAACATGTTCTAACTAGACCCCAAATCAAAGTACAAACTCTTGATGCTGAGAGAATGGAAATATTTGATTACTACAATAAGATAGTTCATACTATAAAAGGGGGTATAGCTAGGCTATAATTACATCCATTGCCATATAACACAAAAAAATATAATTTCACGCCACTTGAACAACCCAAGGTGACTCCCCATAAACCATCAAATGAAATTTAGATCATCTCAAGCTATCATATTCTTCCCTTAGAGCCTCCCATGAGAGAGCATCTAAACCCACCATTAATGCCACTCTAAATAATCTCATCTCCACCTTGGTGGGATGTATCCAAAATCTAGAGAGAAATCAAATAGAGTGATGGCCCCAAATTTCAACAACAAAATTCATTATTCTCCCATATTATTTCTAACAACCTCCTCAACATCAACCCACTTCTTGTCCAACTAATTTTACACCTAACCAAAATTTAGGAGATATTATTGATTTTTCCCTAATCATGCAGTGAAAAACATGTCTTTACCTAATTATCCTCCCAATATCTCTCTTTTTTATGCCCCCTTTTCATGTGTTTCTTTGAATAAAATGGAAGCCAACACACTACCACCCATATTCCTCCTCAACTACATACCTAGTTTTATACCATTCACATACATTTCACCTATGCATCTACCATTTGGAAAACCTCCTTCAAACTCTTTACCACCATATTTCCACATGTTTTCTTAGCTAACATAATTAGATAATTATTTTTGACAATATTATCCTCCACCCACGTAGGTGATAAATTTTTCTCATGTTGGTTTCATGCCCACTTCTTATCTAAATATTTCTCCCTAAACATGTCTCGATGCCTCTTCAACAGACTTTAATGTAATTGGGGCATATACTAAATTTCTCAAAGAAACTCTTAATCATGCCATTCAATGGGTTCTCCTAATGTACCCATTACCCAAAATCTCCAAAACAAGGGAGAAGGGATCTAAACATATATGTCAAGGCCTACACCATAGTAATTAGAGAGTCTTTACCCTGAAATGGAGTGGTAGCCAACATATTTCATAAAACCCTTAAGGGAATTGCATTACACTAGTGTTAACTCCTCCCTAAGGATTCAATCCATTATTTTTTACAACTCCTGGGAAAATTAGTTAAATCAATTGGTGTGAACAAACTTATTCAAACTAGCATATGGGATTTTTTACATATTAAATAAGAAACCAAAGAGTATATTATCCACTTCATTTCAAAGTGGAAAAAATTACTCTATTATTCTACCAGTGCTACACAAATGGATCAAAAAAAAATTTAACCCTTTTCTTTCACTCTTTTAACAAAGAAATTAGGGAAGACATTTAAAAATTACCTTACAAATCATATGAGAAAGACTATAGTGTACACTCAGAATTGACCAAAAAATAATAGATCATTGTTATAGAAACTACAAGTCAAATTAATGACTTATTACCCCCAATGAAAATAATGGGGATTATTAGAATAATAATGAAAATAATCAAGGGCTCAAGATCTTAAATTGTAATCATAATGCTATCATGGAAAGTGTGACATATAAGCCCAAAAAGATAAATGTCATGAATAATAATAATCAAAATCAAAATCACTCGTTACTAGGTCAATAGTAATTTCAAGTAAAAAATCAAGAAAGGATAAGAGTGTTTGGATCCCTCCACCATCAGGGTGGTTCAAATTGAATTTTTATGGTACTTCCAAGGGAAATATAGGTGCTTTTAGGGCTAGATATATCATCCATGATTGTCGTGGATCTTTGATCAGGGCAATTTCTTGAAAACTTGCAAATGGAACTAATAATGAAATGGAAGCCCAAGCATTGGTTACTAGAATTGACCTTGCCATTGATTTTAACATTGACAAGCTCATCATTCAAGGAGATTCTTAGATTATAATCTCTACACTTTTGAAAAAATTTGCCATATCTTAAAAAATTGAAAATATTTTATCCATTTTTTTGAGAAAATTGACTAATTTCCCCTCTTTAGAATGCAAACATTATTTCTGTGAGGCTAATTTTGTTGTTGATTTCCTTGCCAATTATAGAATAGATCAACTTGAATCAAGTAGAATGGATAATATTCATGATACATGGGGAGAGTTTCCATCATTGTCCTCCATTAATATAAATTTTTTATTTAATTTTCCTTTTAATTTCATTTCATAAATCAAAAAACAAGAAATTTTGATAAAAGAAGGAATTTTAAATTAAAAACAAATTTCAAATTTGGAAATCAACTTTGATGTTTTTGGATGGGAAAAATCTTTTTCAAAACCCTTTTTAATAAATTTCATGGATTCATTTCTCGAAGTAGCTCTTGTCATTATTTATAATCGTGCCACCTCATCAAATTTTTTGGTGACATCCCTTTGGCATACATGTCTCCCAAGGTAGAAATTGAGTGCATTAATATCAATTATTCTTTGTGATTTCTTTCCATTATGTGGTGGATTCATGTTATTTTCTTTCTCCCTTAGGATATGGGTAGTTAGTCGTGGAGCTTTGCCATTTATCATGGATCAAGGGGTGGAACTAGCTTTGTTAACATTAGTAGTGTGTGGTAGTAGTAAATTCATGAAAATGGCATTTTTTAGAGGCATTCCATGGTTAAGGATTAAGAATATCTTCTGGGTTCCATCTAAGGAATTTGTTCAGGCAAGTTTTTTGTTTTCATTGTCCCTATGTTTTGTTGGGTGGCCTTTTAGCCCTTCTGGGGTTATCCATTTATCTGGTAGATGGTTGTTTTATTTTTCTTGATTTTTTTTGGCATGCCACTTCATTTGGATTTTCCATAATTAGTGCTTATAGCTATAGTTCTTCATATTTGGTTGGTTTTTTGTTTTACCTTTTATGACAGGGCACCAATTTAAACCCCAGTATTAATCCCAAAAAAAATAATCAAAATCAAAATATAATAAATAACAACAACAATGGGGATGGGATAAATCCAAACCCTACACCTATTGATCATGTTTTGGAATTTAATGATCTTTATCCCCTTGCAAACCACTACCAAAACCCAAATCAGAACTCAAATGTCCAGTATCAAAATCAACGCTTTTATCAAAATAATAATTAGCAATGGTTCAATCAAAAAAATAAAAATGAATGATTGATAGATTATGATCTTTATGTTTACTACCTTTTTCATAGGATCATCAACCAAAATACTCATGCCTATAAGAAGTATAACAAATCCATTGAATAAATTCCTAAGGACCAATGATAATTATTCATAGATATGTTTTTGGGAAGTGAAAATGGAAACCCTCAACATTCCCCAATGAGTCTCATGGTGGCTCAAAATGCTAACTAGCTCATATATTAGAACACACTCTCAAACCATTGTTAATGCAACAACCAAAATATACTAAAAGATAATTGGACTAGCCAATCCATATTATCTAACACTCACAATGTTAAAACCTCAACTTCTACATCGATAAATCTTGATATGGCCCCTTGCTTAGGCTCTCAAGGAAAAACTAGGCTAATATGTGTAATGGAATTAAAGACTAATAAAGAGGATAATATTATCACACACATGAGGGAGTACTAATTACAAAGTCTCCCTCTCACCAATGCCCTAGAGACCAATGTTCAAGGAAACCTCAAACTTGTTGGTAATTATGACCTTGTCATGGATATCACAAATACATTTTTTCATATTTTGTTCATGGATTTTCTTAAGAACTATCCTACCCATCATCTATAATTACTTGAAATCTTGGTTCTTGGTCATTTGGCCAACATCACTCCACCTCTAGAGCCCAAATCAACCACATTTTTCTAGACATGTATTATCATGGGAAAGATTCTAAGGATGTTCGTTAATTATTAGACCTTAGACATCTACCTCCTAACACAAACATGGCCAAACGAAGAGATCATGCTTTTTACCTATAGGTATGGATCTACAACTACTAAATTATGATAGCAATGGTTGATGATGGAGTTGTAGTCAACATAATCTATTTTATTCTCTTTAAAATATCTATTATGGACAAACCAAATGTTCCATGACCAATAATACCTTTCAAGTCTAATATAGCCTCAGATCTTCTTCTATTAGGACCATTGTGTTTCCAACCACTTTGGGACCCAAAATAATGTTTATATAATTCTATATTATAGATAAATACACCAACTATAACATGATTTTTGGGAGGCCTTGGATTCACAAAATGAAGGCAATCCTTTCCACTTTGTTCAAATAAATAAGATTCTTACATCTGGGAAAAGTTTTCTTTGCCAGGGTAACCCAAAACCATTCATTATCCATGAAGCAGACCTTAATAGAATGCCATGAATTCATATCAACTACCACTTACCTAGCAATAGAATAACAAAGCCCTCTCCACCTTCCAAGGAAAAAGAGCATGTTGCAACTCTGATATGGGTTCTAAAAAAGGCCCTAAAAATAAGTGTTGAAACAATAGGTAAAATGAGTGAATAAAAGTTTACATCATTATAATGCATCTCAAAAAATTCAATGGCTGAAATCATTAATATCTTAGAAAAGGATAAACCCATCATACTCCAATTTGACCCATGTGGGGTTTGAAATTATAACCTTCAAAAATTTCAAGGGTCATAATAAAATAATGTGGAAGCTAATATTCTTGATATTTACATGGTCAATATCTCTAAAAAATAAAATATGTTCCCTTAGCACTGCCACGATCCTTCCCTTTCAAGTGATCAATGAATGCTACACTATGATGGGGTAAAATTTCTTTCAAGCTTGAGGGAAAGAGTAATCATAAATTTGCCTAGAGGGAGGATCATACCTCTCAAATTTACACTATATTATAATTCACCAACAATGGGGGAAAATACAAAGTCTTTTTGTTGGGATTTCTCATTTCTAGGAGACTAGGTGTTTAAAGCCTCAAGATTTTGGGCAACTCACAACTAGTCACTAATCACGTCTCCAAAATCTACCAAATGAAATTTGAACACCTTGAACTCTACAATAATTTTGTGCCTAAAATCACCAAAGATTTTCAATTTATTTCCATAGAGGCCATGCCTAGGGAGGATAACCAACTAATTGATTTAATCATTGTTTCCTCTTCTCAATTTTGCATTTATCGAATAATTATAGAATCTAAGTTTTTGGTGTTTGTAAGACCTAAAAACACTCATCTAAAATATGCCAAGTAACCAAATCCTCGCTCACATAAAATATTAAAAGAACCCTCTCATCTTAGACTTTGTGGATAATGATGAGGCAATTTTAGAATTCATATGGGTCTATGATCATCTTCTCGCATCACATCAAAAAAAGGGTTTTTCTCTCATATTTTGTCCTTCATCTACCCTTGAAATTGATTTTTATAACTCATATTAAAAAAATTGAAAATTATGACTCTTCTAAGAAATATCATGAGGTATTTGAAGCAAATGATGAATCTTATGATATTCCCCTTGCCCCATAAGGATTTGAATAAGGGAATGTTTCTCTCATAAAGGTTTGTTGATACCAATATTGAGACTAAAAATAATCCCAAAATATTTAAGCTTGGATATTCTCTCTCACCTCAAGATATAAAATATCATAATAATTTTCTCATCAAACTTTCTAAAGCTTTTGCCTTTTCTTATTCAAATTTGATAGGAATTTAATGTGAATTAATAGTTCACAACCTAATCACCAAGCTTGATGCAAAACTTGTTAAACAAAAGGTCATTCTTGTGAAATGAAATATTATGTTAATGGTAAAAGAAGAGGTTATTGAACTCCTAAAACTGGGGTTTATCAAATCTATGGATTACATTGACTAGATATACAATATCTTTCTAATACTTACAAATAATAATAAAAATTAGGATATGCATTGAATCTAGAGATATAAACAAGGCATGTCCAAAGGATGACTTCCCACTACCATCCATTATTGTTATTGTAGATTCAAATGACTAGTACAAACTATTATTTTTCATGAATGGTTTCTTGAGATATAATCAAATCTACATTTTAGAAGAGGATCATAGCAAGACCCACTTTACAACATCGTGGGGACCTTCTATTACATTGTCATGCCTTTTAGCCTCACTAATGTTGGGGGAACTTATTATATGGCCATGACCTACATATTTCATGACTCATCCGTTAAATTGTGGAGGCTTATGTCAATGATATTCTAAGAAAGGCTAAGAATAGATTATATCATCTCCAAGTTTTACATAGTATTCTCACCCACTTAATCAATTATGGTGTCATGCTTAACTCAAAGAAGTATTTTTTTGGAGTTACCATGGAAAGCTTTTAAATTTTATCATTTAAAATTATGAGATTAACATTGATCCTGTAAATATACATGAAAATTTACAAATGACCCCCTAATGATGAATCATGAATAAGTTCATTCTTGGGGAAGTTGGGGATAATCTAAAGGTTTATCCTTGATCTTACATAAGTTATTTATCCCATACATAATCTACTCCAAAAGTAGAGTGACCTAACCTAGACTCAAGACTGCCAAGATGAATTCCATTCAATAAAGTGTTTTCTTATGGATTCACCAATTCTCATGGCACCTGAGTCTAACTAACCTCTCATCTTTATTTCAAAACAACAAAGGTGTCTCTCATCTGCATGTGAGCCTAAGAGGATGATGATGGAAAGGAGATAATGATCTACTTTATTAGTCACATCCTTCTCAATTATGAAACAAGATATACCCAAGTGGAGATAGAATGTCTATCCATAGTATTTATAATGAAAATATTAAGACATTACATGCATAGTCAAGAAAAAAGGGTCATTATGAGATCTCAATCCATTTGTACCTTCTGGACCCAAACAACCTTGTTCAAAAAGCTTGTTTATTTAACCATGCTATCGATCAAATTTAATTTGACCTACATCAACCAAAATTCTATTAAGTTACAAATCATAATTAATTGATTGGTTGGTATATTCCCCTTTGGAGGTTGATGATCTTATTGACATTGAATTTTAGACGAAATTATCTATTATATAGAGAAACCCATGATCACTTCTTCCCCATGGTATGTCAAAAAACTTGAATGATCAAACTTATCCCAAAGGTGTCAATTCCCATTTTAAACTGTACCTTTGAATCATCACATCCAAATACATAATCCTTGATTAAGTCATATTGAAAGGCTTTTGATGGTATGCTCTTTAGATGCATAGGTCAAGAAGAGTCTAAGAAAGTGTTAATCCAATGTCATAATGGTGCCTGTGGTATCCACTTTGGTTATCATGCGTTGTGATGAATGTTCACATGATGGACTATTTTTGGCCCATGCTCAAGCATAATGTTATAGAGTATGCGATAAAATTATTGAAATGCCAATAGTTCTCTCACAAAATCCATGTCCTTTCTCAAGATCTTTACTGTATCGTAACACCTTGGCCCTGATCTACCATAGGGTTGAACCTAGTTGGTAAACTTTCACTTGATTCATCTAATGGCACATCATTATATCATTACTACCACTAAGTATTTCATTAACTGGGTTGAATCAATGCCACTAACTAACATCATTAGATTGGTTATTGAAAAGTTCATTTTGAACCAAATGATTTGTAAATTCAAGACCCTACAAGTAATAATCATAGATAATGGATCCCCTTTTAAGAACTTCAATGTACATGACTTATGTAAAATTTTGTCCATATCTCATCGCATGGCCTCCTTATACTACCCTCAATATAATGATAAAGTTAAGGCTACTAACAAAACTTTGAAATATATATTTCGCAAGACTGTAAAAGATAACAAAATTATTTGACATATTCATCTTTATCCCACATTATGAACATATAGCATGAGCATTTGTACTCCCATAGGGGCAACCCCATATTCCCTAGTTTTAGGTGCATGATAAATTTTGCCTTTATAAGTATAGATCCCAAGTCTCCACATTTCTTTCTTGGGTCTCCTAGATGAAGAAGAATATATAAACACACAACTCACTAAATTGGAAAGTTTATATCATCATTAGATCATAGTCGCTAAAAACCATGTGGCCTATGTAGATCATATGTGTCACCAATATTAAAATTATTACTCTTTTCATGCAAACAATCTATTCTTCCTCAAAAATAGACTTCTAGAATGCACAGGTGACTGACTTCGGTCCCTGTCTGTCTGCATATGACTGACATCAGTCGATCATAACCGACATCGGCAGCCTCTGGTCGACTCCTGACCGATGTCAGCGACTGTGTAACTCCAGCAACCTCTGCATTTGCTCATCTGGTAAAGCTTTTAGCTCCACAACTCAACAATCTCTCACTTGGAGATAAACAACTGCACCTGTACCTGTATAGCAACATCCTCTAGCTTGTTTCTCCATCTTCAAGTTCAATCTTGAAGACCAATAAAAGTTGAATGAAGATTCAACTTCTCCTTTGTTATCAGCGTTGTTAACATATCCACAGGGTTCTCATCCATATGGATCTTTTCCAGCTTCAACTCACCATCCTCCAATACTTGTCTAATGAAGTGGTACCTAAGCTATATATGTTTGGTTCTTGAATGAAAGGCTGAATTCTTTGCCAAATGAATTGCACTTTGACTATCACTGTACAATCTACAACTCTCTTGCTCCTTTCCCAACTCTTCCATGAACCAAGTCATCCAAATAATTTCCTTGCTAGCCTCTATGACTGCAATGTATTCTACCTCTGTAGTAGACAAGGCAACAACCTTTTGCAACTTTGAAATCCAGCTAACCGCCATTCCACCAACAGTGAACACATATCCTGTGGTGCTTCTCCTGCCATCCAAGTCACCTAAAATATCTGAATCTACATACCCATGTAGAGAAGTGTTTCACCCTCCATAGCATAAATGCCTACTGTTGGTCCCTCTCAGATATCTGAGAATCCACTGAACTGCTTTCCAGTGTTCCTTTCCTAAATTGGCCATAAACTTGCTGACAACTCCCATTACTTAGGCAATATCAGGTCTAGTATATACCATTACATACATCAAGCTCCCAACTGCTAAAGCATATGGAACTCTACTCATGTACTCAACCTCATCATGTGATTTAGGACACTGTTCTTTGCTCAACTTGAAGTGTCTAGCCATAGGTGTGCTTACCGATTTTGCATCCTACATATTGAACCTCTCCAACACCTTGTTCACATAATCCTCTTGAGACAAAATCAAACTATAATTTTTCCTGTCTCTCTTAATACTCATGCCAAGGATTTTCTTTGTTGCTCCTAAATCCTTCATGGCAAATGTGTGAGCTAATTTTACCTTAAGCTCATTAATATCTTACATGTGTGAATCTGCAACAAGCATATCATCTATATATAGTAACAGAATAATATAACTACCATTATCCAATCTGTTAAAATAAACACAATGGTCAAATTGACATCTACTAAAGCCATGCTCTGTCATAAACCTATCAAACCTTAAATACCATTGTCTTGGAGCCTGCTTAAGACCATATAAGCTTTTCTTCAACCTGCACACAAGTTTCTCCTTACCTTTGACCTCAAAACCTTCTGGCTGATCCATATATATCTCTTCATCCAAATCTCCATGAAGAAATGTTGTCTTAACATCAAGCTACTCAAAATGCAAATCCTCAATAGCAACTAAAGACAATACAGTCTGAATAGAAGTCATTTTTACTATAGGAGAAAAAATTTCACCAAAATCAATACCTGGTTTTTGTGCAAATCCCTTTACTACCAACCTGGCCTTATGTCTCATTTGTCCATTCTCACCTTCCTTTAATCTGTAAACCCATTTGTTTTTCAGTGCTTTCTTTCCATCTAGCAACTCAACCAAATCCCACGTTTGGTTCTCTTTCAAAGAATCAATTTCCTCAATCATGCCATGCTCCCACTATTTCTTGGATTCTACCTGCATTGCCTCATCAAAACTTTTTGGTTCTCCACTATCAGTGAGCAACAAGTAGAATAAAGAAGGGGAATAACAAATTGGAGGTTTAATTACCCTTTCAGACCTCCTTATGGGCGTTTGAGACTCATTTATAGCTTGCTTTCTACCTAAATTCTTTTATGTCAATGACCAATCTTGGTCATCTCTAGTCGATGTTAGTCTATACCTGATCGACGTCAGTTCTGCCTGACCGACATTAGTTTCTGCTTGACCGACATCAGTTACTATCTGACTGACATCAGTTCTTGCCTGACCGATGTTGGTGTTTGTGTTTTCCTATGTGTGACCCGCGAGCTCATTTTGGATCATAACCTCATCCAAATCAACATTGTCCTGCTCAGAATTATTCAACTTTTTGAGCTGATCACTATACATCACCTTCTCATTGAAAACAACATCACGGCTTCTAATAATTTTGTTAGTTTCTAAATTTTACAACTGGAATCGAAAATATCCAAAGCCGTAACCAATGAAAGTGCACCGCATAGATTTAGCATCCAGCTTCTTTCTATTTTCTTTATCAATGTGCATAAAAGCTTCAAAACCAAAAACTCTAAAAAATGAAAGATCTACCTTTTTACATGTCCAAGCCTCTTCTAGAATTCCACCATCCAGTGCAGTAGAAGGTCCTCTGTTAATCAGGTAAATCACAGTATCTACAGCTTTTGCCCAAAATCGTAAGGGCAAACCAGCATGCAACTTCATACTCTGTGCATGCTCCATTATTATTCTATTCATCCTTTCAACAACTCTATTTTGCTGAGGTGTCCTTGAAACCATCCTTTCCCTACGTATTCCACTTATAGAATAGTAACTATTGAATTTATTACTGCAGTACTCACCACCATTATCAGATCTAAGGCACTTCAATTTCAAACCTGTTTCATTCTCAACCAAAGCTTTCCATTTCTTAAATGTGTCAAAAACATCAGATTTATTCTTTATGCAATAAATCCATACCTTTCTTGTAGCATCATCAATGAAAGAAACATAATACCATGATCCTCCAATAGAAGCTACCTGAGCTGGTCCCCACACGTCTGTGTGAACAAGCTCTAACTTGTGCTTCTTCTTTGTTGACCCAGTTTTAAGAAACCTTACTTTCTTCTATTTCTCAAAAATACAATGCTCACAAAAATCTAGATCTATGCTTTTCAAATCTAAAAACTTACCTTTTGACTTAAGAATATTCATTCCCTTCTCACTCATGTGGCCAAGCCTATAGTGCCACAACTTTGCATCTACATCTGAAGTAGATAAAATAAAAGGAGAATAATCAGTAATACAATTACACAGATAAAGAGTACCTACTCTCTTACCTCTGGCTAATACAAGTGCACCCTTGAAAACTTTTCAAGATTTAGCTGTGAGAGTTACTATGCAACCCTCATCCCCCAACTTTCCTACAGAAATCAGATTCCTCTTCAGGATGGGTACATGCATGACATCCTTCAACACCCATGTGTTGCCATTCTGTAATTTCAGCTGCACTTTTCTTTTGCCAACAATTTTACAAGGCTCATCATCCCCTAAATAGACTATTCCAAAATCTCCATGGACATAATCATTGAAAAAATCTCTATTTGGGGTTGCATGGAAAGAGGCACCAAAATCTAAAACCCAAGATTCTATTTTATTATCTAGAGAAAATATAAGAGCATCCTGTGCAACAATACCTGCAACTTTTGCTTCTTCTTTACCTTCATGCTGATTTTCTTCTTTAACTTTCAACCAGCAATCTTTCTTTGCATGCCCTTTCTTTTCACAATTCCAGCAGATTATATTTTTTCTATTTCTGGATTTGGATCTACTTCTCATCTTTGACTTTGACCTTGATCTCCCTTGCTTGCCCTTCTCTCTTTTCCTTCCTCTGCTTTCAATACTTAAAGCATTTCCCCTATGTTTTTCCTACGAGTTTATTCATTCAAAATTACACTAACATCATCAACTTTCAAGATATTTGAAGTAGATGCAGTATTACTAACTGCCATTACCAAACTATGCTAACTTTCAGGTAAAGAGCATAAGATTAAGAGAGCCTTAATTTCATCATCAAAAACTATTTTGACTGAATTTAACTGATTTACTATTGCATGAAAATCATTAAGATGACTAGATACAGATCCACCTTCCTACATTTGCTAATTAAATAATTTCTTCATAAGATATACCTTCTTCGAAGCTGAGGGTTTTTCACATAAATTTGCCAAAGTATCCATTAACTCTACCGTTGTCTTTGCCTGTGATAAGTTGGAAATCACAGAAGATGTCAGGCTCAACCTTATAGATCCCAGAGCCTTTCTATCAAGAACATTCCATTCTTCATCTTGCATATATGTGGGCTTGCTTGAAACCCCACCCAACAGTAAGTACAGATCTTTTTGATACAGATAATCTTCTATCTGCATCCTCCATAATTGATAATTCTTGCCATTAAATATCTCCATTCTTAGCTTACTTTCTTCTGCCATTGCTTTACTCCCACTCAATCAGAAACCCCTGTGAATGAACCTGTAATCAACAAACACTAACCCGCTCTATACCAGTTGTTAGTGAACCTGGCTCTGATACCACTTGTTAGGATCTTACAGCATAATTGATTACTTTTATATAAGCAACTAAACATGGAATTGAAACCATAATTAATAATTAACTAGAAATCAAAAATAGCAAAGAATATGAGATACAAAAAACAACGAAAACTTGTATTAAACTCTTCTAGAAGGAAATACAATTGAAGAAATCTCTCTTTTTTCTACACCTCTCAGATGTACAGATCTCTTTCCCTCAAAAGTTCTCTCTCTCACAATTACAACCAATTCAATCCTTGAATTGTCTACACTTTTTCTCATTCAAACTATGAAGATCTAACCCTATTATATAATACTAGGATTCATGAGCTATGCATTCTCCACCGTTAGATACACCTCTTAATCAAAATTTCAAATCAGCCCTACCAAAAATAGAAACGCGGACTCAATACTAACAAAAATAATGTCTATGAATTTCCTTTCTAGGTTTGAAAGCTTGCCCTAAGACTCAATATTAGGATTAATAAAAAAAGGATAAAGTTGAAAGTTTAGGCCCAATTGGTTAAGGCCATATTTGGTTACTAAATATTTTTAGAATAGAGCTTTTCATTTATGCACTATAGAGGGTAAATAATATGATGAATCAATGGACTCTTTGCACCTAAAATTATACTTTTTATAAACTCCACATGTGTCACACTGAAATCACTTATTAAAAAACTCACATCATCATTTTTTTGGTTTTCATCTTAGTTATTTTGACAAAATCGTTATTCGGTTATGAATTCATGTAACAAAACCTTTAATACAGCATATCATTTCATATATTTCCATTACCCTTTCCCCCTTATAGAAAGATACTCTCAAAATGAACATGAAGTATGAGTTTGATCTCAATCCTTGTGGGAAATGTACACCCTATTCCTATATACAATCTTAGAAATCTTAGATATTATAGTCTACAACCTAGTCTAGAAGCTTACTCATGCTAGAATCCCCTTTGGTTCTCTCTAAGCAAATCACTGACATGATTTAATTAGGGAATATTATTCACCTATTTTGTTCATTGGTAATTATCTATTGCATCTTATTGTTTACATGGGACCAAGGTATAAGAATAATAAAATTACCAAAAAATTAGTAATAATAAAAGGCATGATGCAAAATACAAGCCTAGAAAAAATTAATAAGTAATGATAAAACACTTTGCATCTCTCACCATTTTGTGATCCTCAATGATAAGCCCTCACATATAACTAGTTGTATGGGGTTAACCTCGGAGGCAGGTTCCATTACTCATATATGTTTAGCCTTAGGTGATGAGTCCTTATGTCTTCTTAATTTCTTGGGGATAAGCATGGGGGATCACCCCAAAAAGTGAAGAAATGCATAAGTATTCAAAAATTAAAATAAGTTTCCAAAATGCTTTCTTTGATATTCATACTTAAAGGAGAACCCTCTCCTTTACCATTTTTGTCATGGTTGGCTATTTATTAATCTAAGTCTAAACGAAACCAATATAACTACTATTTTTTAAGCCTAACACAAAGTGGAATCATCCCGCAACCCATAGGGATTAAGGTTAGCCTTTTAATCCTTATGATGTTTTTGATGAGTAGTTTTTATATTTTCACCATTTTGTATGCCCTATTTCCCCTCCAACCCCTCTTACAAATTGAGTGTCATCTATCACATGAATAAAGTAGCTCAATTATTACCTACAAGACAACTAGTAGTGCACTTTTGTTTTGTAAACCATCACACTCTGTAATTTCACACATTTTGTTAAACGTTAAAAATATAAGCATATCCATAGCATTTTATCACAAAAAGAGATCAATAACATTTCATACATTCATAACCATCTATGGTGTATAATATAGAAAGCAGATATTACAAGATCTAAACAAGATAAAAAACTTTTGAATCTAAAAATGGGTCATACACACACACACACACACACACACACACACACACACACACACACACACACACACACACACACACACACACACACACACACACACACACACACACACACACACATATGTATACACATACACACACACACACACACACACACACACACACACACACACACACACACACACAGAGATATATATATATATATATATATATATATATAGATATATATGTGTGTGTGTGTGTGTGTGTGTGTGTGTGTGTGTGTGTGAGTGATTTTATACATCAAGTTTTTGTACATCATTTACACAATGGGAGGGAAAGTGTGGTCAAATATCACAAATCTTATATATATATATATATATATATATATATATAGTGTTGGTCACTAGATAGCTAGTCATAAACTATCTTTGTGCACCTCTTGAAACAAATCACCCAGGGCTCCTACTCTACCTCCTATGACCATCGCTTGATGTTAAATTTCATGTGTTGTTAATCTAGCTCCAATGCCTCATATTGGTCCCTATTTGGGAAACGTCTATGTCCATAGTCTACCGACTCAAGGATGCATGCCCACCTCTTGGAGTAAATATATCAGTCAAGGTCTTGACCTGACCCTCTAGTCTAGCCACTTTGACCTACAAGCTAGCAATCTCTACTCTTTGATATATTAACTCTTGTGATACATGGTAATTTAGGTAAAATATGTTAGAATACATACCTACACTTGAAGGAAGACCCAGATCTACAAGGTGTTGGTCTTTACTCAAACCAAAGGCAACATGTAACACATATAGGTAGATATCTTGAATCATCCTCATCCACTTGATTGTGAAATCCACACACACACATACTTATATTAGACTCAAGACATAAAAGTAATAAATCAAATAAGATAGTAAGTGCAATAATTTTAAAGATTACTAATTGTCTTACCTGGATCCCCTCCTACCAATCAGGATCTAAATCCTCATTAGGGCTTATCTCGGCCTCCTTTCCCTCACCTCCCTCCTCTATCTCAGCCTTAAGTTAAGCCTTGACAAGATCCTAATCTCCTATACCCTTAGCTATTGTTTTTTGTATGTGCACATTATTGTCATTGGGGCCTATCTAACATCCCCATTGGCCACTATTGGTGCCTATTGTATAAAAAATCTTGTTTCATGGGCCTTTACCCCTCTTGCCTCTCTCCCAACTCCTTTGATCCCTCTTATAAGTGTCCCTAGAACTATTGGTTTCCATCTTATCCATCCTAACCAAACATTTATCTTCCCTCTCACCCTTGTAGGTGATTTGTGGTATGGGGAGGTTGGCAACATATGAAAATGAAAATACTAGGGTGTGTGTGTGTGTGTGTATGTATATATATATATATATATATATATATATATATATATATATATGTTTGTCCTTGACCTGTCAAGTTATCTCACAAGCCAATAGCAACACCCCCTCATCGCCCCATAATCTGACCATCCCTATATAAGGTCAAGCAATCATGTCTGCAGTTATAAACATTCCTAATACTCTCAAGGTGTCTCTAAAAGTTACCATAGCTAACCATCAGGCTTCCCTGATGGCTGTTGCATCACCTATCCCCAACCCTCTATGATATGAAATCATGTGCTCATAAACCCAACACATAACTAGTTTCAAATGGCTTAAAGATAGGATGCTCAATCTGTAAATCCAATACAAGTCCCTCTATGTCCTTGAGAGGAAATTTTATTCCCCACACATACCTTCATCTATGTTCTTCAATGTCTCTCACAATCAAATCCCAGTATAAAGTAACATGATGTCCCCCTTATCCCTAATTAATTGCAAGGCCAAGATATCAATAATGGTCTTGCAGATAGTGGGGATAGTATTTATTTTCACTCTTGCAAGTCTAACACCTTGATTTATACCCATATCAGGTACATCACCATCCCAAAACTACTTAATGCATCTTTGAGCCTTAGTTCTATCTGTAACCTCTCTCAAAGTAAAAGTTTGACTTATTCCAATCAAACCCATGATCAAATAAACATTTTCAAGAGTGATTATCTAGTCTCTTAGTACCTATGAAAATTGGAATGCGTTATGGTCTATGTCCCATCTTTTGAACAAATCACATACTAACCTACTCGCTAGGGAAAATAACCCCACTTGCACAATCCACCAAATACCATCCTTGTCTAGGAAATTTATCTCATCCAAATTCAACAAGGTAGTGATGTGGAAGAGCCACTTTTGCTCTCAGGCTCTCCTCCATTTTATGTAAAATGTATACATCCATCAAAACTTATTTTAATTATTCAAACTTCTCAAAAACTCAAAGTATCCCCTATTATGGCAAAACCATCGTTATATGTTGAAGGCAGTTACAAAACTATCATGTAGTAAACTAATTTTATGTAATCATTATGACAATTGTGTAACTATCATAATAAAAACACAACCATCGATCTACATAGATTGGTGGTTGTGTAATTGGTGAGTTTGTTTCTTAATATTATGTCTACAAATATTAGTAGTTTCACCCCACATCGACAGCTTTGACTGTCATTTCCCCCATCCTTCCCACCCCCATCAAAATTTTAAATACATAAAAGAATGAGATAATCACCTAAAACCTAAAAAAATTACATGTCTCTAACCTTCTTCTCATAAGGAACATTTTGACTACATTTTTTTTTTAATTTCATTCACTCTAAACTAATCTAGAAATAAAAAATTTAATCCTAGGCCATAGAAAAATGCATTAAAACTCACCCAAACTTGCGTCCCACTTGTTTCCAATGGTATTGTTGCTATCCTCTCCTCTTGATCTCTCTATTGACTTTATTTACTTATGATTTGGTTATTGGTGGGCCACAACTCTAAATTTGGTAAGTGGATGAGTGCAAATGATTTCTAAATTGGGTAAAAAATATTATTTATAACAAGTTTTATTTCTAATATTTTCTTTCAAATATTACCCTTTTTGAAAAAGTTTGTCCCATATACTTTATTTTTCATGTAATTTATATAATTTATTTAGTTTTTAGGTCTAGAGTGACATGAGATAGTCCAGACGGTAAAAAAAAAATTGGGTTTTTCATGAATTTTGCTAGTCATGTTGTTTTCACATTTTGGTATTGTTTTCAACATTTTAGGTTGACAGCTATTTAATTGACATCAATTTTTTCCCTTGATAGGAAGGATCGGGTGTTATTCTCATCCCCACATAAATGGTAAGTATTTTTGCCTAATGGTTCAAAAAAATAAGGCATTTTAAGCTTATTTCAATGTATTTCACTTGATTTATGTATTTTGGTTGGAGATGGTGAGGAATCACGACTAGATTCATCACACCACATAAGTAAGCAAAGTAAGTTATCTAACCCTAATTTATATTTGAGTGTGCCACTTCTCAGTAAAAATACCCTAGCTAATTCATGACAAGGTATCTCCTCGATAGAGTAATATGTATGTACTTAAATTGTACACAGTGTAACATTTTATGAATCCAATGACAATGTGAGGACCTCAAAAAATATTAAGATGTTTAGACATAATTTTCTCTTTATTTCTTCCTTTTCTTGCTTTCCATACATTTTTAAGTGTCAAACTTACAAACTATGTGGTTTAATCTGTCAAAACCTTAATTTTTGTTGTGCACAACAAAATCATCTATTGTATATAGTGACAATTTCACCACCACTATATGATCTCCTAAATTAAGTACCCAATTTCAAGTTTGAGACTCCATTTTTATTGTGTCTCCTCCAATTCACTCCTAATTAACTCTTCAACACTCTAGATCCCTTTTAATCAAGTCTTGTGAACTACCAATTACATCAGCTACCCCATTTCTACAAATAACTCTCTTTACAATGAAAATTAGATTATAAATTTGCACTCAAAACATAGAATTCAATAATTTTAAGTGGATTCAGACTAGATTATTTTGTTTAGAGTATCAATCAAATCCTTGCAATAACTTTCTAGTCACCATTATAATTTACACAAAAAGTTTCACAAATTTTCTATCCATCACTTTATTATTTGTGATGACCGGTCATACTTATGTTGTTCCTTTTCTTCATATAGTGTTTATAATTCCACTTGTTTCATATTCATCTTTTTGAGAAAATCTCTAGGTCTACACTGAACTAAATTGCAATGACAAAACATCCTAAGGATATGGAAGTATTAGCTTCAACAATCCATCTCTTTCAACTTGTTATCTACCATTGTCACATTGGAGGATTTTAGTTCTTTTTTTTCATTTCTTGTGTTTTAATTAGATTAGAACCTCTCTCTTAAATATGTATTTTGTGAATTTTTCAATGAAGTTAAAACAATGATCATTTATTGAATTTTTAGAATTGTAAATTATTTAATCAAGAAAAGATTCCTAATCATTCATAAAAAAATTATAAAAATGAACAAATAAACATGATTCCCACTCCTCTCAACCATTTCGATCTTATAGCCTTTACTGAACAAGAATTGTCTGAGGGACTACTAATTAAACGGTAAGAAGGAGAAGTTGCTAGAATATATCACATACAATATTAAGACAACAATGATGAGTCAAAAATATTTCTCTATAAAGAAGAGAATGACACTTTTTCAACTCCATATTAAATTAATAATCCATGTTTTACCAAAGTTTAATATCCATTGGTATGTCTCACTTATTCACCTATAGTTGTTGGATAATCTTCTAGCAACATCTCTCATGAGGAAGAAAACAAAATTGGTTCTTTATCAATGTCCCTTTCTTCCCCTAAAATATTACACTTTACAAAATATTTTTAAGATGAATTTTAATAACCCAAGTCCTTTTATTTAGTTTCACTCTGTAAAATGGAAACTTAAACCTTAGAGCTTGATAGAGACAAAAAGTGATAGATAAATCATTGACAAACAACTGCAATGACTATGTGCATGAGGAAGACTTAGTGAACAATATGACAAAATAGGTGGATGATCAAATTGACGTTTATTTTTAGATGTTGGGTTTATGATCCAAAGTATTTTAATTTAAATTAGTTTTTGTTTTATGTTTTAATTAGTTTTTTTTTTTAGTAAAGTTGGTTTTACAAAAAAGTTGGTTGCATCCTGTAACCATTTATGAAAAGCCTATAAAGCTTTTCATGTGCTTTATAAAAAGGATCTCAAAATAATATATTAATATTTTTGTGTAGAAAAACTTTGTTCGTGATAAAATTTCACTATTATTTCCCCTGTTCCCTGGGCTATCAGTGGTATCAGAGCCAGATAAAAGGAAGCAAAGGTGAAAGACACTTTCAATGAAATCAAACTCTGGGTAATTAATAAGGTATGCTTTTGGTCAATATTTGATATAAAATAAATATTTTACATTATATTTATCAAATCCTATAAATACATATTTATTGGAATAAGCATGAGAATTGGTTTTATACGTCCATTGCTTAGAGAATTAAAAAAAACAATCAGGAGTCTCCATTTAAATCATTGAAGAAGCTTGCTATTTGATCTAAAAGCTTAAATTTCTACCCAAATTTGTCAAATCAGCCATTTATACGGATATATACAATGTAAAAATCCCTGTGAAAATGTGGAACGACCTCCATAATATTTTTTTTTTAAATTTTGAGTGGATTTATTATTTTCATATCCTGAATGCCAAAAAACTCATTCAAATTGCCCTAATAAGCTTCTAATTTATTTTTCTTGAGTTGTACGGCCAAATTTATCATATGTACGGCCTTAAAAACATTCAAGCTGCTACAAATATCATTTGAATGCATCAAAATCCTTTCTAAAAGTTTGAATCTAGTAAAAATCCTGCTTTGTATGGCCCTGTACAAAATTATACGGCCTTGTGTGGAAGAAATCAGATCTAAAAATTTTGAAGATCAGCGATGGCATCCTCCAGCTAAGAATAGCATTGGAAATCTATAGATAAATAAATATTTCACTTTGATAATGTTTATTTCATATAGTTTGGTCAAAATATAGGGTTTGAGTGGCTCCCAAGCTATGCAAAGCGTTGTTTCTTTTTACTTACAAAAATCCTTCCAGATAAATCAATTTTATAATGTCACATAAAAAAAATTCACATAGAGCAAAAAATCGAGCTTATATGTAAGTTTCTATCTTTATGGCTTGTAAATGCCCTTAGAGCAATTAGAAGGGCTTATTTTGTGTAGATCTTTAAAAGGAGGTTAAGGGTTCCAATCTCCTTTTTGAAAGAATTTTATTTTTGCTAGATACATTTTTAAAGAGAATATTCCTTTTTCAAAGGCTTTGTAAAATAACTTTGGTGATATAAGGGTGTAATTGCGATATTTTTGTGACTCTTGTAGTTGAAAAGTGGTCGTGTGACCAGGGGATCTTCATGGTTTTTGACATTTTAAACACATTGAAATGGTCAAATTTATATTTCAGAGCATTATTGTGCGATGTTTATACTAAATTTATTGAACATAATGTTGTACAAGTGCATTATCGATGGAATATAACACCCTATCTTTACAAAAAAAAATTAAATACATTATATACACCAAATTAAGATTATAACGATGTATCCCACCGCTTGTGTTTTTGGTGATGATGGTGTTACATTTCATTGTTTGCAGGTCCCTAAAGATCTAATAAAATAAATAGAGCCAACTAGAGGTTGGAAGATCCACAGAGGTTGGAGGATATTTTCCATTCTCTAGTTCATTATTCACTCAGAGTATGGGTTCATTGTTGGGATAGTAATTTTTGGTTTGTGTACTTTGCTTTGAGTTTTAGTTTTCTTTCAATTCATTGATATGATTACTAAGGAGCAGTCAGAGTAGTTTGAATTTTTTTTTATGTTTCACAACTTCTTGCCTCTCACCTAATAGGGGGAAGATATTGCATAGTGGTCTTCGATCAATCGTCAGTGGTTGTATGAGTCAGCATTAGATTTATTAACATTTTGAGTGTTGATTAAAGACATGCATGCAATGTTGGTGTCTGTTAGGCATCTGAGAGATGTGTCATATAGAGTATTGGATGATCACTTAGATAGATTCTTGTGTGGGACCTTATGTGGGTCGATGTAGTTAGGTAGGCTTTGATTGGATTCTAATACAGTATGGTATGATGATCAAAGGGGATGAGCAGGTCATGATCATGTTTATTACCCATAATTTGATTAGTACCATGATGTACAATGTGCTAGCTTGTAAATGTAGCAGAGATTCATTGATGAATTCATAGTCATAGCTCTAGATCTTCATCATCTATACCCCTTTGGATGAAGGGGGAGTTTGTTGGGTTTATGATCCAAAGTCTTTTATTTTAAATTAGTTTTTATTTTAATTTTTTAATTAGATTACTTTTTAATAAAGTTGGTTTTACGATAAATTTGGTTTCATCCTGTAACCACTCGTGAAAATCCTATAAAGTTTTTCACATGTTTTGTAAAAAAGATCTCGAAATAATATTTTTAAGTGAAAACACTTTGTTTTTTATATAATTTCACTATTATTTCTCCTGCTCCTTGGGCTATCATTAGGCTCAAGAAATGTACACACCAATCTAAAAATACAATTTGGTTGTATCACTTCATCTTCCATAATTAGCTTATCTTTCATTCATTTGTTGGAAAATTGTAAGAAAAAACTCAGTTGTGCAAAGTTGAACATGTAGTTTATTTCATTAACATATCATTTGAAAAACTAGATCAAAAATCTTATAATCCTTGGGCCCAAACCATTCCACTTGCATGCATGCATATAAACTAGAAAAATAACAAAAATTGTAGTTATTTCTTTACATTTTCAACACTACAAATAAAAGTCATTAGTTAGTTTCAATTGCATTTTCCTTTTGTAAAAAAATAAAAGAATTTGATTTTCTAAGCATTTCTAGAAATTCAATTTTATGTGTATTTCGACTCAATCTTTAGTTTTGCATTTTCTCTCATAAAAATAGGAATATCAGCGTTTAAACATTTAATTTCAGTTTGGATCAGTTTACATTCACGTAAAATTCTACAAAAACACAAAAGAATTTAAATTTTGTTTGTTACCAGTAATCATTTTGAAGTAGTAATTTTAATTGCACTCATAAAAATAAGAAAAATATAAAAATACATCTGCGTCTAGATAGTTTTTATTCATGTTTAACATTTCCATTTCATAAAATATTAAAAAAATAGTTTAGTTCCATTTTCGGCACTTTATTTCTTATTGATTCAATTATGCATATGTAAACAACTAGTTTAGAAAAACTTGCAAACATTTAGACAAAAGCAAACACATTAGCTAATGAAAACCATTCACAACAAAACATTTAACTAAAAATTATAATTAGCCTTGAACCAAATGAAATAATTAAATAAACCCCTACTCCAACATCCCTTGGATGACATTCCCAAGATAAGCACATCCATATAGGGCCAAGCATTTCTGACAAGTTTCAACTCCAGTTCTAGTGGAGAACATTTAAAGTAACATAAACGTTAAACTTTGACAAGAGGTATTTCATCCCACACCTTTTTTAGACATAATCATTAACTAGCTAGAATCCTTAAACGGATTAAAAAATATATTTAAAACATAGCTAACTAGGTAAATCCACTAAGTAGAAAACCTTTGTATCTTATCCATTACTCATCCTCAGGTCTAGCCTCATCTAATCTCATTTTGATTCATGTATGGCATTGACCAAGTAAGATCAACCTAAATGAAATGGTCAAATACCATGTGTCATCCTATCCAACCTCAACCCATTTAGATAAAGTATCATAGACCAAGAACTGTTATATTTGGTTCTCTTATAATCAGATTATTCTTTAGATCTTATCACCTCATAGTTCATTTCCCTTAATGAACACTCTGAGGTAGCCAAAATTTATTGGAATAGGCACAATCAAGTAAACTAACTAGCTCATCATATTTCACAAGCTCAAAACAATTAGCTACATCAACAAGCTTGTCACATTCCATGAGTTTAGCCACATCAAAATAACTATCCAAATCAATAGAATGTATCGACATATCATTCATCTTCGGCCATCTAGGCTCAACCTCAAGAGGTCATGTGTACAGGGAAATCCCATTAGTTTTATTGCGTACAACTACCAATCCTAATCTTCTCTAAGAGACCTTACAAAAACATAAAAAATAGAGGTAGTTATAAGGGGCCTACCTTAATCAAACCCATGTTTTTAGACAGTTTACAAGCAACAATCATGCAGGCCAATCCTGTGCAATATAAATATCTCGATGTTTATCCTTAGGTATGAGATGCAAGCAATCAATAAATTCCATATGTTTTTCACTACTTCAATTCGGTTTTTGGTACAAAGGGTGTTGTTATAACAATGAAATTTTGAATTTATGCTTCAATAGATGGCTTATCAATAAAATCAGTGTGTTCTCTTTATGAATGATTGTCCTAAATGCATCAATGCACTCAAGTACTTATAGACTTCTTAAATTCAAATTAATACCTTATTTATGTGCAAGCCAACATAATGGTCATAAATACCGATAAAATAGGTACAAAATAGAAACAAAAGTGAAATAATGGAAAAGGCACCCATAAAATCTAATTGACTAAAATCAAATGACTCGATCTTGGCCACAACTAAGATCAAACTATTTGATTTTGGTTAAAAACAAAAATCAACAGAAACATAAACAGAGGAAGAAGGTAATAAAAATATAGACTTAGAAAACACAGAAGAGAGAAAATAGAAAGACTAAAGAGTGAGAACATGGCCAAATAGAGATGAATAGACAAATGCAAAGACAAACAAAGATATCATAAAAGTCACAAAATTACAAGAAAATTTCTAATAAGAGCCTAATTTGAACTAATGATCCAAAAACACATTAATACCATGACAAATAACTTTTCTTATACCAAAATTAGGTGTTTACAACTTCAATGATTTGGCATTAGATCCCTCTTTATGGATTTGCATATTACACTAACTTAGTTTAAATTCCATCTTTCCGCTTGATTCTATATTTTTTATTAGTTTAAATGTTATCTTTTAACTTTCCCTTGTAGTTTGGTGTAATAGTTAGTGTAACTTTCTATTAGTTCATATTGGATCATTGTTGTTTTTATCACATAGCTCCTCTTATAGTGAATTATTTTATCACTTTAACATTTTTTCATGATTATGTTAATTGATAGCATACATCGAATTGTAACTTGATCACAATATAACTTAGATTTCAATTAACAAAAATTACAAATGTTTCACAATTACTTTGTAATTACGTTTATTCAATAACTTCAATCATTAACTTAATTAAATCATATTTTAGATTTACATGAAGATGTTTAGTATACCCCACTTTGATGTTAGTAATATAGAACACAGAGCAATATTAATGAAATAAAGATAGAATTAAAATGTAAAAAACACAATATAAGATAGACACAGATTTAATGTGGTTCACCCAATTGTTAGGTTGTGGAGCTAAAAGCTTCACTGATGCAGACATGGAGGAGGTTGCTGAGAGGTTGCTGAGTTGCAGAGAAATCGATGTCAGTCTGATCAACCAACGTCGATCATATACAGTGAAAAGAGAAACCGACGTCGGTCAGGTATCGACCGGCGTCGGTCACCTCTAGACAGACAGAGACCGACGTCAGTCGCTTGTGCAGTTTTGAAACTGTCGGTTGCACGAACAGTTAGTTAACGAACCTGTTGTTTGCATGTCAAAGGCCAATTATAGACTTGAAGCTATGGATCTAATTATTGTAATTAGGTGTCTAATTATTGTTTGCATGAGATCTATATAATAGACTCATGGGATGTATTGTAATTTGTGCTAGAGAGTAAGAGAGCAAATATTAGCTCCTTCTGTGTGTGAAGAGAGCATGGTGTGTTCCTTCTAGTGCCACAGTGCCAAGTATGGGTGCTGGTTTGGAGAATCAGAAGGATTCTTCATGTATGTAGGATCTTGGTCAGCAGGTGTGCAAGGCCACATTTGGAGATCTACATGGTAAGTAAGATCATTGATCTGCAGGTGTATGTGTGTGCGAGGTCTAAGGTTTGCAGGTGTGCAAAACCAGGTTGATCTACAGGTGGCAGCAGGATCAAAGTGACAGCAACACAACAGGGAGCAAGATCAGGCAAGATCTACTTGGAGTAGATCTTGCTCAGTTGAAGAGCAAAGAGGGAGGCAAGGTAGTTCCTTCCAAAGTAAGATCAGTTGAGTTACAGGTTGTTGCAAATTCATAGGAGATCTACTTGGAGTACGTTGTGTACTCGGTTTGAGTATGTGGTTATACTCGATGTACTGGTAGTATTGTTACTGACTGGTTGACTAGCGGTGTTGTTACTGGCTAGTGGAGGTGAACACCAACTCTGTGTTTGAGTTGTGTTTTGGGACCGTAATTGAGAGAGTGAGCTCTTGAAGGTGAATTACTGAACACTTGGTGTGGGAAGCCTGTAAAGTGGAAAGAGTGTGGCGTCTCTTTATTTGTAATTCTTTTTTGTAAGAGTATTAATACAATTGGGTATTGTCTCTCATATTTTGTGTTATTTCTGAATTCTAGTTACTTGTGATTCTGGTTTAAATCTACATATTTAGTTGCTTGGTAATCAATGGTGCTTCTGGGTCCTAACACCAATATGGGTTACTTCCACACAAAAATGCCCAATTCTTCTCTTTATTCAGTCTAACAAAATGAAGGGATAAAACTTGTAATACATCCACTACAGTTTCCTCTTCACTCACATACAACATGCCATCATAATTAAAATACCCTCATATCAAAAGAAGGGTTACATATAAGGAAAAAATGTACAAACATAATTTATATTGTTAGATCTGCAACCTAATAGTGAACGATCTAGATTTATTACAAAATTATAATATTTTATAATGCATTTTTAACTAAATTTTACTTTGGGGGTGATATCTCCAAACCCCAACCAGGGGGCTCTGCCCCCTCAGACCCCTATGGAGACCATAATGAGGGAGGCGGGGGGCGTTGGACATTCACACCCCCCAATCAAAAACCAAACATTATAATAAGATCAAGTTCCACCATCCAACAATCTCTCACTTGGAGACTGATTATTGTAAATCCACCACTACAATTTTTCTTTGAACTTTGACCCTAACATGTTTCTTATCTTCCTTGTTATCCCTAAAGACCAGCTTCTCTTTTGTGACTGCTTTTGTTAGCATATTTTCAATATACTAACTTGTATGGATCTTTTCCAACTTCAGTTGACCATCCTCAAAAAATAAATGAATGAAGTGATACTTAAGTTGTATATGTTTAGTTCTTGACTGGAATGTCGAGTTTTTTGCTAAATGAATCACACTCTGGCTATCACTATACAACATAAAATATTTTTATTCATGTCTCAACTCTTATATGAACTGTTGCATCCATATCGTCTCCTTGATAGCTTCTGTAACTGAAACATACTCTACCTTTATAGTTGACAAAGCAACTATCTTCTACAATTTTGAAATCCAACTAACTATTGTATCATCAACAGTGAAAACATAACCTGTGGTGCTCCTCCTGCCATCTAAATCTCCAACCATATCTACATCAACATATCCTTGTAAGATAATATCTAAACCTTCATAGCATAATCATATATCAGTGTTCCCTCTTAAGTACCTGAGAATCCACTTGACTGCATCCCAGTGCTCTTCTCTTGGAATATTCATAAACTTGCTAACAACTAACACTGCATGAGCAATATCTGGTCTCATACACACCATAACATACATTAAACTTCTAATTGCTTAAGCATATGAAACTTTAGACATCTAATTGATTTTTCCGATGTTTTAGAACACTGTTACTTAAGTTGAAGTGCCCTCCTAAAGGTATACTTACATGTTTTGCATCTTTTGTATTGAATCTGACTAATACCTTCTTGATGTACTCTTCTTGAGATAATGTCAATTTTCTATTTTTTATGTCTCTTGTTATTCTCATACCAAGGATTTGCTTTGCAACACCAAAATCCTTCATTGCAAATGAATTTGCTGATTTTCTTTTTAGATCATTTATATCCTACATGTTAGACCCTGCAACAAGCATGTCATCTACATATAATAACAAGATAATATAGTTTCCATTATTTAATCTCTTAAAATAGACATAATGGTTAGAATGACATCTACTATAACCTTGTTTTGTCACAAATATGTCAAATTTCAAATACCACTACTTTGAAGCTTGTTTTAGACCATACAAACTCTTCTTCATCATACACACCATTTTCTCTTTAATTTTTACTTTTTATCCTTGTGACTACTCTATTTATATTTTCTATTCTAAATCACTATGAAGGAAAGCAGTCTTCACATCTAATCGTTCAAGGTGCAAATCTACTACTACTACCAAACTTAAAACAATTTTTATGGAAGCCATTTTTACAACTGGAAAAAATATTTCATCAAAATCAATACCTTTCTTTTGTGCAAACCCATTTACAATAAGTCTAGTCTTGTACCTATTTTTGCCTCCATCTTCTTCCTTCAATTTATAAACCCAGTTATTATGCAATGCTCTTTTACCTGCAAGCAACTGAACCCAATCTCATGTTTGGTTATGTACCAAGGATTTCATCTCTTCTTTCATGCTTTGTTTCCACTTCTTTTTGGTTTCTACCTGCATTGCTTCTTCATAGCTTTCTAGCTCACCACCATCAGACAATAATAAATAATAAAGTGAAGAAGAGTATCGTTCAGGAAGTCTAATTACTCTAATATATCTTCTAACTACATTTTCAAGAGTTTGAGGTACTTGTTATTTTTGTAGTTGCACACTCTGATTTTATGGCACTTTCAGAATTTTATTTCCTATGATTTCATCAAGTACTACATATTATGTATTTGGCTTTTTTTGTTTCTTTCCCTGCAACTGATCTCAGTACATGACCTTCTCATTAAATATCACATCTCTACTCCTAATGATTTTGTGATTTTCAAAATCCTATAAACGATAACCAAAATCATTAACTCCATATCCAATAAAGGTATATTTCTTAGATTTTTCTTCAAGTTTGGTTTTATTTTATTTATCAATATGGACAAATTTTTCATTACTAAAAATCTTTAAAAATGAATAATCTACTTTTTTACATGTTCATGCTTCTTTCTATAATGCCACCATCTAAAGGACTTGAAGGTCACTCTGTTTATTAAGTAAACAATAGTATCCACAGTATCTGCCCAAAACTGTAAGGGCAACCCTGCATGTAATCTTATACTCCTTGCATGCTCTATGATTTTCCTATTCATCCTTTTTGACACATCATTTTATTCTAGTGTTCTTCGAACCATCTTCTCTCTATGAATTCTATGGGATGAACAATAATTATCAAATTCTTTGTTTCAGTATTCACCTTCACTATATAATCTGACACACTTCAACTTATTTCCTATCTCATTCTGAACCAAAGCTTTCTATTTTTTAAAAGTATCAAAAACATCAAAACAAATTCATATGCAATAAACCAAAAAATTTCTAGTTGCATCATCAATAAAAGTAACATAATAAGAAGAGCCACCAACCAATGATACATGAGTCGATCCCCATACATATGTGTGCACAAGCTCTAACTTTTCATCCTTCTTTGTCTTCCCAACTCTAAGAAATTTGACGCTCTTATGTTTTCCATACACACTGTGCTCATAAAAATCCAAATCCACCTTCTTCAAATATGGCAACAAATTCTTTGAGTGGAGAACTTGCATCTCCTTCTCATTATGTGCCAAGTCTGTGGTGTCATAATTTTGTATCCGTTTATGTAAAATCTAAAACAATAGAAGAGTCAACATTACTATTAGATAAATATAATGTACCTACTTTCTCTCCTTTTGCTATTACCAATGATCCTTTAGTGACCTTCCACAAATTTTTGTAAATGTAATTGTGCAGGCCTCACTTCCTAACTGTCTTATTGAAATTAATTTTTTTCTCAACTCAGTAACATGCCTCACCTCTTTTAGCAACCATTTGTTTACATCATGTAACTTTATTTGTATCTTACCCTTTTCTACAATTTTATAGGGTTCACCATCACCCAAAAAACCTGTCCAAAATCACATTGAACATAGTCTTTAAAATATTTTTTATGAGGTGTAGCATGAAATGAAGCACCTGAATCTAACACCCAAGAATCATTAATATTATTTAAAAAAATATTAAGACATCTTGTAACACATCACCTGCTACATTTGCTTCCTGATTTTTATCTTGTTGTCCATCTCCTTGTTTTCCTTTTTGAAACCAACAATCTTTCTATAAGTGTCCTTTCTTCTCACAAATCCAGCACACCAACATTCTTCTAGATTTAGATCTATCCTTCTTAGACTTTCCACGATTCCCTGGGCCCTTTCCTCTGTCCTTTTGTCTTCTCTTGTTCTCTATAGTCAAAGAATTACCTGATGTCTCACATGTGCTTTTTCCATTGTATTTCTTCATTAAAAATAACACTAATAACATCATCAAACTTTAAAGTGTTTGAACCAAAAAAAATTACTCACAACCATGACCAAGCCATTCTAGCTTTCTAGCAATGATCACAAAATCAAAAGGGACCTTACCTCATCATCAAAATTTACTCTTACAAAGCTTAATTGATTTGTGACCATGTTAAATTCATTTAAACGATTAACAATAGGCTCACCTTCTAACATTGTTAGATTAAATAAATATTTCATAAGAAATACACTCTATCTAATGCCCTTATCACATCCATTGTTGTCTTTTTTTTAAAAATATTGAAGGCCACCAATGCTACCAGGCACAGCCGTATTGTTCATAGTGCCTTTTTGTCAAGAACCTTCCAATCTTCATCCTTTATAGTCATCAATTTCTTTGTTATTCCACCCAATGGTAGGAAAAAATCCTTCTAATATAAATAGTCCTCCATTTGCATATTTCATAGCTGGTAGTTTTGACCATTTAACTTTTTGACCTTAAACTTGCCTTCTTTTTCTATTGCTTCCACTCGAACCAAGAACCCTCTTTTCATGTGAGTTTATCTGCTAAATAAACCTTCGACTCTGATACCAGTTGTTAGAAATACAAAACACATAGCAATATTAATGAAATAAAGACAGAATTAAAATGCAAAAAACACAATAGAAGATAGACACAGATTTAACACAGTTCATCCAATATGTACATCCACACATAAACAATTAGTTCTTTTCTTGATTCAGTTCAATAAAATAAAAGGATAAAACCTGCAATACATCCACTACAATCTCTTCACTCACATACAACGTGCCTCTGTAATTACAATACCCTCATATCAAAAGAAGGTTATATATATGAAAAAAACTACACAAACATAATTTCTACCGTTAGATCTGTAATCTAATAATGAACAATCCATATTTACTACAAAATTATAATATTTTACAATGCATTTTCAACTAAATTTTACTTCAAGGGCATTGTCCCCAAACCCTCGTCAAGGGGGCTTCGCCCCCTTGGACCCCCATGTCAACCATAGTGGAGGGGGACGGGGAGGTTACATCCCACACCCCCTATCAAGAACTGGGCATTATAATAAGATCAAGCTCCACCATCCGACATTAGATGTATTTATTCTGTAAATGAAGACCAATTAATCTTTATATTTTACATAAGTTAATAAAATTTCAAATATTTAACAACTTAATCCCAATAAATTTTTGAATAAATACATAAAATGAACTTAATTGATCTACTTAGAAATATATTACCCTTCACACTTAAACAAATTTTTAGGTCCCTTAACAATCAAATTGGTTTGATTCAAATTTTAATCTTTGTGGTAGGTGAATAGGTTGATTCATTGAAAGGAACCTCTCAATTGGGACCTCTATGGCCAAGTTAATGAATCGACCCTTTCTAGTCATTAGGAAGTTTCACTGCAAATCAAACAAATCATGGCCCACAAAAGCATTTCATAATTAAAATTTTAGAGAATGTAACTCACATGCCCTCCAATGGTGGAAATAATCAGTTACAATTTGAGGTCATATAATGTACAAATTTATGAAAACATTGAAATAGAGTTATTTTGGATGCAACATTTGTGTGAGCAACATATTAAACATGGAGATTCAAACAATAAATTACTCCATAGCTTAATTTTGAATGGACAACATATCAACACCAACCAAAATATATAAATATAGCACTTTATTTCAACAAAATCAACAAATTTTTTATTATGCAACTCATTATTTTTTCAAGATCTTCTATCATAACAACCCATGGATCAATAAAGGGTTCAACAATATCTAATTGAGCTTATACTATAAAAATTAATTGAGGCAAATAATTCATTTCACTCATTTGTCTAGTCATGAAAGGGGAATTGAAGCAAATGGTTCTCTTTCAAACTAGGAAAAAGCTCTAGGTTTGGAAAACTTTTTAGTATTTATCTATCAATATTTTTAGGAAATTAAAAAAGAATACATCTTATAAGTATTCAAGGAATCTTGAACCAAAATAAAAATGCTTATAAATATCAACATCGCAACATTGGTGATATAAGTTGAGGATACAGATGATGTTTCTTTTGAAAATCAACTTCAAATATTAAAAGGAGGCTATAGCAAGCCTAAATGATCTTGTTATTCAATAGGTTTTGTCTTGTTTTCGATGTATCTTTTGGTACCTTTGTTTATGTTTTAATGGTCGCAAGTTGATGTCTTCTTATTATGGTCCAATGTAGTCGGGCATGTGTTGTTTTTCTTAACCTATATTTTATCTATTCCTTGTGTTTGGTGTAGTCTTGCTTACTCTTTTCACAGTTTTGTACAAATATATGGGCCCTTTCTAAACCCATATATTTACCCATTATCAAAAAACATCACAAATTGGGTGTTCCTCTGAAATAAACCAAAAGTTGATTTGATAAACCAATACATGGCTATAGCTCTATGTAACATAGTATGAGTTCTCTCAGAATTATTCACTTTCAGAATAAAATCAATACTCCCAAAAATCATTGTTGTAGCTTGGTCCATGTTTGATCTAGGACATCATAGTTGTCAATGAAATATTGCAATCTATAAAGCAACAAAAAAATATAGGTCATCATAATTGTACATGAAATATTGCATTCTATAAAGCAACAAAAAAAGCCAAGTATTCTAATCAAATTAGACATCTCCAATTTTTTTGAAAAATGTTATTGGAATTTGATTTATAATACTCTCTAGTACTACAGGTTCAATGGGCAAGGGATTACTTTGGATTCAAAGTTGTATAAGCATTACCATGTTTTGCATATCTATAAATGGCAGGGCAATCAATGCCAGTCCTTCCTCTCCTCCAAATGCCTAAGACAAGGTGACCCCTTAGCTCATACATGTTTATTATCATAGGAAAAAATCTCAACAAAATGATGGAATTAGTGAAATCCAACAATAAGATCAATGGTCTCCCTATAAGAAGGCATGGATAGATATTCTCAAACTTTCACCTTATGAATGACACTCTTATTCTACTCAAGTATACTTTGAGAAGTCAAAACTCTCAAAAAACTATTATGAACATATCAATTAGCTTCTAGACAACGGATCAACAAGGACAAATCAAGTCATATTCATTAATATATTTGTTTGAAAAAAATAGTTATCCTCAAGGCCCTATAATTCCAAGGAAGACAATTCCTTTAGTGATATATGTTTTATTTTATGCATAACCAATGCAACACAAAGTTATGGGAAGGTATATTACATCATCTTAATACCAAATTGTATAAGTTGACTAATAGATAATCATGGGAAGGTGTTTGTGTGTGCTTGCACCTTGTCCATAGTATCAACATGGTTGCATCTGTCAAAGATAATCATAATAGACACAAGAGACACCTCTAGTACTTAAGCACCCAAATAACATCAACTGCAACACAGTTCAATCATTTCTCAAAGGTCAAATCATCCCCTTTTGAATAGATGATAAAATTGTTAGTTAATGCATAAGATGATTTTGAAAATCATTGGTTAATGTAGGTAATGATTTCAAACAATGGTTCACATGTCTTAAAAAATCATCATGTGCAGCTACTCTTGTTTTTTCACCATGCACGATAAAAATGTTGATTAATGCAAGGGATGGTTTCAACACCATTGGTCTACAATAACTGGTGGTTTCACTATAGAGGTTAAAGAATAAGAGTAACTACATAGGATGACAAAATTTGACATGTGGATTGTTTTAAACATGTTTGGAAGTTTGAAGAGGCACTCCCACAGTCAAAGGTAGTCTAAGGAAATCAAATCAATTGGCAAGAAAGCTTAGGAGAGTCAATTAGGGGAATTTGCTTCAATTGTAAAAAAATCATTTGAGAGGGGAGAAAGAAGCAGCTTGCAATAAGCTTTCTAGATAGGGTGTGTCCAAGAACATCACATAGAGTATATCAAGTCTGATGGGGGACTATGTCTACAATTTAACCTTCTTCATATTGATATTTCAATAAACAAGCTTGTGTGTATAAAAACTTTGTAATATTGTTATTTAATGCAATAAAAAATGAGTATTGGCTTCAACCTAAGTGTTTTCACTACAATTGTGTCCATAGTAAAGTGAGTTGATTCTAGCTTGGGGTAAATGCAGCAATGAACTTGGCCCCGTTATTCCCATACGCATCATAAACACTAAGGAAACACATTCATAATAGAGTGGCATCCTACTTTATCTAGAACTACATAAATGTTACAAACATGTGTTCATCTTCAAAAACAACTCACATGGAAAATACGAAATGGTTGTACAACTTTTTTTTGGTGACATAGTTGGAATAATTTCCCTAGTCTTCAAGGCACAAAGTATGTCAACCTACAAACACCTTTCTTTCCCAAGGTATTCAACATATAGTGTATTTTTTCATTTCAATCCACATAATAAACTCACCTAGAATGACGAAAATATCAAACACTTGGAATAGTCGAAGCCCACACAAACTAGTAAATTGGTACACATTCTCACCCAATGAGAAATTTTCTTCTCTGGCCAACAAGATGAAATGATATGGCCAAAAACAAGGGAATGCATAGTGTCCTTTGTTTATCACTTACCTGACTCTTCATCCAAACCAATATTTGATAAATGAAAAAAGTTATAGACATTACTCATTGACTATATATATATGTATGTATGTATCCTTGGCTAATTTTGCACAATAGCCTCCTTCCAATTGACAACATTTGCAAACATGAATGGGTAGGGACAAATAAAAGAATGGGTAGGGATAAATATATGTCCCAACTGTGTGTGAGATACTAAAACAATTATGTATTTATTTTTTCAATGCAACCTAGCATAGACCATATGGCTTTTAATGGCAAGTCAACTCAAATCTTCCAAATAAATTTCTCATACTTGGCCAAAACTATTCACATTGAAATCCATCATAATGAACATGTCAAGCATCAAGCACATTCATCATATTACTTTGGGTTTCATTTTGTGGTTTATACAAGCAGAAAGGAATTTTATAATCTTCAAAAACAAGAATCAGTGGGCCACTCAAAGCAAAAAGGCATTTCATAATCTTCAAATACAAGAATCATTGGATCACACAAATATGTAGACAAATTCTCATTTAAATCCATCATAATGCTCTCATTTTGTTAAAAGAAAAGCTAAGAATTTTTGTTTTTGGGAATATGAGGGATTGTCACATAGCAAATTTATGGAATATTCCCTTTCATTAGAAGTTATATCAATTTCAAATAACCCATATAACCAAGTGGACACCATTACCTTTGGGTTAGTACAAATTAAATTTTGATGGAGTTGCACAACACAATCCAAGTAGAGAAGGGATTGGAGAAATTATCATGGACAATATAGGTAATTCTCTCAATTATTCTCAACATATATGCTTCAACACCAATAATTTTTCTGAATTAATGACAATATATGCAGGAGTCCAACTTTATTGATCATATGGTATTGAATAACTCAAATAGAATGAGATTCACATGGTTCTTCATCTCATCCAAAAAAGAAACAAAGAATCTCAGGTATACAATAAGCTTAGTGCCATGGTCAATTAAAAAATGGCTAATATATCCAAACAGATAAATGAATCAATAAGAGTTATCGTGAAGTGTAGCCTCCAACATCAAAAACAAGTATCACAATGGAATGGTAGACTTGCAAGCAAATTATAGAGAGAATACAAGCAACAACCATTCCCTTGTGATTTACAAAGGTGACCTCAAATTCCCTCCACCAAAATAAAGCAAGGTAAATTTAAAAGTGATCAATGTTGTCAAACATGTGGCAGATGAACGTACCCGTATGAAGTGAAACAAAATAATATACCTATTGATTACAAAGGTAGTCATAAACTTCTCAAAGATGTGAAAATAACAAGTTTATTTAGATCAATCACCATCATAAATTGTTAACCACCAACACCAAATCTCTAGTGCAAAAAATATCTTATTTGAATACCAGTTACCCAATATGTTCTGTCATGCCCAAAAAAATTGTCTAAAACTCGTGTAATTTTTTTTGTTTTGTTTATTTAAGTGAATGATTATTCAATTATTTATTTTTTATTGATTAATAGTTTAATTGTTGTGATTCGCTTAATGCACAACTGAAGTATGACACACAATTATTATATTATTTATTTAGTACATTTGCTTGCCACCAAAAGGCCTCTCTAGGAGGAAAACACAAGCAAAGAGGTTAAGATCGATGTGATTATAAAAATCAAATAGTAATTTTTTGATTAATGAAGTCAGACCTCACCTTATTAAAATTCACTAAATTATAATTTTTTGGTTTAAAGGATTATAAAATTGTTCACACATAGAGGAGAGAAATAACAAGCCAAGGAAACAATTTACTTTACAATTGGATCATCACCTTAAGGATCACCAAGGAAGAGTATCAACTAACTTTATACAAACTCTACTCTCGAGGCACAAAAAACTAGGGGAGTTAATAATAATATGATCAAGCAAAATGTGAAAGGGTTAACAACATCCACATGATGATCAAATTCAAATTTTACTTAATTAAAATTAACTATAAATCTAATCCAATCGCACGTACAATGCAAACATGAAGGAAGATGATATGCACCCCTAACCTAGCCTAAGAACATAGACCCAATGCCCCCACCACAACTTGGACAACCTACATATCCATTTTGTGGACTCAAGGTCCAATGTAGTTCTTATGTCACTTGTGATGACCTCCTCCACAAGACATCACCGAGACTGGGTTGGCACTCTAAGCCAACAAGGGATCTAATACACCACTCAAGTGAGCTTCTATAAGCTCTAGTCATATACTCAAGATGAGATGACACACCCAAAGGTCATCAATCATAAACTACAATTGTCACAAGGTGTGTGCACTTACCCAAGCACTCCCACACAAAGACATAAATGAGAGTAACGTGTGACAAGAAACCTATGTTTTCTTGTTCCAACGAGGTCAATGCCTCAACAATATCTGACTTATGTTGCTCATAAAAGCTATGTCTCCCAAGCAAGTCTCTAAAGGTTTCCAAGGTTAAGACAAGAGAAAATAAATTTAAATCCCAATAATAAGCGAAGTTCACTATTCTGTAATAATTAATCAAGTACAAAAACCAAGCGATTGGAACAAGAACCATTTATGTGAGGAAGAATGCCATAAGATTTGTACTAAAGCAAACATTCTAAGGGTTATATTTTTAAGCACATGTTCCAAGAACACGCTAAAGTTAGTTGTCAATTTCTCACACTACGAGGGCATCCTAATGGTTAGTTTTGTAATCATCTTCTTCAAGAACATCCTCAAGTTAGTTGATAACACTCACACAAAGAGGCATCCTAAAGGTTAGTTCCCTAAACCCATGTCCACGCCTACATATTTGTAGTGATCCTATCAAATGCAAAATCAAGGTTGGTTATAGTTCACCCATTCTTAAACGATTTTTAGTTATATTGTAAAGGTAACTGGACTTCACCGACATCACACAATTAAGATTAACATAGTTACCCCTTGCAAGTAACAATGCAGCCACTAGTTGGCCCAAGCACAACCAGACACTACCAAGAATTATAAGGAGATCCAAACATATGGAAATTTTATGCATAAATAAATCTAAGCTCGAGTGTGAAAACTAATACTCATACCAATGGTACACTCCAAAATAACTTTAAGTAGGCCCCAACCCAGGCTTACCCAATGGCAACTAAAGTCGAGCATAATCTAAATTCAAACCAAGATAACAAGCATATAAAGGTACCAAATAGTGTAAAGTAGTCAAGACCTAAATTATAGACAACAAAAGACACTAAAATAACCATCGTAACAAAATTCCCTTCTAAACAAGACAAAATGCAATATATTTTCACACTAATAATTAGGTACAAAAAAGGATAATTTTTTTTACATGGAAACCAATTCTCTAAGATATAAATATTATGTTTAAGGTAGCAAGAAAAAGATGATAATTAACTCTACCATTCCATGGTGACTTTAACTACTTAAAAAATTTGCCTCAAATTTTTAAATAAATTGGTTATAAAATTATTGTCACTTGGATTTGCACCTTTTGAGGAGATGTCTTAGCTCTCCTCATCTAAGTGACACAATTGAAACACCTTTACACTGTGGGTGAACCTAAGAATGAGGTGAATCTCTAGATCAAGATAGCTCCCTTGATGTACCACTTTGGATCACTACTACACCTAGCGGGCGGGGGGGCGGGAATAAAACGGGAGGGGATTGGGAGAAGAGAGAGAGAAAACAAAAAGCAAACTATCTTAAGGGAGGTGATACACTAAATAAGTTGATGACTTCCAACCAACTGCATGTTACACATGACACCAAGAGACTAACCAAACATACACTTCTCCAATCTGCATCTTCTCACATCACTATTACATTATGAGGTTATGGGTGAATGTTTAGGTTAGGAGGACTAGACAAGAGGCCTTAAATGACACTAGTGAATAGAAAAACTCACTCAACCTTGACACTTCCTAGAACCACTTCACATGCCCTGAGGGAAAAATCTTTCCAACTACAAATAGGATGAAAGAATGAGACAACATGTTAAGGAAATCATAGTTATCACTAAGCAAGATAAATCATCCAAGTAAAACACACTATGAATAGTCATGAAGAGGTAAAAATTAGTAGTCTTATTGATCAAATTGTATGCAAATGATCAGGGCTTCGCCATACTCAAATGGAGCATGAGTTACAAAAGCCAAAATGGCTAGTTCTTATAGAACTTGAGAGAGAGAGGAGAAGAAGAAAAAAGTCCAAGAGTCCCAAGGACACTTGTCAAGATGAGCAAATGAGTTACTTTTGCATGAGAAGAGGATATGGGATGAACCATTCAAGATTAGAAGGAACAAGTCACTCTCCAAGTCATCAAACTCTTGCAAAGTGGCATGAAAGTCCTCATTCTAGCTTAGAAAACTACTTTCATGATTTGGATCTATTTAAAAGTCCCAAAACTAATTAACAATAGGTCTGATGATTGGAATGAAGGGGAAGGCTTTCATAAATGCCTCTTGATACATTAGTTGCAATCTTGGTCATCTGGACCCTTCGAAAAATGAGCTATCACCATCTACAGTCAAAATAACTCTTCTTTCATGCACCCTGCACACTTTGCTTCCAAAAAGGCATCAGTTTTCCATGCAAATCCATGGGAGGGAGTGGATGAAACTTTTCAATACCCTCCATGGCCTTAGAGGCATCAGTCACACCTTAAAATCAGCTCACTTGAATTTTTCCACCCTTCTCACTAGCTTGCTCACTATGCCAGTTTTGACTGGCTAAGATGAAGAATCTCGTTAAGGCACTTAGGAGTTGTTCTAAGGAATGAAATTGACATGGGGAGTTATCTTAAGTCCTAAGCTTCCATTTCATGTGATTGGCATCTCTTGTAACCTCCTAGAACCTGCACAACACACAAATCGATCAAAAATACCCTATATTTTAACTCTATCTATACAATTTCGTACAACTCAAAAGGATGGGAAAAATCTTAAAAGAGTCATCTGCAAGTTCCAATCACTTTTGTGGGAAAAATATGTCATTCGGGCAGTTATCCAACTCCATTTCCTCCATCGGGTCACTAACTAGGGGTTGCAAGGGTTTCTAACAATTTTGACCTCTTAGGCTTTGTTCAAAAAGATTTCACGTTCAAATATGAAATTAATGCCACAAAAGAGTTTCTTAGGACCCTATCTAACATATCCAAATGTATAGGATTCACATGCAAAGCATTAGATAATATATGAGCCTCCAAAGCTCTCCTATCGAACTCTTTCCTTTCATCTACATAGGCCTAATTTTGCCTTTGGGCCAAAAATGGATTTCTGATGTTTTCCCCTACACTCAATAACTTAAACATATCTATTCTTACCCCATAAACATGTCTTGGTCTGTTGGAATCCAATTCTAGAGCTGGAAGTGGCATTGGTCTCTCATTTGGAAACTAGGCTTCACCATGCTCAATAAACCTGTATGCAAGTTTGAGGGTCTAGGTCACCATGTTGAAATTCCTCCCTATATACAAGGTCTCTTATGTTTTTTTATATGTTATTCATCTTCCCATACCTTCCTAGAATGTTCAAATAGCTTTTGGTTCATCTCCTTGCCCATCTTTTCCAAGACTGCAAGTTTTATGCACAAAGGGAGTGCCCTCTATCTAAGACAAAATAGAGGGCACTCCCCTATTTCCTCAGGCAATTGTGATTACTTGAGGAGGTTCTCCAAGTCCTAAAGGTGCTCTGTAAAAATTTTGAGCCCCTGACCAAGAGATAGAGGGCACTCCCTTATTTTCATAGGCAATTGTGATTACTTGAGGAGGTTCTCCAAGTCCTAAAGGTGCTCTGTAAAAATTTTGAGCTCTTGACCAGGGCATTTGACCTTCCAAAAGCCTTAAGACCCAAGATAGACTGTATAAAAGCATTATGTGCAGGGTTCTTCATGTGAACTATGTATTGCATTTGAAAGGGTCTTCTTTATGTTCCTTGTCTACCATGAGAGCTTCATGAGACCCTAATGATCATAGTGAAGGGATTACAATCTTCACTTATTCCTCCAACCTATCATATACCCCTCACATACCTTGACTTAGTCAAGACTGAGTATAATTTCTTGATTGTGTTCTACCTTAGGATGTTGTACATGTAGTTTTCCTTGAATAACTTGACCATGAAGATAATGTTTGGAAACCCCTTAAGTCTCTTTGAACCCTTTGGTGTTTATTTTCATTCATTTGACTCATCTAGATACAAGCCAGACCTCATCAAAGCATATTCCCTTTGCCCTATGCCTCTCATAGTCAACTACAGTTGACTATGACAGGTTTTGTAGGTGTTCCTACCTACTCTAGGTCTTGAAAACAATGGATACAACCCCTTTTGATTTTCTTTACACCACACTCTAACTTCCCTTTCTCCTTTCATGCTTGGAGAGAGGTCCATCACCAAAGTGTCTAGCTCAATCCTTATGATAACCCTACAGCAAACCTATAGGTTACATTTGTGATGAAAAGGGAAACTATAGCTATAGTTGTGAGGTTATATCCGGTATATCTTATTCTTTAATTGATCATTAGACCATAAATGCTCTTTCTAGCTACCTAGGACCTTACAAAAATAGTATCATGGCTTAGTCTTACAACCCTGTGGTGAAGAGTATAATCTGAGTTCAAAACTTGTAGATTTCACTAATGAGCTTTAGTGAACAAATGTCATGTTAGAGCCTATTCAAAACTAGCTTCCTTAAGTCATCAGCCCTCCATATCTTGTAAAGTTCTCCTATGTAGAGGCTATAAGGCTTGATAATCTAGATGCTTCAAAACAAATTTTAACCTTGTCATAGGATCTCAACAAAACATCAAGGATCTCTGTTTTGCTCCTTTGGGGATTTGATCCCTTAACACTGTCACTTGACCCTAAAAGGTGATCCACACTTGCATTTGCCAAACTAGCTTCCCACATGAGTCTTTCATGATTCTAAACCAATGCTAGGACTTCAATAAAGGGTTCCATCACATGATTCAACACTTAAAATGGCTATTTAACTCGTTAACACCACATGTAGGTGGTTACTCTCATGTCTGCAGGTAGTGAAGATAAGAATGGGCAGTGAGCATTATTTTGACCATTTGATCACTCTAGCCCCTTTCTATTCCTTTCAAATGCATGTTTATCATCATGAGGATATTGAACGAGTTTCAAAACCTTCATTTCAACGTGATCTTTTCTTCCAAGCACCTGTAAGTGTATGTTAATGGCAAAATTGTGTGTGAGTGACTATGTTAATTGGGGCAGTCCTACCAAGTGCAAGACTTTTACTTGATTTTTCTTGTTATGGGAGTGCCTTTAACCCTCAATATCATAACTACAACACCATGGATGTGTTAAAGAACTCAACTCAGCTCATTAAGTTGATTGTGTATGAGAATCATGGGACCAACTAGTTGCATGGTGTTTTGTGACTGCAACTCATAGAATATTTGTTTGAAGAATGTGATTGGAAGGTGAAGGGATTGAGAGGACATTAAAACATGATAATGAAACTATCACAACCCTCTGGAACCATGATCAAAACATGAAGGTCTTGAAAATGGTGAAAAACTACCTGTAACATAGAAAGGTGTATCCACTTGCAACATGAAATGATTTTCATATCCAAACACCTCGAAGCACTAAACCAAGCATAGGAAGCATTAGAGAAGGAAGCCAACATCATATGAAACCAATCTCAACAAGGGAATTGTATAGACTTATCCAAACCAAGGCAAAACCTATAGAGTGCACAGATTGGCAAGCAAAAAAACACAGTCAACTTCATGAGAATGGTTCATAAAGCAAAGGCCACCATTATTCAAATTATTATTATGAAAATTAATCTCTCTAAGTGCACTTTCACCTCCCAAAGGCATTTGACCTAGAAGTTCTCCAACTATTCGTACCAAGCATAACCCTGTTGATTGGTCATGTGTGTTTAAAAGGGGGAAAAAGCAGCAGAATAGTTTTATCTCAATTTTGACACTTTCAAAGTACTTCAAGTGTGTAAATGGATCTAATGAAGCTAAAGAGTCATCTCATGATTTCATCCCATGTGGCACAATTCTCCATGGGTCGTACAAGTGTCAAATTCTTTTTTTCCTAAGAAAACTACTCTTTCTTCTGAAGAACCTACCGACTTTCAGTTATGAACAGTTGATTAAGGCATAATAGAGCACATGTCATGTGGCATCACCCTTCCTACACCTTCACACTTCTCTAGGAGTCTATACAATTCATTTAATGCCCTATTTTGACCCAAAATGAATCAAAATGATATAAGGACTAAAATGACTAATGACCAAGGCTAATATATTATGAAATCACACTAAATGACCTATAATACATCTTATGACAAAATATATTAGACTCTCAAACACCTAAAAATCAAGTTTTTACCTATAGGGGTCCCAATTTGATATTTATGGTCAAATTTGGTCAACAAATTGGTGACTCATAGGGGTAGTATGCCTGCTATACTAACTAGATAAGTAGCCTTATCAGTCTATTGGGTTTAAGGAGTCATCTGAAGTCTCAAACACATAAGAGGACCTTGACCATTGACCACAAGCTTTGACTAAGACAAGACAACTAATTACCTCAACCACATAGAACAAAGGACACACACAACGCAAAGCAAACACACTAACAAGACACACCTGTGCTCAAAGCACTTAGGAAAAGCAGAAAGCAAACAACTATATGCAACTAACAACTAAGCATACCTCCCTTTCCAGGATCAAAAAGAAAGTTTCTTGCATCATCTTCTTCATGAGATGAATCATGGTGCCAAGCATGTTGCTCTTTAAATTGAACACTTGATATATCAGACCTACTTCTTGGCACCTCCCTTGCTATGCTCTCAAGTAGACCATCTTCAAATAGGTTTGCAATGTAAGCGTATTCCTCTTGGTCTTGCACCCATACCTCATATTGTTTCCCACTCTTCATCTCATGATCAACTTGCATCTTCTTTGTAGGCATGATCTCAAGAGGAGTAGTTTTTTGTTCCTTTGAATATTGAGGGCAGTAGAAACTTGTCTTGATCTCCAAAGTTTGAGGTGAAATTTGCTCTTGCTCATTCATGCCATTTTGAAAAATGTCATCTTGCTCACCATCACTTACAATCAACTCTAAAGAAGGTGTAGACCCCTTGAGAGACTCAAGCTCATTGCAAATGTTTTCAAATTGCTATCACAAGTCCTCATCTTTTTTATTAGCATCATGAAATGGAACAACAAGGGAAGCTCCTTCATCTTCTTCCTTAGAATCCAAAAGGACTTCATCCAATATTTCTTCTTTGACACAAGGAAGGCAGACTTCATTATCAACCAAATAAGAAGACTTAACACAAGGACTCACCTCTTCCTTAGCATTTAGGACCTCTTGAAGCTCTCAAGTTGTATCTCCACTATCATAATCTGATTTTGATTCTCAAGGGCTGCAAGATCTTCAATTTCATTTTCCTTCTTGGTGATGCCAAGACTAGGCATCTTGAAATTCGGTGACCTGGCCCAATGAGGTTACCAAGGAGCTACACTTTCTTCAAGCAAGAGTTTTGAATTTTTCTCAACCAAAGGCTCTTCTTTAGGTTCCCATACCATAGGCCCATGAAGGCAAAGGGTGATGGGATGAGGACAAGAAGAACTAGTTGGTGGAGGTGGAACATAGGGCTCAAAATTAGATTGAGAATGCATAGTAGGGGATTCTTTTGAGAGTTCTTGACGAAGGGGAGGCAAACCTTGGGCTAAGATAGATTGGTTATTTTCCTTCCACTTGACAATCACTTCATTCACATTTGATTTATCTTGAACACTTTCTTGAGGGAGGTTAGATGGGGTGTGATTTAGGCATAGGATCTTCTTTTGGGTCTAAACCTTCCATCACACCTTAACTTAGCAATTTCATCCTTGACTCTAACTCTTCAATTTGCTTGGCTAGATTCTCTTAGAAAAATCTCTCTTGAAGTTCATAGGAATCTTCATGAGGATGAGGAGTACAAGAGGGTTGACATGGAACACAAGAGGCCTCTTGAAGAAGGGTGGGAGGGGCTTGCAAAGGATCAACTTCACACTCCTTATCAATGCTTTTATCCTCTTTCTTTTCCTATGAGTCCGCTATCTTACTCCAGCTTAGGATGTTAAGATTAGAAGTCTTCTCTTGAAATGGTGATGCAATTTGAGGAGTGGACAAAGTGTTTAAGAAACTTGGAATCTCTTTAGGCTTGGATTCTCCACCTTGTCTCCAACTTGGAATCTCATATCTAGAGGTCACTTCTTGAGGTGGGGATGTAATTAGAGAGGGAAATGAGGATTTAGATTCCAATTATTTTGTTGATGACATGGACTGTTGCATATGCATATTAGCTAACTCAATCTGTCTATCAAGATTAGCTTCAAAAACAAGGTTTTTCTTTTCAACTCTCTCTTCCAATTGATTGGGAAAAGGATAACTTTGATAAGCTTGATTGGGTTCATGAGTGAGAACCATGTAGGACTGATAGCAATCTTGTGAAAGTCGATATGAAGGCTGATAGGTTTGGTGAGGTTGTTTCTCATGAATTTTTAGCCTATCTTCCAAAGATGAAACTAGGCCATTCATATCTAGCATCTCACTTGTGAGCCTTTGTAAATTGGCTCTCTCAATAGATGCCCATTCTCTTTTGATTAGCTCTAATTCATATCTCACCTTATGAATCAAATGACTAGGAATATCTAGACCATACCCCCTTTGTGTGTCAAGATCTAACATGTACTTCTCATATGCCAAAAGTGTTTGCTTGAAGGTGGAAATGGATTTATTAGAGAAGTGACTAAGTTGAGTAGGAGGAGCAAGACATTGAGAAGGCTGGCTATAGGACTAATACACTTCATAAATGGGTTGATACAACTCATGATGAGGTTGACAATGCTCATATTGAAGTTGGTAAGGATCATGACAAGGCTGATAGAGAATGTTATAAGCTTGATAAACCTCACCAACTTATGTAAATCAATACTCAACGCAAAAGTCAACCATGAAACTTCATTAGGAAGCAAGAACACAAGGAATGATCATCAACAATCTTCAAAAGGAATACCTGGGATGTTTGACCATCTGATGTAACTTCAGAATTGCCATTGATGCTTAGATAGATGCTTTCAAATGTTGATGTGTTGAAAGACAACACCAAAAATCTTTCAACTTCTTGGACTAAGAGTCCCATCGGATGTGCCAAAAGCTGTTGTCACTTAGATTTTGCACCCTTCGAAGAGACATCTCAGCTCTCCTCATCCAAGTGGCACAATTGAAACACCTCTAGGCTATGGATGAACCTAAAAATGAGGTGAATCTCTAGATAGGGTTAGCTCCTTTGATGTACCACTTTGGATCACTACTACACCTAAACTTTGGGGTGGGAAGGGAGAGAAAAAACTAAAGGAAAATATCTTAAGGGAGGTGATACACCAAATAAGTTGATGACTTCCAACCAATTGCATGTTACACATAAAACCAGGAGACTAACCAAACAGACACTTCTCATATCTGCATCTTCTCACATCAATATTATATTATGAGGTTATGGGTGAATGTTTAAGGTAGGGGGACTAGACAAGAGGGCCTTGAATGGAACTAATGAATAGACTAACTCACTCAACTTTGACACTTCCTAGAACACTTCACATGCCCCACAAGAAGAAGATTTCCAACTGCAAATAAGATGAAAGAATGAGACAACATGTTAAAGAAATCATAGTTATCACTAAGCAAGATCAATCATCCAAGTAAAACACACTATGAACAGTCATGAAGAGGTAAAAATCAATAGTCTTATTGATCAAATGGTATGCAAATGAGCATGGCTTTGCCATACTTAGGTGGAGCATGAGTTACAAAAGCCAAAATGGATAGTTCTTATAGAACTTGAGAGAGAGAAGAGAAAAGTCCAAGAGTCACAAGGACACATGTCAAGTTGAGTAAAAGAGTTACTTGTTCATGAGAAGAGGATGTGGGACAAACCATGCAAGGTCAGAAGGAACAAGTGGATCTCCAAGTCATGAAACACTTGCAAAGTGGCATGAAAGTCCTCATTTTGGCTCAAAAAACTACCTTCATGATTTGGACCTATTTGAATGTCTCAAAACTAATTAGGGACATATATGATGATTGGAATGAATGGGAAGGCTTTCAGACATGCCTCTCCATGCATTGATTGCAATCCTAGTCATCTAGAACCTTCCCAAAATGAGCTATCACCATTTATAGTCAAAATAACTCTTTTTTATGCACCCTGCACACTTGGCCTCTAAAAAGGCATTAGTTTTTCATGAAAATCCATGGGAGGGAATGGATGACACTTTTCAAGACCCTCCATGGCCTTAAAGGCATCAGACACACCTTAAAACTAGCTCACTTGAAATTTTCCACCCTTCTCACTAGATTGGTCACTATGCTAATTTTGACTGACTGAGATGAAGCATCTGGGTGAGGCACTTAGGAGTTGTTCTAAGGCATGAAATTGACATGGGGATTTAGCTTAAGTCCTAAGCTTCCCTTCCATGTGATTGGCATCTCTTGGAACCTCTTCAAACCTGTACAACACACAAATCGATCAAAAATATCATGTTTTTTACTCCATCTATATAGTTTCGTACAACTCAAAAGGATGAGAAGAACCCTGAAAGAGTCATATGCAAGTTTCAATCACTTTCATGGGCAAACTATGTCATTAGGACAACTATCCAATTCCATTTCCTCCATCAGGTCACTAACAAGGGTTTGCAAGGGTCTCTGACAGTTTTAACCTCTTAAGCTTTGTTCATAAAGATTTTACGTTCAAATCTCAACTTAATGCCACAAAAGAGTTGCTTATGACCCTATCTAACATCTCCAAATGTCTTGGATTTCCATGCAAATCATTAGACAAGATATGAGCCTCCAAAGCTCTCTTATCGAGCTCTTTCCTTTCATCTATGTAGGCCTAATGTTGTCTTTGGGTCAAAAATGGATTTATGATGTTTTCCCCTACATCTCAATAGCTTAAACACATCTATTATTCCCCATAAACATGTCTTGGTCCATTGGAATCCACTTCTAGAGCTGGAAGTGACATTGGTCTCTCATATGGAAACTAGGCTTCACCATGCTCAATAAACTTATCTGCAAGTTTGAGGGTCTAGGTCACCTTGTTGGAATCCCTCCCTATATACAAGGTCTCTTATGTTTGTTTGGATGTCATTCATCTTCCCATACCTTCCTGTAATGTTCAAACATTTTTGGGTTCATCTCCTTTCCCATCTTTTTCAAGACTGCAAGTTTCATACACAAAGGGAGTACCCTCTGTCTAAGACAAAACAGAGGGCACTCCCCTATTGCCTCAGACAATTGTGATTACTTGAAGAGGTTCTCCAAGTCCTAAAGGTGCTCTGTAAAAATTTTGAGCTCTTGACCAAGCCATTTAACCTTCCAAAAGCCTTAAGACCCAAGACAAACTATATAAAAAGCATTGTGTGCATGGTTCTTCATGTGAATTGTTTATTGCATTTGAAAGGGTCTTCTTTATGTTCCCTATCTACCATGAGAGCTTCATGAGACCCTAGTGACCATAGTGAAGGGACTACAATCTTCACTTATCCCTCAAACCGATCATATACCCCTCACATACCTTGACTCAGTCAAGATTGAGTATAATTTATTGATTGTCATCTGCCTTAGGATGTTGTACCTGTAGGTTTTCTTGAATAACGTGACCTTGAAGACAATGTTTGAAACCCCTTTGGTGTTTGTTTTCATTCATTTGACTCATCCCTATACAGGCTAGACCTCATCAAAGCATATTCCCTTTTCCCTCTGCCTCTCACAATCAACTACAATTGATTGTAAGAGGTCATGTAGGTGTTCTTGCCTGCTCTAGGTCTTGAAAACAATGGATACAACCCCTTTTGAAGTTCTCTACACCACACTCTAACTGTGCTTGTTCCTTTCATGCTTGGAGTGAGGTCCATCACCAAAGTATCTAGCTCAATCCTTATGATAACCCTACAGCCAACCTGTAGGTTACATTTGTGATAAAAATAGAAACTGTAGGTAGAGTTTTGAGGTTATATCTGTTATATCTTACTCTTTAAATGATCAGTAGACCATAAATGCTCTTTCTAATTACCTAGGACGTTACAAACATAGTGGCATGGCTTAGTCTTACAACCTCATGGTGAAGAGTATAATCTGAGTTCAAAGCCTGTAGATTTCACTAATGAGCTTTCATGAACAAATGTCATGTTAGCGCCTCTTCAAAACTAGCTTCCTTAAGTCATCTGGACTTCATCTCTTGTAAAGTTCTTCTCCTATGTAGAGGCTATAAGGCTTAATCATCTAAATGCTTCAAAACAAATTGTAACCTTGTTATAGGATCTCAACAAAACATCAAGGATCTTTGTTTTGCTCTTTGTGGGATTTGATCCCTGAACACTGTCACTTGACCCTAGAAGGTGATGCACACTTACATTTGCCAAACTAGCTTCCCACATGAGTCTGCCATGATTCTACACCAATGTTAGGACTTTAAGAAAGGGTTTCATCACATGCTTCAACACTTAAAATAGCTATTTAACTCTCTATTACCACCACTTGTAGGTGGTTACTCTCATGCCCATAGGTAGTGAAGATAAGGATGGGCAGTGAGCATTGTTTTGACCATTTGATCACTCTAGCCCCTTTCTATTCCTTTCAAATGCATGTTTATCATCATGAGGATCTTGAACCAGTTTCAAAACCTTCATTTCAATGTGATCTTTTCTTCCAAGCACATGTAAGTGTATGTTAAGGGCAGAATTATGTGTGAATGGTTGTGTTAACTGGAAATATCCTTCTTCTACTAAGTGCAAGAATTTTACTTGATTGTTCTTGTTATGGGAGTGCCTTTGACCTCTCAATATCATAACTACAACACCATGGATGTGTTAAAGACCTCAACTCAGCTCACTAAGTTGATTGTGTATGTTAGTCATGTGACCAACTGATTGCATGGTGCTTTGTGACTGCAACGCATAGAACATTTGTTTGAAGAATGAGGTTGGAAGGTGAAGGGATTGAGAAGACATGAAAACATGATAATGAAACTATCATAAACCTCTGGAACCATCATCAAACCCGGAAGGTCTTGAAAATGATGAAAAACTGTAACACAAGAAGGTGTATCATCTTGCAACATGAAATGATTTGCATATCCAAACACCTTGAAGCACTAAACTAAGCATATGAAGCATTAGAGAAGGAAGCCAACATCATATGGAACCAATCTTAGCAAGTGAATTGTACGGACTTATCCAAACCAAGGCAAAACCTATAGGTTGCATAGATTGGCAAGCAGAAAAACACAGTCAAGTTCATGAAGATGGTTCATGAAGCACAGGTCACCATTCTTTGAACTCTTATTATGGAAATGAAGCTCTCTAAATGTAATTTCACTTCCCAAAGGCATTTGACCTGAAAGTTCTCCAACTTTCCGTACCAAAGCATAAACCAGCTAACTGGTCCTATGTGTCTAGAAGGGTGAAAAAAGAACAGAATGGTTTTAGCCCAATTTTGATTCTTCCAGAGTACTTCAAGCATGAAAATAGATCTGATAAAGTTGAAGAGTCATCTCATGACCTTATCCCACATGGCATACTTCTCCATTGGTCGTACAAGTGCCAAACTCTTCTCTTTTTTCAAGAAAACTGCTCTTTCTTCTGAAGAACCTATCACTTTTAGTTATAAACAATTGATTAAAGCATAATAGGACACATGGCATGTGACATCACTATTCCTACAACTTCACACTTCCTTAAGAGGTCGTACAACTCATTTAATGCCATATTTTGACCTCAAAATGATATAAAGACTGAAAAGACTAATGACCAAGGCTAATATAACATGAAATCACACTAAATGACCTATAATACACCTTATGACAAAATATATTAGACCCCTAATCACCTAAAAATCAAGTTTTCACCTAAGGGGTCTCAATTTGCCCTATACGGTCAAATTTGGTCAACAAAAATCACTCTGAAAAAAATAGTAAATCTAATAATAAAATTTATGTTATTCTTTCAATGATAATTTAAAGCTATTATAATTTGCTTGCAACTTTCAGATTTGAAAAATATCATTCCTAAATATTTTAGCTGTGTCGATTCTAAATCGACTTTAGGACTAGAAACAGGGTTCAATTTTATTTCTACAAAGTACCTCTGAAAATGGCCCCCAAAAGAACACTACTAAAGAGGTTAAAAATCATCTAATGATTGTTGGATAATTCCACAACTTAATGAAATCATATTCAAATCTTCATTTTAACAAACTCCTAATTTATATATTTATTTTTTATTGATTATGAAAGGATTTCAACTAGGTTAGAAAACTTTTAGGTATATTGTTTGATTTTCTTTTTATAATTTAAATGTCAGAAATTGATTACTTTAATATATAAAAAGTCTAAGATAATCCTGGAGATATAATAAAATAGTTAATTAATTCTTAACTTGGTTAAATATAAGTTTTGGAGAAAATCAAATTGCAATTAACTTAATGGAGTAGGTTAGTTGTTAATTAGTTATTAAAGCAAAAACATAAAATTCCCACTTAATGGTGATGTGTTAAATCTCCACCACTATATATATCTAGGATTTCCAACCTTTTGCCCTAATTTTATTTATGAACAAAATAAAAGTCAGCACTTAATATTTGTCTTCATTTCTCTTCTTCGATTTTGCAAATTTGAAGGTTGTAAGGTTTTTAAAATGAAACTCAAGAGAAAACCCTGATTAGTTCACAATCCATTTATTGGAGAGTATATACAAACCATGTATACATAATCTAAAATAATTACATATATGTGAATTTTTTTATAAATGAAATTGTTTGTTTACAAGTTTGAATGTACGCTAGGGTTTTATATATATAACTCTTTTTATATCTCATTGATGTTTGGTATTTGAATATTTATATACAATTTTATTTATTATAAAATTTTCCCACATTTTCTTTATCTTTTTGGTTGTAAAATGAAGTAACCGAAAAAAAAGAATTTAAGAAAAAAGTTGTAGGTCAATCACACTGCACAGGGCTTTCAGTTGTGGCCTTGGGCCAACCTACACAGGCCCTCGATCACCTGCATCCAAAGGTAATGAGGGTGAATGAGGGTAGTCGGTTGGCCAACCCCTACCCTTCATAATGGAGGGGGTTGGGGTCAACTCAACCGCTGTCCACTGCAAAAATAAAAGAAAAAGGAAAAAAAAAAAAAAACTCATTTTTTTTCCTTTTTTTTAATATATATATATATATATATATATCCATATATATATTTATATATAATTTTGACAAAATCAAAAAGATTTTCTTTTTTTGGGTGTATAAAACAAAATTTTAAAACCTAGAGATGAGATCAACGCATTAATGTAAGTTTATATAATCAAATTACATTAATGTGTTGATTTCATCTCTAGGTTTCAAAATTTCATTTTATATAACTTTGATTTATAAACTTACATTAATGTGTTGATCTCATCTCTAGGTTTCAAAATTTTGTTTACTTTGATTTATAAACTTACATTAATGCGTTGATCTCATCTCTAGGTTTCAAAATTTTGTTTTATACACCTAGAAAAGAAAATTGTTTTGATTTTGTCAAAATTTTATTAAACACGTATATCTATCTGTATGAATATTATTTCAATTAGATTTAGTTTTCACATTTTAAATATACAGCTCACATTATAACACACACACACATAGAGAGAGAGAGAAAAAATTTAACTCATATATATTCGTATGAATATTGTTTCAATTAGATTTATTTTTCACATTTTAAATATACAAATTACATTATAACATTTATTTTTATATAAACATATATATAAATAAATAAATATAAACATCAAGGTTATTTCCAATATTATTATCCCATCCATACATACACACACACATATACTTGTTTATATTTGCATATTCAATATTTTGAAAAGAATAAAACCTAATAATTTTCACATTTTAAGTAATAAAAAATAAATAAATAAACAATAAAATTAATCCATTCCACCTTCAATTTTATTCTTATTTTAATTTGAGAAAGAGAGTATTTTCATCCATAAACACCACACAACCTAAATAGATTATTTCTATTTGCAAAATAAGATAAATAGATTCTTTGATGAAAAAAAATCATTCAAAGTCAATTTAAATTTCTTAACAAAATTTATTGGAGAAACTACAAATCCAACCTACTACTTTTATTGGTTTCAACAAGGTTAGGAAAGAAAGCTAATAAAACATACTTGATATCAAGCAAAATTACAATTCAACAAGCATACTACAATTCAATGATGAACAAATTTTCATTTAAAATTTCATACGAGCGAGAGAGAGAGAGAGAGATTTTAGGCATACAAACATTTACTAATCTAATTTCTTTATCAATATTTGATTAACTAAACTAGCCTTTTTATTACATAAAAAGCTTTAAGATAAAACCTACCTCTCCTCCATTTTCCTTGAAAGAACTCATGCTCCTATGGCTCCATGAATATCTTCTCAAGCTTCCAAAAAGCTCCCAAGCTTCAAAACTCCCTCAAGTTTCTCCTCATCCTTCCAACAAGCTCTTCATCTTCTTGCTTCTCAAATCTCTTCCACCAAAATGAGCCCACCGGCCCTCCCATCAACAACCCAAAAGAGGACTAAATGTGAGGATTAAGATGAGTCTCAATTTCATATCCCAAGGATTTTCCATAAAAAAAAGAGTCAAAATATTTTTTTCCCAAGGTAGTCACCAACCCATAAATGAAGAGAGTACTCTCTCTTGCATGGGTCCTTTCATGTCATAAAAGACCCATACCTTTCTTCCAAATAATAGTTTTTCTTGGAAGCAAGGTCTTACACAAAAAAATTCTCTTACATGTTCATATGGGCTCCTTACAACTAATTAATTTTAAATTTCTCTATTTTTAAAACACATACCATCAAATAGGTCATCCCTACCAACCAGGTTAGGACCCTAGGGTGTAGATTTTCAATAAGACTTTTGAGATCGGGCTCATAGCCTCCCTAAGAGGCCTATGACCCTCCTTAAAATAATAGAGATCATTTTAAGAATTAAAATTCATACGATAAAGATGTGAGTTTTTAATTTAATTAGTCTTTCATAATCTTTTAATAATCATTAATCTATCAATATACAAGGAGACAACCACAATACAAAATAATCGCGACCACACAATTGCATTGACAAAAGTCTAAATTGGTAAGGGACGGAAGCCTCCAATGTAGGTTATTACATATTCTCCCATGCCTCTTGCTTAAACATAGACCACTTCTATTTGCAATAATATCTTCTCTAAAATGAAATAATGTACTTGGTCGTTTCAAATCCTATGTTTAACTTGTTCCTTCCCATTCCTTTTTCCATTTTATCCATTTTTTAACCTTTTGTATGCTATTGACAGATCTCTACACTCCCATGTATGTTCTCTTTCTTTGACCAATATTTTAAACTCAGCATTCACATTGTCGTATTCTTGTCACCTTCGGTCTACATTAGGGTTTATGTTCATCCTTTTTTTTATAAACATGTGTATGTGTTTGCTCCCCTCTCACCTGCAACCAAAACTCTACTAATATCCATCAGCATGGATCTTCCCGAAGCAACCACTCAAGCACTTGCACTCCAATCAACATAAACTCAAATTACCTCTAAATAGATGCAAACATTGCAAGTATAGACTGCATTCAAGGCATGCCTCTCAACTGCAACATCATTCACAAATGACCCTAAGAAGAAGCCCTAGTTTGCACATCAAATCTATAATAAGAGCGTAAGACATTCTTCATAACATTGCTTATTTGAAGACATCCCAAAGCTCAAGGTATTCAACAAAAGAAGAGATACACGGACTAACTTGTCACAAAAAATAAGGCTCAACTCTCTTAAAGGGTAGGAGAAGCAACTAATGTGAACATAATATATGATTAAATTTCACACTAGTCGGTACGCTCCGTCAAATTTATTAATGATCAATAATAGCACATCCACAATACAATCAATGCAATGAAGAGAAATGGAATGATAGGCCTTATTACATAATTCTATGCACAACATTGAAAGTTAATTTGCCAATAAAATCCAGCATTATTGAATGATAGGAATATTGAAAATACACCACCTTATCAAGTCACAAAAAAAACTAAAATCAATGAAATTGGAAGAAATAATACGAGATACAACGGCTTTATGCCTTCCCAACAAGTTGAAAATGGCAAGGAGAAAATCAAGAATCAAGGAATGATCTCCAATTTTCTATAGAAGTCCAAAAGATTATAAAAACACATTACAACAAATGATAAAGAATGGAGTATCTCAGATGACTGAAAATAGAATTTGACACATTGTTGAGGAAGTTTGTAAATCCTCCTAAATTAAATAGGCCGACATTAAAACTACTGCAAAGAAAGTTGATTCTATTACAAGCCTGATCAAGGATGAAACATGGCAGGTTAGAGAAAACAAATTGCGCCTATTTTTATGTAAATAAATAGCATATCAAGCTAGATTTGTCCATCAAAAAGTCTTAAACTGTTTTATGACATCGGTTAACAAATGATATCAATAAAATTTGTGATAGCTGAGCAAGATAAACATACAAATCAACTCAGCCAAACCTCAACAAACATAAAAAACTTAAGGCGAACACCATGTCGAAAGCTACAATTAAGTTCTAGTTCAAAACGTTCATAATACAAAGCTGCAATATATCATTAAAAAGCTGATGAAGCAAATTAAATACCTATCAAGCTAGGAATGAAAACAAATAATGTGATAAGGATTTCAATGAAGAATATTTATAATCAAAAATATTAATCAGGATCTACACTTTTGTTCAACAGCTAGCAAAAGCTATGCCTTTTAAATAATGCATCAGGGTCAAATCTTTTCAAGGGAAAACTTGTTATGTACTCCTAAACTATGTGTAATTAGTATATAACTACAGGGTTTTGACCTATTGTATACACACTCATTTATTTGTATAAGTTGTATAAATTGTACAGCGTATCACTTGACTGACTTTATTATAATATATAATTTCCTATCTGGATTTCATTCAAACAAAAGGTCTTCAGATATATTAAAACACCCTCTCGTTTATTTGTATAAGTCATATAAATTGTACGGTGTATCACTTGTCCTTTTTTGTTATGATATAAAATATCCTATCTGGATTTCACCCAAACAAGAGGTCTTCACATATATTAAAATATTGTTCTGTAGATATTCTGGTTCGTGATAGTGTATATAGTATAGGCAATCTTATTTATTTCTTGGATTATGAGGTGTCTTGTTGTGGCAAGTTATTTCGTTTAATCCAACAAAAAATTTAAAGCCAACCAAAAACACTAGAATTTCACCTTAGATATGATGAGAAGAAATTCACTATAATTAGTAAAAAGGCATGCTGGAATTCATTAAAGTTTGTATTATAATAATATAACAAACAATAAAAACAATGAAAATTTTGTTTATCCACAAAGCTTAAAGCTTGATATAACTTTTGGTCTAGCCACAATCGTAAGAATACTATCATTTTAATTTATGACAGACCAGGACTCCAAAATAATAAATTGAGTTCTTCATATTGTTACAATGGTAGATGAAGATTTTTGGCATATGGCCTTAGCATATCTAGGCGCACCTGAGCTTGTTTCCTCCAAATTGATAGTGGTGGAGGTGGAACACCCTCATACTCTGCCACTGGGAAGCAACAACATTATCAGTGTCAAATTGGCAATATTCAATTACACAGAAACGGATGTAAAGAGAAAAAAATTGAACTGTATCCCTATTGTAAATAGTGGTAAAATAATGGGACTCCAAGGCTATTGTAAATAGCCAAAAACTTTGAAGCCATGTGAAATTATCTGTCCAAATCATAAATTGTTTACATGTCAAAACTACATGAAAAGATATAGATGCCTTCGATGAACATAGTACTCTACCAATTGTAGTATCCCCACCCTAATACTACTTGATTAGACTATGTTCGGTTGTTTTCTCAACTTTAGGCTCGATGAGTTGTAAACTTTTGGACCCTAATGGGATTTTGGCCATCAAACTTTTGATGATCTTTATGCTTAGTTTTTTAATTAATGGTAATCATATCCTGGGTTAGTGTCCAGGTCTTCTTACAACTTTGGCCAGATCCCATAATCATATTAATCTAGCCCAAAGCCCATGTGTTTTGGAGCTACCCATATTAGATGGCACTTTATGGTTAGTGTAGCCTTAAAACAACATGAATGGAAGCTTTATTCAATAATTCATTGCTTGAAACAATACAACCAATGCCTGCAGCCTTACTTACAAACCACTCTAACCTCTGAAAACTGAGTTTCTCCTCCTTTTTATGCTTTTCTAAGCCTCCTCCATGTTTGGTTTCACCTCTATCCATCTCAAATGATGTCTAAACATAGGTTATTCTTGTTTTGGTTCACAAGAATCTCTCAACAATCACAACTCCACTTAGAAATTTCTAAGTTTGTCCTCCTTTCTATGTTGGGATGAGGCTTATCACAATTTTAACAATTTACAATCAATGATAAGAGTAAATAGCTTTTACTACATACTAAGAGACCCCAAGGACCACTTACCTAATGACCATGATCCTTGGAACACACTAGGAATCCTCAAATAGTCCAAAACCATTCAAACTTTGAATTCTTGGTTTTGGAGGGAAAACCTCTAACACCCCTAAAAGACTACAAACCACAACTTGAAGCCTATGTAAAGCTTCTTATAGACCTAATAGGACCTATCACACCACTTACAAGGTAAATGTCTTCATGATCATGCTCTATATGTTGATCACCTGCATCATACACCCATGCTTTAGAAATATTCATGAGCTCCTACTCATTTTGCTTTCATGATTGTTGTTGACAATTTTGCTCTCCATAGGGCAAATTGTCACCCCTACACTTCGGAACTTTGCTATGGTGCCAAGTTTGTCTTGTGAATCAGTTTTGGGGTCCTTAAATGAGCATTTACAGCCACCCAAGTGGCCATCTAAACCCAGGTGAATTTTATTCATGCTGAGGTTTCCAAGGAGCTTTCTTGATTACAGCCAAATGTGCAAATACAGCCAAGACATACAAGCTGTACGTTTAGTTATTTTGTCTTCCCAAGGAATTTTTTCAGGCTATAAGAGGTGGACTATTTCTTTAGACATTTTGTCCGAGAGAAAAAGCTCTCAAAGGACTATGTAAAAGTCCGAAAAAATGACTAATTTGCAGTCGTTCAAGGCTTATTATCTTCGGACTTTTTGTCTGAAAGAAAGGAGAAAAGCACAGTTGAAAAGACCCGAAGTGCACCTGCCCTTCGGGAAGGTCCAATTCAAAAGTCCCGAAGGGTATGTAACCCTTCGGGTTGGTTCACTTTATGGTTTTCAAGTCGAGACGAAAGTTCCAAGGGACGGCTTCAAAAAGCCCAGGTGCCCTACAATTCTTTTGAAGGACACTTTTGAACGCAGATATTCCCTTGCAGAGGGCACTTGGTCGGTGAAGTGGACCTTTTCAATTCTTCCAAAGGGCACTCCTGGAAGACATAGCCCTTGCAGAGGACATCCGGACGTCGCATAGGGACATCTACAATTTCCCCAAAGGGTATGTGCCCTTACAGGGGACACTTCAAGCACGAAGAAGACCTTGGCAAAAAATTCCAAAAGACAATTCATTTTTCCGAAGGACACCAGCGTTTGCGGAGGGCACTTGGTCGGTGGCAGGACCCTTTCAAAAGTTTCGAAGGGCATTATTGGGAAGCAGCAGCCCTTGCGAGGGGCACCTCCATAAAGCAAAGGGCAAAAGTAAAGTTCTCGAAGGGCACTTGCCCTTCGGGGAAAAGATAGCCGAAGGAGACGAATTCCTTCGGATTTTTTGTCTGAAGAAATTCCTTCGAACAAAAGGTTCAAAGAAATCCAGGAGGATAAAAACCCGAAGAAATAAAAAGAACAAAGGCAAAGAAGGAAATCCTTCGGATTAATTGTCAAACAAGTAATCCGCAGGAATATGAAGTCATCAAAAGTCTGAAGAAAATCAAAGGGCAAGACATAGCCTAAAAGAATAAATTCGAGAAAATTGGCAAGGAAACTAATTCCTTCAAACTTTTTGTCCGAAGGAATAAGGACATTTTCAATAAATAAAAAACCCGATAGAAAAGACAAGGGCGTAAACAAAGGCCAAAAAAGATAAAAGGAAATGCCAAGCTCGGGAAAGAGAAGAAACAAAGAATCCTTCAGACAATTTGTCCGAAGGACGAAAACTAAACTAAAGCTCAAATCCCGAATTAAAGCAAAACACGGAAAAAGCCAGAGAAAACACAAAGTGAACTGAGCATGATCAATAGCATGAACAGAGACGTAAGCACAAACAAGACTAACCCAGAACTGAACAAGAAAGACAAACACAGAAATAGAGGCATGAGCAAAGATTAAAGCAGAACTGAACATGGACATAAGCATGAATAGTAAATAAAACCAACGCAGAATAAAGACAAAGACAGGATAAACAAAGATCATGCACAGACTAACGTGAGTGACTCCAACAAAGTGAACGCGTTTAAAAAAGCAAGCACGCTTCAGTTCTGAAAATAAAGTTGTCTTGCATGATGAACAGGGAAAGCGTTGAACGTTTCAAACAGCCAAAATTCCATGCACGCACTCTCGTTTGCTCGAAACGTTCTGACAATTCAAACGCAATTCTTAATTTGGCATTTGCATTGATTTCATGCAAAGGGGAGACTTTCAAACGTTCCAATAGTTCGAATGAATTTGACTACTCTTGTTTTAGAGTTGATTAGTTTTCAAGTCAAAACATCTATTCGTAGATTTCATGCATTCAAAGCTTGTCTTCTTTTTTCAAAGCCAAGGATTCTTCATGTAAGACAGCCAAGGATAAGCCAAGAAAAGACAAATTTGGAACACTCATGCAATGCAATTTGGACTTGAGCTAATGAAAAGTTAACTTCTCTTTTTTTTCAACGTCACTCTCTTGGCTTGTAAATTTCTATATTAATGAATTTTCAGCATTGTAAAATCCATCCCTCTTGGTAAGACTAGACTTTGCCATTGGTGAGTTATGTAACCTCTTGAATCAATAGGACTATACTTTTAGATTTCAAGTGCTAGCATAGTGTACATTCATTCAGCAATTTGCATACGTGGTAGATTTCTCTCCCTTCCCAAATTTTGATTCGTACCTAGTTGTTAGCTTATCATGTTATGCAGGTCATGTTCAGTGTTTTATGTCTTTTGCTAAAGTTGTAAGTGGATGTTAGGTGGCTGCAAAGTGTCTTGTATCATACCTCTCTCCATCGTTTTCCCTCATGTTTTTTGTCATTGGATCGAACCTTCTCATAAAATACTTATGCATAATGATCAATTGAAATCAAAGGTCTTCATTTTCCCTTGTTTGATTCAGTGTTCAAGGTTCCAGGTAGAGTGGATCAACATTCTGGTGTATCACCGTCATTAGGTAGGATTTTCCCTTCAAGTTTCTTTCTCCCTCTTCCATGGTAGATTCGCAGCCTAGAGTAGAAATCCGCATTGATACATCTTACAAAAACTAGCCTTCTCTGGAGGTTCTTCTCACCATTGAGGCATCCACCCTCGTGAGAAGATCCCATTGTTTCAACCGGAGGATTAGCCATTTCAGTACGTCTTCAATTCAGAGTGCAACTCTAGGTTGACAACAGTTTTTGGCATAACCGATGGGACCATGAAAAGTCCTTTGCATAGAGTTTTCGCAACAGTAGAGGATATTCATCTACATCTAGTTGCAAAGTTCATAGCATCATTCAGGAAATCCGTTCATGCCAAAGGTTACCACAAGATTGGCAAGTAAAGGTATTCCTTTTGAGTTTGTAACTTATAAAAGAGCAAGGTCTAGGAAGGCAAATCCATATCCTCAAAGGAAATATTTACCTCCCCCTCCTATCGTTGTAAACACTGCAATCCCCACCATCCAGATGACCGTTAGAAATCAAAGTGTTTGCTCCATTCAATAGGGAAAGTCCATTGAATCTAGCATAGTTAGACAACATTCATGTATCTGCCCTCAAAAGTATTCCATTCTTCTCAGAAGAAAATCAAACAACCCCTATTGAGCATATCTAGGATGTCCCTAATCTTTGTTCAGTTCAAAATGTTGTTGAGGATAATGTTGCTATTAGATTGATTGTTGCTTCTTTCAAAGGGAAAGCATTACAGTGGTATAGAACCCTCCCACTTAGATCCGTTTCCACCTGAGATGGATTGGGTGCAGCCTTAGTCAAGTAGTTTGAAGACAAATCTGATCACTTTTCTTTAGTTGAGCAATTAACTGCCATATAGAGAGCTCCTCATGAGTTCATGTTCGATTTTAATCTCAGATTCTAAAAGACATGGATCAGGATACTGGTTCTGATTAGGCCACCCCTGAATATGCATTTTTGTATTTTTTGAAAGCTCTTAATTTTGACATTTGTGTGATGATACAGTCAATGGGTGGTACTACTTTCCCAGATGCTTATGAAGTTGCAATAAGGACAGAAAATAGTTTGATACAAGCAAGCTTTTTCCAAGACCTCCAATACCCATATTTTCGGAAATAAGTTCTGTACCAGCCCCTCAAGTTCTTCAAATTCCATCCTTAGCTCCTATTCCAACACCTCAAATTCCTATTGCAGTCCCTACTGGTCAAGCTAGTGAGATAGGAGAGTTGAAAAGTTTGCCACAATCTTTTGGAAATGAAATATACAGCTCAAAAGACAGCAACTTCAATCAAATAGACCCTATCAACAGCAAAATCGGAACAACTATCAGTCCTTCAAAGATCAAAAGTCTCCTTATAAGGGTTTCAGAGAAAATAAACCACTCCATCAAGCACAAGGAGCCATAAATCCAGCTAAGCCATATGCTACTCTCGATCTGAATGCTCCTTCCACTTCAAAAGTCATTGTTCCAACTCCACCTCAAAATAATTTGGTGCACGATTCAGGTTGGCAGTCCTCAAATCTCAATGATGCTCAAAACCAAGCCTTGGTATCACAGAACATCACCATGCTACAGATGACACAAGAAGAATTCTTTTTTCAAGGAGGTCAATATCAAGATACTGGTTTGACATCACAAGGAGTGACTCATCAAGTTCAAGGGCAGCGTGATGCTATTAATATAAATTGGCAGGTCGATGATTATGTTGTTTTTACTCAGGATGTTAAAACTAACGATTCAAGTGGTCAAGTTGCAGCTATAACCTATCAGAGAACTAAAAGAAGCGTTGTTGAGGAAGCCCAAGCAGTTGCAAATACTTTAAATGCTCCTAGTATTGTTGTTCAAAGTACAAAAGAGCAGCTTGCTGCTCTCACAACCCAAAAAAATCAGAATATAGAGGTTAGTAAAATACAGCAAATACTTCTAATTTGTGAGCAGCAAGTACCACAGAAAGTGCAATCAAAGGTTAGTGCATCTCAATTCAGTATTGTAGATCAAATGAAGAAGTCTAACATCAGCATTAGCATGTGAGATTCTCTTTCAATCCCAGGGCAAATGGATAAACTCATTTAAGAACTTTCGGTGCTTGAATTGTCTCCAAAACCATTTGAGAAAGATGTTGTCTTGACAAATTCGGATCAGCCAACGAAACAACAGGCGCAGCAAGGAGATAAGATGTCAAAGGTGAACACAACTAAAGTAAAAACGAAGAAAACTCTCATTTTTAATCTTTCTTTGATTGTGGGTGATACTTTGATTCATAATTGTATGGTGAATAGTGGAGCTAGCAGTAGAGTAATGCCCAAACAGATTGCTGACAAGCTCGGCCTTATTTATGAGCCAAATACTAAAGGGATATTGCAATTGGATGGTTCACCAACGAAGACGGTAGGCATTATTAAATATTTGAAATTGACATGACATGCTTGTCCTAACATTACTATTCAGCAAGATGTAGTGGTGGACTTGCCTCCTTATTTCGCTGTGCCTTTCAAGTGACTTCACCTTAAGGACTGAGGAATATTTATCAGTTGATTGGACCTATTTGTTGTTCAGAACCAGGTATAGTACAAAGATAACAATTCCTTCAGAACCTATTGCACGTTTTCATATGGAGCCTTATACGCCAAGTGTTGTCACTGCAAATTGTATCATCTCAGATGAAATATTACAAACTAGTGATGTAGAAAAGGACTCACCTTTAGATGGAGTTCCAGATTTGTTTCTTGATGAGTGGGCTTCCACCTTGCATAAGCATGATCCTTACAAGTTGATTGAAGAGGAAGGTCTTGGTGTGTATTGTCTTCATGAGAACGAAGCACCAATTTCAGCCATGGTCAAAGAAGACGAATCTAATGAAGGCTTGTGGCAATTGTACTTTGATGGATCAAGAAATAAGCATGGAACCAGAGCTGGAATGATGTTAATTTTTCTTACAAAACAACGGTATTTCTCCTCTATTAAATTTCAGTTTGACTGTTCAAACAACGTTGCTGAATATGAAGCACTAGTTCACGGTTTGCAGTGGGCTAGGAAGATGAAAGTAAATTGATTGCAAGGTGTTTGGAGATAGTGAACTTGTAGTCCACCAAGTAAGAAGTTTGAATGTATGTAAGAATCTGTTGTTTAAATCTTACAGACACAGAGTTTGAGATTTACTTAAAGATTTTCAGGCTTTTAATATTCAGGGAATACCAAGAGATAGGAATAAACATGCTGATAGGTTGGCTGTTGTTGGGGCACAATTTAACATTCCTGCTGATGTAAAAGTTATAATTTTCAGTCACATATAAAGGTAGTTGTAAGGCCTTCTGTTCTGGGTAACCAAGAGAATTGGCAGTGGTTTGAAAATGACAATCAAATTATGAGATTTTTGCAGGAAGAGGCTGAGTCTTCTTTAACAAATCAGTCAAAACACTTACAGCAGTATGGTGATCAGATTGTACAATTGAAAACTAATAAGCTGCCCAAGGGATTGATCACTCTTCAAAATATTTTCAGTGAAGATGAGCTAAGGAAAGAGAAATCATCTTTGTCAACAAAAGAAAAGCAGTATGCCATGTAGAGATTGCAGCTGATAAAATTTTGAAATTGGGCAAGCTATGCACTCCACGAAAAAAAACTTTTATTGATTTATGCACAAGTTTTGTTGATATATTTGCATGGCAGTATAGTGTTCTCAAAGGTTTTGATCCAAGTTTGGCTCAACATACTATTGAGTTAGAAGACGAAACTAAACTAGTGAGACAAAGACAAGACCAATCAATCCAAAGTTTGAGCCTTTGATGAAAGCTGAGCTTCACAAACTCATACAGAATCAGCTATTATATTTCAAATCAAGCACTCAACTTGGGTGGCAAACCTCATTCCAGTGCAGCAAAATAATGATGAGATTCGTTTGTGTTGATTTTCGTGATTTAAATAGGGCTTCGCTTAAAGACCACTATCCATTGCCATCAATAGAACAAATTTTACAGCTTGTTGTAGGTTCAAAGAGGTTTTCCTTGTTAGATGGATATAGTGGTTACAATCAGATTTTGATCAAAGAAGAGGACCAATCAAAACAACATTCACGACTAAGTGGGGGACATTTGCATACAGAAAGATGCCATTCGGTTTGTCTAATGCTGGAGCAACCTTCAGAAAGCCATGAATATGACTTCCAAAGCCTTCTTAACAGGTTTGTGCTTGTTTATTTGGATGATATAACAGTGTTTTCAAAAGATGCAGAAGATCACATGGTTCATCTCAAACAAGTTTTTGAAAGGTGTAGACAATTTGGGATATCTCTAAATCCCAAAAAAAGTGTATTTTCAATTCATGAAGGTAAGCTTCTTTGACATGTTGTTTCAAAGCACGGTTTAAACATAGATTCTGAAAGGATTCAATCCATTCTTGCACTCTCTTTGCATAAGAGCAAAAAAGCTTTGCAAAGTTTCTTTGGTAAAATCAATTTTATAAGGAGATACATTTCAGATTTCGCTACTGTAGCTAAACCACTTACAGTCATGTTAAAGAAAAATTAGAACTTCAACTGGTCCAAGGAGGGAGTAACAGGGTTTGAAGATGTTAAAAAAGCTATAGCAAGTGCTACACTTTTAAATCCTGATGTTACGAAAGATTTCATTCTGCATACGTATGCTAATGTGGACACTATTTCAGGGATTCTTATGCAGCAGAATCATGAAGATTTGGAGCAGCGAATAGCTTTCTACAGCCAAGGCTTGGAGGAGTATGAGACAAGGTATTTTTTTGTTGAAAAAATGTCCTTTCAGTTATAAGATCTCTGAAAACATTTAGGCACTTGTTGTCTACTAATAAAATGCATCTAATGGTTGTTCATCCAAGCATCAAAGAATTTCTTCTGAACAAAGACATAAATGAGAAGAGCGTTGGTTGGATAACCAAAATAATGGAATATGACGTGAAAATTAAGGTTACAAAGCTGGTTAGAGGCAAAGGACTTTGTGAGCATCTAGCTCAGGACTTGCAAGAAACTAATGAAGCTGTTTTAGTGTCAAATGATGAAGAGATTGCTGCTGTTCACACCTCACCTTCCAGCTGGTTTCGTAATTTTGTAAGCTATCTGCAAGATGGTTTTTACCCTTCTCACCTAAGTGCTTCAAAAAGAAGGTATTTCAGATTGCAATCAATTCCATTCTTGCTCGTTGACGGTGTTTTGTTCAAAAAAGATATTAATAGAATGTTACTAAGGTGTGTAAAACCAAGCCAAACTCAAAAATTACTTGAAGAATTCCATGATGGACGTGGTGGACACTTTTCCGCAAGAACTACAACACTTAAAATCATGAGAGGTGGGTACTATTGGCCTACTATATTTGACGATTGCCATACATGGGTTAGAAAGTGCAAACAATGTGCTATGTTTGTAGAAAAAGTTAAACTTGCAGCCCTGCCCCTTCAATCAATTGCAGTGGATCAACCTTTTATCCAGTGGGGATTGAACTTTATTGGTCTCATTAATCCTCTTTCGCGTTCAGGGCATAAGTGGATTCTAATAGCTACGGATTACTTCACACATTGGACATAAGAAATTGCATTGAAAGAAGCAAACGAAACTAATATTCTTGATTTCTATGAAGGTTTGCGTACTAGGTTTGGAGTTTCTTCAACCATTATTTCTGACAATGCAATGACTTTTGTGGGATCTAGGATCAGCCAATGGGCTGTCCAACACGGACTTTACTCAACACTTCATCGAACTATTATCCACAAAGAAATGGCCTTGCTGAATCTACAAATAAGAACCTCTTAAGGATCATACGAAGGACTATTGAAGACAATCAGAGGTCATGGCATCTCAAGTTCAAGTCAGCTCTATGGGCTGAGAGAATCACCTACAAGAGGTCAATAGCCAACTCTCCATACAAGCTAGTCTATGGTAAGGAAGCAAGGTTACCTATATCTCTTGAGTTTCCAGCTTAGAACTAATGCATCAACTTGAGTTGTTGAACAATGAGCCTATGGAAATCAGGTATGCAAAGCTTATAGAGTTGGAAGAGACAAGAAATCAATCCATGCTAGCCATGGAAAGTCATTAGGCACAAGTGAAAAGAACATTTGACAAAGGAGCTTCCTCACAAAGCTTCAATAAAGAAGATTTGGTCCTCAAGTGGGATGAGGATCGAGCCAAACCAGGAAGGCACACGAAGTTTGATTCTCTTTGGAGTGGCCCATACACGATCTCCTACTGCAAATCCCACAATGCCTTCCAACTTGCCAAGATGGACAGCGAAGAGCTTTCAATCCCAGTCAATGGGATACATCTGAAACATTGTTATTGAAGAGCAAACCTCTATGTACATGATTGTTTTTTATTTCCTCCAAGTGTTGTTCAAGCACAGTAGTTTGCTTTAGTTTTGTTCAATAAGTGCTTGTTTGCACATTTGCTTCTTAGTTAGTTTTCTTGCTTTCGTGTTTTTTCCTTCCTTTTTGAGGGAGAAAGGTTACTTCAGCGAAGGTCAGGAGGAGATTTTCAATCGAAAATCAAGTTCACCATTTGGGAGTTCGAATAGCATCTATATAAGCTCAATTCTCTAGCATAGCAGGGATGCTTCCCAGTAGAGTCGCCAAAAATGTTGACAATTTTTCCCCCCACAGGGCAAATTGTCACCCCTACACTTTGAAACTTTGCTATGGTGCCAAGTTTGTCTTGTGAATCAGTTTTGGGGTCCTTAAATGAGCATTTACAGCCACCCAAGTGGCCATCTACACCCAGGTGAATTTTAGTCATGTAGAGGTTTCCAAGGAGCTTTCTTGATTACAGTCAAATGTGCAAATACAGCCAAGACATACAAGCTATAAGTTTAGTTGTTTTGTCTTCCCAAGGGATTTTTTCAAGCTATAAGAGGTGGACTATTTCTTCCGACATTTTGTCCGAGAGAAAGAGCTCTCAAAGGACTGTGTAAAAGTCCAAAAAAATGACTAAGTCGCAGTCGTTCAAGGCTTATTTTCTTCGGATTTTTTGTCTGAAAGAAAGGAGAAAAGCATAGTTGAGAAGACCCGAAGGGCACCAGCTCTTTGGGAAGGTCCAATTCAAAAGTCCTGAAGGGTATGGAACCCTTCGAGTTGGTTCACTTTATGGTTTTCAAATCAAGATGAAAGTTCCAAGGGACGGCTTCAAAAAGCCCGAGTGCCCTACAATTCTTCCGAAGGAAACTTTTGAAGGTAGACATGCCCTTGCGAAGGGCACTTGGTCGGTGAAGTGGACCTTTTCAATTCTTCCGAAGGGCACTCCTGGAAGACAAGCCCTTGCGGAGGGCATCTGGGCGTCACGTAGGAACATTTACAATTTCTCTAAAGGGTATGTGCCTTTGCAGGGGACATTTCAAGAACGAAGAAGACCTTGCCAAAAAATTCCGAAAGACAATTCATTTTTCTGAAGGACACCAGCCCTTGTAGAGGGCACTTGGTCGGTGGCAAGACTTTTTCAAAAGTTCCGAAGGGCATTATTGGGAAGTAGAAGCCCTTGTGAAGGGCACCTCCATAAAGCAAAGGACAAAATCAAAGTTCCTGAAAGGCAAGTGGGAAAAGATAGCCAAAGGAGACAAATTCATTTGAACTTTTTGTCTTAAGGAATTCCTTCGGACAAAAAGTCTGAATAAATTCGAGAGGATAAAAACCCGAAGAAATAAAAAGAACAAAGGCAAAGAAGGAAATCCTTTGGAATAATTGTCAAACAGGGAATCCGCGGGAATATGAAAACAAAAGTTCGAAGAAAATCAAAGGGCAAGACATAAGAGCCTAAAAGAATATATTTGGGAAAATTGGCAAGGAAACGAATTCCTTCGTAGGGCACTTGGTCGATGGCAAGACCCTTTCAAAAGTTTCGAAGGGCATTATTGGGAAGCAGAAGCCCTTGCAGAGGGCACCTCCATAGAGCAAAGGGCAAAAGCAAAGTTCTCGAAGGGCACTTGCCCTTCGGGGAAAAGATAGCCAAAGGAGACGAATTCCTTCGGACTTTTTGTCTAAAGAAATTCCTTCAGAGAAAAAGTTCGAAGAAATTCATGTGGATAAAAACCCGAAGAAATAAAAATAACAAAGGCAAAGAAGGAAATCCTTCGGAATGATTGTCAAACAAGTAATCCATAGGAATATGAAGTCAACAAAAGTCCGAAGAAAATCAAAGGGCAAGACATAAGAACCTAAAGGAATAAATTCGGAAAAATTGGCAAGAAAACAAATTCCTTCGAACTTTTTGTCTGAAGGAATAAGGACAGTTTCAATAAATAAAAAACCCAATAGAAAAGACAAGGGAGTAAACAAAGGCCAAAAAAAAGAAAAGGAAATGCCAAGCCTGGGAAAGAGAAGAGACAGAGAGTCCTTCAGACAATTTGTCCGAAGGACGAAAACTAAAATAAAGCCCGAATCCCAAATTAAAGCAGAACACGGGAAAAACCAGAGCAAACACGAAGTGAACTGAGCATGATCAATAGCATGAATAGAGACGTAAGCACAAACAAAACTGAGCCAAAATTGAACAAGAAGAGAAACAAACGCAGAAATAGAGGCATGAGCAAAGATTAAAGCAGAATTGAACATGGACATAAGCATGAACAGTAAATAAAACCAACGCAAAATAAAGACAAAGGCAGGATAAACAAAGAACATGCACAGACTAACATGAGTGACTCCAACAAAGTGAACGCGTTTAAAAAAGCATGCTTCAGTTCTGAAAATAGAGTTGTCTTGCATGATGAACAGAGAAAGCGTTGAACGTTTCAAATAGTCAAAAATTCCATGCATGCACTCTTGTTTGCTCGAAACGTTATGACGGTTCAAACGTAATTCTTAATTTGGCATTTGCATTGATTTCATGCAAAGGGGAGACTTTCAACCATTCCAGCAGTTCGAGTGAATTTGACTACTCTTGTTTTAGAGTTGACGAGTTTTCATATCAAGACATCTATTCGTAGATTTCATGCATCCAAAACTTGTCTTCTTTTTTAACGTCAAGGATTTTTCATGTAAGACAGCCAAGTATAAGCCAAGAAAAGACAAATTTGGAACACTCATGCAACACAATTTGGACTTGGGCTAATGAAGAGTTAACTTCTCTTTTTTTTTCAACACTAACCTCTTGGCTTGTTGTAAATTTCTCTATTAATGGCTTTTCAGCGTTGTAAAATCCATCCCTCTTGGTAAGACCAAACTCTGTCATTGGTGAGTTGTGTAACCTCTTGAATCAATATAAGGATTGTTCTTTCAGATTTCAAGTGCTGACATAGTGTACATTCATTCAGCAATTTGCATACGTGGTAGATTTCTCTCTCTTCCCAAATTTTGATTCGTACCTAGTTGCTAGCTTATCGTGTTATGCAGGTCATGTTCAGTTTTTTTTTCTTTTGTTGAAGCTGTAAGTGGATGTTAAGTAGCTGCAAAGTGTCTTGTATCAGAGCTCTCTCCATCAATTTCCCTCACATTTTTTGTCATTGGATCGAACCTTCTCATAAAATACTTATGCATAGTGATCAATTGAAATCAAAGGTCTTCCTTTTCCCTTGTTTGATTCAGTGTTCAAGATTCCAAGTAGAGTGGATCAACATTCTGGGGTATCACCGTCATTAGGTAGGATTTCTCCTTCAAATTTCTCTCCCTTTTCCATGGTAAATTCGCAGCACATATTAGAGATCCGCATTGATACATCTTACATGAACCAACCTTCTCTGGAGGTTCTTCTCACCATTGAGGCACCCACTCTCATAAGAAGATCCCATTGTTTCAACCGGAGAGAGGATTAACCATTTCAACGAGTCTTCAATTCAAGATGCAACTCCAGGTTGACAACAATTGCATATATCTTTAGTTGCATATGCTCTTTGTCAATCTCTTTCTTCTCCTCTTTATCATTTCTCTTCTCTCTATACACTCCTAGATCCCATGGTCTTCCTAGGAGTGAGAAGGATTGACTTGTTTAAGCATGATTTTCAAATGAGCAACTTCCATCTTTCTTGATGTCCATCCTCCTTAAACCTTCTTCACTTGTACCTGCACATGCAACAAACACATTAAAGACAACATTTTCTTCATTATGCTCCTGACTTCATTCCTTTGCATTGCCACATTCTTTGGTGTTCTCACAATCTTTATTGTCATAATGGACTCCAAGATGTTCATTCTTAACCTTTTCTTGGCTTACTCCCTCTTCATCCTTTCTTGATTCCAAGATATTATTGTCTTCTTCAAAGTCTATATCAAGACCTTTTTGTGATTTCTTGTCATCTTTAAGCATCTTGTCTCTAAGAACATCCTCAAACGATATTGCATTCAATTTTTCCTTAGCCAACTTGCTTTGCCCCTGTTTTGTCACATAGTTCCTTGATCCTTCTTTAGGCCTATCAATGAGTCTTTTACCACGTTCTTGATTTGCAACTTCTGAAAATACAAAAAATTCTTTGGAATTCTGCCCGCTTTTGCTCAAATTTGAGGTTATCTTGTTGACTTTGATCCATCCTTGGGTATCTTCCATGTTTCTCAAGCTTACAATGCTATTGACCTTGTCAATGTACCAAGCAACCTCCTCTAGACAATTCTTAAGTTCTTGTTTCATCATGTTTTCTAAGTTCTGCCCGTGTATTACCTCAAGGACTGATATATCAGTTGAAACTTGCTTAATTCCCTCTGTTTTGACCTTCATTCCCTTGTCATTTCTCATGTATTCATTTTTGTATCCTATTGTTCTTTGGTAAGCTTCTTAATCTTCTTGAAGTTCTATAGGCTTTTGAGATGCATACTCCTTCGTCAAGTTTATTACACACCTTAAAATCATTCTTGCCATCCACTTATCTTGTCCTCTCTTCTTGTCTTAACATACTGAAACTTGAGATCGTTATTACAAATTAGAGATGCTTCTTCAATTGCTCTCTGTACATGCATCCATAACTCATGAAAGACTTGTTCTAGGTTGGATCTCCATACATTTGACATTGTCATAGCAGCTTTTTGGCGTTGAGGAGATGTTAAGACCCTTCTACCTTCACTATGACTCTTTTCATGATCTTGTAAGACCTACAAATGCAAATTTCTTGCCCAACTATTGAAAATGGTTTCAAAATCTCCTTGTTTCCTTAAACTTGTCTACTTGACAACTACCTTGAACAAACATTGTTGTTAGACTCTTTCCACCTCATAGGCTACTAGTTTCTCATTGAGATTGAATAAGAAAGTGTATGACAAACATTTCTTACCTTCAAGCTGATTACTTAACCCAAATGTTTGTAGGTTCCTCTTCAAGATTGTGGTCATGGAATGAAGATCAGCCAAGCTTTGCTCCTGGGCCATCATTGCCTTAGCTTTGTTGTCATATCTCATGAGACCTTGAAAGGCTTTATTGTTCCACTCTCCTAGTTTGAACTGAAATGACCTTCTTACTCTTATATCATCCTCATTAGGATCTTTTTGACTTTCAAAGGCTGCTCCTGTATAATCAACATCAGTATGATACATTGGAATGAAAATTTGAGGCTGTACAGTCCCTTCTAGGAACTTGTTTGCTTGTTCCAAGCCTTCTTCATCCTTGAATTGATGTTCTTCTCCCTTATGGCTCTTCAAAGCTCCTTCAACCTGACATGTAGTTCTTGGAAGGATTGTTATACCTTCATCCTGTTCAAAATCAATTACATACTGCCCTAATTCTAAAAACTCCTTTTCTTTGACTTTCTCTCTAATTTTTCTTCCTTGCATGGCTTATAGCCTGCTTATGGTCTCTTCTTTCGCTCATTCACATGATTTGTCCTTGAGTGGACTTTTCACCATTTCCATTGATGTTCTATATTGGCCTTCCATCATTCTCTTGTTTTCTTGTTCCTTTGTAGGTGTAAGGGATTGAATTCTTGAACTCTCCTTGTTACCATCTTCATGAAGATCATACCCTTGCTTGGAATGCATTGTTTGCTTTTGAATTTCTGTCCCGTCAAGATCTATGGCTTTGTTTGCTTGAGATGGTTCTATAGGCAATGTGTTTCTTACACTTGAAACTTTCTCTTCATCTTGTGAATTGTTTTAGACCTCCTTTGAACTTGAGAAGAAACCTCCTTCATGCTTGCTATCATCTCTATCTTGGAGAATCTTGAAACTTTCCTTTTGTTTGTCCTCTACCTCTTTTATTTGAGGTCCATGACTTCTATTTGCTTTGCATTTGTCTTCAATAGACAATTTTGCCTCTCTCTCCTTTATGGCAGCTTCTTGTGGTTGTTCACCTTCATATTCATCAAGACCTACAAACATATAGTCATATAAATAGTTAGATTGAAAAATATGAGGCTCATTTGCCCCTTGATGCCTCTAGGATTGGCATCTCTCCTTCATGCTGGTATAGACTTCTTAAGTCTTCCACGAGACTCTTATATTGTCTCTCATCCACCTCTTCTTCATCAAACATTGGTCCTTCCCAAGGTTACCAGTTCGTTTTGGATTCAGGTTCAAGTTCGAAGAACCAGGTTCGCCAATATGGAGCTTTTTTTTTTTGCCTTGGGTACTGCTTGGGTACGGTCATAAAAAAATATATTTTAAAAGTATAAAATATAAAAATCATAGTCTAATAAATGAGAATTAAGTGACATTAACCACATAATATGCATATAAAACAAAATGACCACAAAATTATCATTAAAATAGCCTGGGTTCAAGTTCACCGACTCCACTCTAAAATTATCATTAAAAAATTTAAAATGTATTCTAACCTAATATATATTTGCCAAAATATACATTTTTTATTTTTCTAAACTTAAAAGAAAATATCTCTCTTTGATTCGATTGTATATGGAGAGGCTAAACACGAAAGGGTAATGGTGGCGACAGAAGAAGACAGAGGCCAAGGGAACTATGAAAAACAACAAATCGCTCAGGAAAATCGTGATAAATAACAAATTGCTCAAGAAAATTGTGACTGTCTATAAAAAGCCATTTTGGTATGCATCCACCTCCTCCCACGATGTCTGCAACTCAAGTTTAGTCTTCAGCTTGTCGTGCTTTGCTAATAATGTCAGGGAACCGCGAAGTTGAGAAATCAAGGCTGCATTTTTGTGTGCCTCGTCTGTCTGTGCCCTAGCGCTCAACTCTACCTTTGCACGTCACAAATATGAGCCAAAAGTGAAAAAGACATTTTGATTGTTTTTTCTTGCGAGTTCCTTGCCCCAACGCCCAAGGTTAGTCCCAAAAGAACCCTGGACGCACCCAGGTGCCCAGAGATGAACCTTGAGTGTTGGAGCAACAAATCGTACTCAAACCAGAACCTAGTTCGAACCCAAATGCCCAATACAGGCTAATTTCCACGAACCAATAACGTTGGTCCTTCCTCTAGTTCACAAATGAAGATTGCTTGCTTTGCCTCCAAGGACTGGTTTTCATACATTTTCCTGCTTTCAACTCTTTCTTTATTCATGTCTCCATGGGCTCTTAGCTTCTTTCTTTCTTCTTTGACCAATGCAATCAATTTATACCTTATTCTTCTTGCAATCAATAGCTCTATAGCCATTTGATTTTCCTTTTCAGCTTCCAACCACAGCTTTGGTTTTCTTGTTCTTCTAGAAACTCCATCATAAGAATCAACCTCTCCTTTAGCTCAGCTATCTCTTTCTCCATGTCCAACTCATTCTTCTTGGCATCTTCTTTCACCTTTATGTGGCATTCTCTTCCTACTAAACCCTTCATCTTGTTATCCGTGTTTTTTCTCAATCTTTCCATTGCTCCTTCACTAAGATCCTCACCCAAGTCTGCTTAACCTTGGTCTCTTGATCTTCTGAAGTCCTTACCTAGGTCTTTTGCATCGTAGTCTTTTGGTCCTTCTCCAATGGCTTCAATGAGCCTCTCACTTGAGTCAATGACCTGCAACAACTTCTTAATACAACACTTCAACAAAATGCAAAACAACAAATCACTAGTACCTTCTCTTTGCTTGCTTTTATCTGCTCCTTCACTTTTCAAACTTCAATGGCTGTAGGGCTCCTTCTTGCCACCAAATTCCTCTTTTCTTCTTCAAGGTTTCCAAGAACCTTACTTATCCTTCTTGCCTCAATTCACCTTTTGGCTACTTCTTACTGCCACCTGTATGAATACAAATTTGTATCTTTTCCAAGAGTTTTTCCTAAGCTCCGATACCACAATTATGCAGGGGTCTACAACTATACACTCTTGACTCTTCAATTGGACAAGTTTCTTCTAGGCTTCCTAATAGATCTTCCTCTGCCTACTTGAAGGAAAACAAACATGCTATGCTTCCCAAAGTTATTTTTCTCTATCTGATGTTATATGACTCCTAAAAGGTGGTCACAACCTTCCAGCTCACTTGATTGGTTTAAGAAACACAAAACAGTCTTCTAGACCTACTTGTCTAGGTTTCCCTCAATGTTTGTCTTGTTACTTTTCTAATATATGACTCCACAATGACTTTCCCCAAAGCATTAACAAGCTTCTTAGAGTCCATTTGATGACCTACAAGATCAAAAAAACTTTTCTTGTATTCAAATTCTTGATTTGCTCTCAACTCTAGTTTGTAAGGCTACTAGGCCTAATTAGCAAATCTTGGGGTAGTGGGTCAACTTATACCTTTGGAGACCTCTCAAAGACCTGGAGGTTTCTAAAACACTTTAAAAATGATTCTCAAACAATTTCAGACCTTTACGTAACATAGAAAGTCAATAAAATGCAAATTTCAACCTTACTAGCCCTCAATTAGGCCTCCTACAGGCCTGCAGACAGAAATTTGTAATTTTACCCTAGCTACACTTGCCCAATCACTTCCAAACCACTTTTATTTGTTTCTAAACATCCTCATGCTACTTTTGACAAAGTTACAAGGTTTTTGTACGATTCGTTTTCATTTTATGGCCATTTTTCACCTGAAACCCTAGACTGTCCTGTCACAGGGCAGCAAGCATAAAAAATGCATAAATTGAGTAAAACAGCGTTTCAAGACTTGATTTCTACTTGGAAAAGTTTTTTTTAGGTCCTCTAAATTTCATCTTTAGGAACCTATGGTTGATCATGCATGGATTTACCCAGACTATAAGATTTGCTTAAAACTGGGTTTGAAAATACCCTGCTAAAGCTGTGTATTCATGAAAAACAACTAATACATGCAAGATCAAATCAAGAAACCATCAAATATGGTTTAATCACACCTGGATGAATGCAAACAACATGAATGGAAGCTTTATTCAATGATCCATTGCTTGAAACAATACAACCAACCCCTGCAGCCTTACATACAAACCACTCTGACCTCTAAAAACTGAGTTTCTCCTCCTTTTTATGTTTTTCTAAGCCTCCTCCATGTTTGGTTCGACCTCTATCCATCTCAATTGATGTCTAAACATAGGTTATTCTTGTTTTGGTTCACAAGAATCTCTCAACAATCCCAACTCCACTTAGAAAATGCTAAGTTTGTCCTTTCTACGTTGGGATGAGGCTTATCACAATTTTAACAATTTACAATCAATGATAAGAGTAAATACCTTTTACTACATACTAAGAGACCCCCCAGGACCACTTACCTAATGACCATGATCCTTGGAACACACTAGGAATCCTCAAATAGTCCAAAACCATTCAAAATTTGAATTCTTGTTTTTGGAGGGAAAACCTTTGACACCCCTAAATGACTACAAATCACAACTTGAAGCCTATGTAAGGCTTCTTATAGACCTAATAGGACCTATCACACCACTTACAAGGTAAATGTCTACATGATCATGCTCTATATGTTGATGCACCTGCATCATTATGTGGTGTGTGACCCATTGTCCAAGCAACATTAAGTTGATCGTGTTGAGTTGTGAAAATGGTCTGACAAGTTGAGAACTCTTCATTTGTTTTAGAAGACCTTTGGCCTGGTTGAATTTGCAAGAAACCTTCAAAAAACATTAGAAAGCTAATATTGTGCCTTTGTAAGGGATACATGGAAAACCAAGGAGACCACTTTAAACTTGGTGCATATAATATTTAACAAATGGAAAAGGGAATTAAAATCCTAGTTGCAAAAGAAAATAAATATATCTTTCCCTTGGAGAAGTTGAAAGGAGATTTAAATAAATGATGAAGTTGACTTGGTTGAAGCAGTCATGCCCTTAAGAAGCCCGATTGATGGGAATGGGAGTGGCGTTCTGCTACTCATGGGGTAGTCATTTCTCTTCCTCCATCAATCCACCACTCCCTCACAACCCTATAATATTGGTTTTTTGGATTGAAGTGGTTGAGCTAAGGAGACAGTTCACTGTTGGAGAATATGAGGGAGGAAAGATGGCATATATAACCCTGAACTTGGGATTTATAAGACATGTTTATAGACTTTATCCAGTATTGGAAAAATATTTTGAGATCCATGGAGTATAAAGAGAAAGAAGAACCAGAGGGCAACCAAATGGGTGACCGTCAAAATGAGAAACAGAGGACCACTGTTCCATCTGTAGGAGCTACTACCAAGCAAAGCTTTAAACGTTGTGGTTGAATGAAAGGATAGAAGTAGAATTTGGGTAAGACGATACACCATATGCTTTAAAGAACTTGCTTTGAAAAATGTGGAATCTCGCGCACAAATTTTAAACCTTGTACTAGGTCTTGGCAGACCCCCGTTATGTTGGCTTATTGAGGCTTGACTGTTGGTGTGAATATTTGGAGTTCTGTGCAGCTTGATATTTTTGTTATTGAATTTTTGAATAATGTCTTTAACAGGAATGCCCTCTTCTTTATTCTTGGACTGTCATTTTTATCCAAAGAAATCCCTTGGTTGAAACTTTCTTTGCATTGCTGAAAATTGCCTGGGCACCCTTAGAGTCTTGTAAGGGGACTGAACCCTGCACAGAGTAGCAACATGCTAACTCTTAAGATTGGTACCCAGTAATGGTGAGTCTAAAACTGGGAACAGGGCAGGGTGAATATGAAGAAAAATCCAAACATATATTTATACTACTAAGTGCATATTTTCCCTCCTTAGCCTCCTCTAGGATTGGAATTGGCAGTCAGCATTGTGAATATATTTCCATCCAATAAACATCTAAAAAACCATGGGCACACAAGGCCTGAAAAATAATGAAGGTTGTGGTACCGTAGGTGTTTGGTTGGACTTATGACTGGCATTGTTCTTTGATGATTGTTGAGTCCTGATGTTATTGTGTGGAAACTGGTTGTTAGACCATGGTTGGGGTGGGCTGGGTCACCAATGTTTGGTTACACTTATTGGACCCACTTTGTTCCCCTAGTAACAGAGGTCTGAACATGTCGTAGCTTACCAAGATGATCAAGGGTTCGGAACTAAGCTGTCTGACTCGCTGCCATCAGTGCAATGTTGATATTGAGCTTACTCTGTCGGAAAAAACTATAATTTAATGTTCCAATTGATCATTGCATATTTAAAAGAAAAAAGTGATGTGAGTACGCTTGTAAGAAATTACTGTTCTTCTGATTATTTGACGTAATGGTGCTGGCAGTGATACATGTCTTGCCTATCTTGGTCATTGTGGATATTACTGTGCTGTGATTTATGCTGCAAGGACTTGTAGTTTCTTTTGGTCAGTGCGAGGGATCTGTAGCTGTTAGAGGACGGCAACTGTATGCATTAAGTTCCAGTTGGTCTGTCATGCTAGTACATTCCTGGCAATGGTGTTTTTAAACAGTTGTCAATCTTGAATACAACTGGAAATCTGTAGTTCTATTAAATAAAGCATTGGAACAGGATATTCTGATTTATCATTTCAATGAACTGTAAATTATTTCTCATGCATTGGGTGTTGAGTATGCTGACTCTGTTGTGATCTAGTCTAAGTTCATGCAAAGCTAGTAAATTTGTGATGCCAGAGGATATTCTATTGTACATGGTAAGGATACACTAGCATTTGTTAGCTTAAGAAGTATCATGTGCTGCATGGCGAAACTGCTAAGTCTAAGCGATCTTGCTTACTATCAAGCTCTGTTATCGTGTTTTCTAACATGCTCCATAATCATTATTAGGTGAAATATGTATGTTCTGAAACATGGAATCTTGACTATTGAGTGATTCCCAAAAATACTACCGCGATTACTTGTATTTACTGAATTCTGAACACAGCAACAGCACCTGAGATCTGTGTAGTTAAAAAAAATAGTGATGTATGAAACGGTGAATAATGCTGTAGTTTTGCATTTAAAACCTGATATACCAACAGTGAATTCTTGGGTTTGGGAAGCAATGGCTATAAGAATTAGGTACATCAGTGTATTCTTGGGATTGGGAACTAATGGCCATAAGAATTATGTGACTTTCATAGTGATTGAGAGTTTATATGAGAGATCCCTTCACAGATCACTTAGCACCATTCTTATTTTAGCCATTTGTGGACGTTAAGATGGTTTCTTTCTTGCGTTCTTACTACCATGATAGTGATAACAGTCAAACAGCAGTGACGGCAAAGGGCAAGCACATTTTGAGTAAATATATTTGATATGGCTGTCAAGTATAGCAACCAAACGCCTATCTAGTCCACTAATACAATTGAGTACTCTGCCCTGAATGTCTAGCACAATGTTACAATAGGGTACTCTGCCCTGAACATTCGTAAAACATCAACAACAAACGCTTTAAGAAACACTGCTTTTGATAGAAAAAACAACCTTCTGTAATAGGACCATCATGAGATTGTAAAGGCAGAAATAGGTGACATGCTGTAATTGTAAAATGAATAATCACTTGAGTTCACTTTGTGAGTAATTGCCAAAATACATAAAACCCCTGTTCTAAGGGCATGTACTTCTGTAGCCTTGACCTGTTACTGTATTGTGGGCTCCAAAATCTTGTGTGGATAATCGGAAGAATTGTGACTTTGAAAAAGAGTGCTTCCTTGGAAAAAAGACTGTATGTTATGCTATACCTTCTGCCTTGCATGCTGCGTTGACTGTCAGAGTCCTGCCTGTTTAGCATTGGGGATGGATTGCTGAATCTTAACACATCAAACACTAGGGATGAATTTTTTCAACATGATACAGTACAAACTTATTTTGTAATAAGTTTTCTTTAGCAGAAGTGGTATGAGAGTAGACCTTGAGTATGAGATTGATATGTAATACCATGCCTGCTTTCATTGTTGTATTCATTCTGACCAGATAATATTCATTCTGACTGTTCTATGTTGAAATTGTAAAAAAGGTAAAAGGTAAAGGCAGTTTTTAAGGTCACCACCAAGCAATACACCAATTTGGCATATAAGACTCCCCTTATAGAATCCCAGAAGGGGATTGTTTTCCTATTCACCTTATATATTATTTAACAAGGTGCATAACCCTACCCTCCTCCAGATTTGAGCTTGTGACATCCTCTTTGGAACACACACACCTTCACCATCAGGCCTACTCAGGTTGTACCCTTTGGTTTTAAAAATACACTTGGAAATTGTGTTGCACTAAAAGAAGAATATCCTTGCATAAACTTAGCTATGAACTACCTAAGCACGAGTTTGGGAAACCAGTAGGGTATTAGATTCATGAGACCATCTCTTTTGAATTGGGTGTTTGTGGACTGCCCATCTTGGTTGAACCATAAGAACCTACTGAAATGATGTAGAAAGAAGTGAAATCCTGACCTTTATTTTAACTTAGAAGTTAGATGAGATGGTTTTTGTCATAAAGTGTTTTGAGGGAACTAGGTCATAATAAAACTCTAATTAGCATGTGAGATGTTGCCGAAATTTCTTAGTTGACATGAGGACATAGAAGCTAAGTCATTTGAGAGTAGGATGTTATAACAAGAGTTGATTCTTGCAAAAGTTGATGCCTTGATGATTTCATTATGTGAGAGTGACACTCATTACTAAGATATTTGGGCGAAGAATGACAATCAATCCAGTGCTTTGACTTAGATTCCTAACTTCCTTAATAGTTTATAGAGAAAATAAAGATATCATACATGTGTTATGTTTGATGGGAGAAACATGTTTGTTTAGAAAGAATCATATAAATGACATGATATCCACCATGAGAATAGCAATTCAAACTCATAGGACTAAGAGAGAATTAGAAAAGAATTAGATGAGTAATAGTGCTGGGAAGGTGTGCGTGAAATTGCTTTTGACAAAGAAAAACCAATGCTGTTTATATGATCATTGCTGCTACCTAAATGCAAGTTAAGTAGATTAATTGTTATTCCCAACTTAGAACTTGTAAACAAAGTAACACGGAGGAAAAACCTGGTTGATGTCTTGAAATATTTCTTGGCATATGAGATTTTTAATGCTTAATCCTTAAGGAATAACAAAATTTCAAATTTGTAGTGGATTTTCTGACATAACAGTCGGTATGCTACAGCAATGATGTTTTGGAACTGGATATGCAAGAGAACACATAAAGTAGACCCCGGATAAGAGTTTAAGAAGCATAAGGGAATTCTCCAATTTGAAGCACTCAAATTATTGGATTCAGAAGGCATCAGGGTTGAAGAAGAATAAATAATTTTAAATCACGTGAACAGAAACATGAAGAATTGCAAATAGTTCCAGCCATAAGAGCTCAGACGGCTGGCTACCATTTATACACTACCAATGGCAATAGTATATACCCTGATTTTTCTGATATCTCCTTGATTGTGGACATGGAAAGGAAATTTTGTTATATGTTATAGAAATTGTAAGAATTATTTTGGAAAAAGAACTTTTGAGTATTACAAAAGAAAAGAGAGAACATTTTAGACAATATGATCATATATATACTTGTTTTAAAGTATTGAATACCCACAAGTTATCTATTCTATCACCTTCATGTATAGAGCTAGATCCTTGGAATGAGATTTAGTCAATATTTCACTTACTAAAGCTTGCTGCAATGCTCCCCCACAACCCTGCAGTTAATAGGTTTCGAGTCTTCCACCAGCCCATAGCAAATGCACCGCAGAAGGTATTGCCACATCCTGTTGGATCTACAACCTTTTCCATCATATTCTTTACTTGCGAGGAAGAGTTTTGTGAAGCGTAAATTGCATGAAATGCTGGAATTTCCCATGTCTCCCGAGTATCAGATCTGGTAATATAGTGCAAAATAAAGTAAAGCTCCAGACTAACAGGAATTTCTATAAGAGCTATAGTTTTTCCACAGTCCATATCGAAATAGAGTGAGTGCTTTTGGATTAAACTATGTAAGCATTTTTGGATCAACGTTACAGATCACACTCCATGATCCATCATCAAACATTTCTATTTTTGACAATGAAATCAAAAAGTAGAAGGGACATGAAAAAGACGATAAATTTTTAATGATAATAAAATCTTACCTATGAACAATGCTTCCAAAAGGCCCTCTTCTAAGAGTCACCACCTGCAAGATATATGTGTCAACATTTCCATTTCAACTCCGAAAATTTTGCAATGTCTTACAAGCATTGAAAGTGCATATCAACAGAGATTCGATTCATCACACAAGCAGAACCTCAGCTCCTAGTTCTGTAATCCGGTCAATCAGCTCCATCGGTGACCCTGGTCCAACAAGTGAAGCAGCCTCCTTTTCATTTGAAGAAAAGATATTACCAGATGACATTAGTTCCCTGCATACAAACAATCCAAAAACATAATTTTATCGTGTTGCCTCAATGAATCCAGCCAATTAACATGTTCTGCAAATCCTATTTTTGAAAAAAGAAAGCAAGTTTGCAATTATCTGTTGCAGATGAAATCTGCACTGTAATATGGCAATACAAAAGCTATTTGAGATAATTAGCAATATGATGTACGGTTGGATAGTTATTACTGCAAAATAGACCAAGTTCAAAGTCTAAATAAATATGCTAAGGAAGAAATAAGTTTGACGATATTTCAAGCATTGAAAAGAAGTAAAGAAAACAAAGCAAAGTGCCTTCTATAAGAGGATAATTTATATCAGTATATGAAGACAGAGGTACAGCATTTCATATATCTTACAAGAGTAGCATAGTTACCAGATTCGGCCGCATCTATCCGGAATGTTCCGCATTTTTGCGGGCTTCCGGATTTATAAATTCGGTTCGCCAGGGAGAAACAATGGAAGTCAACATATATCTAGTACAAGTAGTAAGTATAGACCCTTGTTTAGATGTGCACTATATCATAGGGCATATCTATTTCAAAAGAAGCATACTCTTGCACATTATTCTTAATGTATGCATGTAAAGGGTCGCAAAACATTGATTGTAAGGTACGAGATTCAATCATGAGAGAAAGTGTCAGTAAATGAATAATGGGAGTGGCATTCAAAACAGAATATTGATGGTGTCATTTATCATAAGGACATCTGAATCTGTTAAGCAACATGATACACTGATAGGGGGGGTGAATCAATGTTATACCCTAAAATACTGCTGCAAACCTTAAATTTTTTTATTTATAGCACTCTTGTGAAACAAAATGAAACATAGAGCCGTGTTGAGTGAGAGATTGAAAGTTCGCAGTCACGTAGAGGGTGGAAGCATTCACACGAAGGTGGAGAGCAGGGGCCGCGTTCGAAGGTGGATCTAATCAATTAAGCAAGACAAGATTTACATGGAAAACCCTGTCTCAATGTGGCATGCGAAAGAAATTGGAGCATGCATGATTTGATCCATACTAACAAGAGAAACCAACTAGGAGCCAAAAAATCTTGTGTTTGTTCATAGCAATTTAAGAAGCACAATCTTGCAAAAGAAGATGACAATCTTCATCTTGGAGAACCATCCTTTGAAGGAGTCAAGGAAAATATTGATAGTGTTGATGAGCTGGATGGAGGATTCGTTGATGGTGCTAGTACTAGTGCCATGTTGCAAATGTTTGAAAACGCTCTAATCAATTTTGAGCTTAGGCTCCTTTCGTAGTTTGAAATTCTTATGCACCAACCTACTGAAATATTTGGATATACACCAATCCCCACCGCTATGAAGAGTAGTATAGACCCTTGTTTAGATGTGCACTATATCATAGGGCATACTAAAAAGAAGCATACTCTTGCACATTATTCATAATGTATTGTAAGGGGTAACATTGATTGTGTACGAGTCATGAAAACCAAAACAGAATATTGATCATAAGGACATCTGAATCTGTTAAGCACATGATACACTAAGGTGAATCAATGTATAATAAAACTTTAACTTTCAAAAATTAATGTTCCAAAGAAAGCTTCACATCTAATAATTAAGCAAGACAAGATTTACATGGAAAACCCTGTTCAAAGCCTTGGATCTACCGTCCAAATCCAGCCATAAAATAATAATTCTTTCGTAGGCACCAACCTACTTCATCCCCAACAAGCAACTTAGCAAGAGACATCAATCTCTTTGTTCTAAGGCACCGACTTCCACTGAAACAATCTTTCACCTTACTATTGTTGCTTCATCAACGAATGATGGCAAATTCAATTTCCTCTACCCACAAAAATCTGCTTATGCTTATGGAAAGAATTATTTTTCATATATTTTCCAATCTTCTATCCACCTTATATAACCTCCAAAGGCTCTTCACAAAGGAGGCCTCCCATCAAAGAGGCACCCTTTCATTACAAGGTGTACATTTAATTAAATTTTAAGTAATTCACTAAGTGGGGCAATTTCCCCAAGGCAGCCATATATCAAATGGGTCGGCCCAACAATGATAGGTTTTAATACGTCTTAAGAGGGATGATTTTAGCCTAAACAATCTTCTTTGAGCGCGTATTTAAAACTTTTTTGATGCTGGTCCCTTCATCATGAAGCACTGTTACAAATTAAATATGATTTCGTTCCATTAATGACACTTCCGTTGGAAATTTCGTTGACTTCGGTTACTCTAATTATAATGCCTTTGACATCAATGACAATATTCCAACATCTCCCCCTTTGTCATTGATGACAATCCTGTAGAAAAAAATTGTCATTGATGGCAATCCTGTAGAATAAAATTGTCATTGATGGCGATCCTGTAGAAAAAATAGTACATGAACTTCGCCCTTGTTGTAGTTCTCCTCCTTTGCTCCCCCTTTCTTTAATTCTCCCTCTTTGACATCAATGGCAAAGAGACATACAACACAATCACAATGTATATCATCAAAATATTCATGGCGCTGAATAATGCAATGATTAGCTCCCCCTTAATCCATGCTTCTCTTGATGAATTTAATGACTAGATGAAGAATGGATCACTCCCAATTTCTACCTTAGAAACTCAAAAGCTTCTTTTGGGAGGGGCTTCATGAAGATATCTACTATTTGTTCCTTGTGGCAACGTACTCCATCTTTACTTGTTGATCTGCAACCTGTTCTCTCAAGAAATGATACTTGATTGGAATGTGTTTTGTTCTAGAGTGCATAACCAGATTCTTCGAAATGTTTATTGAACTAGTGTTAATCACAGAGTATTGAGATTGGATGTCCATATTCTATCTTAAAATCTTTCAACGTTTGCTTTATCCAAAAGACTTGTGTACAAAAAGACATTGTTGCTAGTATTCTACTTCAGCAAGACATTGCTGCTATGTATTCTACTTCAGCCGTGAATAAAGAAATGGAAGGTTGCTTTTTGCTTGGCCATGACACTAGTTTTTTGCCAAGAAAGAATGCTCCTCCACTTGTACTCTTTTTGTCATCAACACTTATTGCTCAATATGCATCTGTGTATGTTGTTAGTGTGAAATCTTCACCTCTTCGATACCACAAGCCATAATCCAAAGTGCTTTTTAGATATTTGAATATCCTTTTGATTGCTTGTACATTTTGGAGTTGCTTGAAAACGTGCTACCAATCCTACAGCTTGCATGATGTCTGGCATTGATGTTGTGTCTAACAAGCTGCCAATCATGGATCTATAAAGCGTTTGATTCACTTCAGGGGATTCATCGTCTTTACTTAACTTGCATCTTGTAACCATGGGTGTGCTAACAGGTGTGCAATCTTCCATTCTGAACTTCAACATCTCCTTTATATACTTGGTTTGGGAGATAAATATTCCTTTGTTAGATTGAGAAATTTGCAAACCAAGAAAAAATGACAACTCACCCAACATGGACATTTCAAACAACTTTTGCATATCTTTTGCAAATGCTTGGGACATTCATTCACTATCTCCTCCAAAAATGATATCATCCACATATACCACAACAATCAACTGATTCTCACCTTCAGTCTTGATATAGAGATTACTATCAACTCCCCTTTTAAAACCTTGTTCTTGTAGATATTTATCAAGCGTTAAATACCAGGCTCTGGGAGCTTGCTTCAGCCCATATAGTGTCTTCTTCAATCTGCACACATAGTCCTTGTTTTCCGATAGAAGGAAACCTTTTGGTTGTTCAATATACACTTCTTCCTCTAACTTTCCATTTACAAAAGCAGATTTCACATCCATTTGATAAACTTTGAAGTTCTTAAAGCCAGCATATGCCAAAAACATTATAATGGCATCTAATCTCCCAACAGGGGTAAAGGTTTCTTCAAAATCCATACCTTCCACTTGAGTTTACCCCTTGCAAACCAACCTTGTTTTATTCCTTGTCACTTGGCCATCTTCATTCAGCATATTCCTGAACACCCACTTGGTACCAATTACATTCTTGTTTTTTGGTCTAGGAATGAGTTCCCATGTCGCATTCTTTTCAATTTGATTCAATTCTTTTTCCATGGCATCGATCCAATGCTTGTCATTGCTAGCTTTGCAAAAAATTTGTGCTCTATTTTGGATAACAAGGAGAAGTTTATTTGCTCATGTGTACTCACAAATCTTCTTCTAGTTCATCAATATCACCCATAATTTGACTTTTAGAATGATGCTTTTGAACAAATCGAGATGGTGCCTTTGTATCTTCCCGCTCCAATTCTTCTTGTTTATCTACTTCTTCTTCTTCTTTGAAGTCTAGTTCCTCTAAATGATCATTTGTTTGTGCACTTACTTTCTGAGGCCTTGTTTCATCCATCTTTACACTAGCACTTTTTACGAATTATTTGCAACCTCTTATTATAACATCTATAAGCTTTACTTTTTGAGTAATATCCAAGAAAAATGACTTCATCAGCGCTTGAGTTGAAGTTTCCCAAGTCTTCTTCATCTCTCTTAATGAAGGATTTGCTCCCGAACACTTCGAAATATTTGACTGATGTTGGTCTACCCTTCCATAACTCATTAAGGTTTTTGTTGTTGTTTACTCTGATTTGTCCTTTGTTTAAAATGTAGACTGCGGTGTTAACCGCTTCTCTCCAAAACCTGTCTGATAGCTTAGATTTATTTAACATCGTTCTATCCATTTCTTGAATAATTCGATTCTTTCTTTCTAAAACTCTATTTTGTTGTGGAGTCCTTACAGCTGAGAAATGCCCTTTTTTCCATGCTGCTCACAAAAATCATTAAATTTATTTGAGATGAACTCACCTCGATCTGATCTCAAGCACTTGATATTTAAATTTGTTTCATTTTCAATCAAAGCTTTAAAAGCTTTAAACTTATGGCAGACCTCAGATTTTTATTTTAGAAAGGCAACCCATGTCATTCTAGAATAATCATCAATGAGCAACATAAAGCTAAGTTGTCGATACAGATACGGGTACGAGTATCGGATACGTTGATTTTTTTTTTGGTGGTTTGAATACGGCTGGTTACGGCCGTACAAAATATATATATATATATATATATATATATATATATAATTAAAAATATAAAAATATAGCCATATAAGCAAAATTAACCACATAATATGCATAGAGGAAACAAAATAACTTCAAATAAGTTATATAACCACAAAATATATACTCAACTCAATGCCAAATATGATAATATTCAATAGTCGAACTTATATTAGTTTTATAAATTATAACAGGTACATGGTGGAAATGTTACAATGTATGGACAAAAATAGAAACAAATCAGCGTTCTCATTGTTCACTATATAGTATATGCTTCTTCCCCTACAATGTCTTCATCATTATGTGGTTCATTAGAACCGCAAGCAGTAGCAGTGCCACTCCCACTAGCTCCACTGTGCAAGTCGTGTGAAGCATTGTCTAGCTCCGTGTCAAATAAAAAAAGGTATGTAAGGAAGGCATCTAAATCAGCAGTCTCTGGGTTCACATCCCACAACTTTGTTGGCCCTTCCTTGTATTGAGGTTGTTTATGTGAGAGAAGACGTAAGTTGGAATGCACATAAACCAAATCCTCCACCTTTTTTGCAGCCAACTTGTTGCGTTTAACTGAGTGGATAAAGCCATAGCTACCCCAACTCCGCTCAGCTGAAGAGGAACTTGCAACCTATTAAAGCCACAAAGAGAATTAGAATTTATAAAAAATTAAAAATTAAAAGACTAAAACTTAAAACTTAAAACAAAACATCGAAAAAGTCAAAAGAAGATTATAGTAAAAAAATTAAAATCTTACTTGTGAAAGAATTTTTATTGCAAATGGTTGAAGGTGGGTGGATGCTTGCCCATAGAGGTACCACCAAAAGTGAGCATCCATCTTGTACTTGTCACGGATAGCACCAAGAGAGTGACCCACCGAGGATATGAAATGCACAAACTCTTCTCTAACTTGGTCTTCTACCTTTGGATCGAGAAAGATTTTAGAGAATGTTGCCTTATATCCCTCAGCAACCTCAACATCCCTATACGATGCGACCCTCCTGGGCAAAGAAAGAATCTTTGCATTGTAGTATTTGGGTGTCAAGGCAAAAGCAAAAAGATGTAATGGGGTGGTCATTTTGTTCCACCTTTCAATGAGATGCGAATGCACTTCCTTGAAGAACTCCGTGGGATCTTGCTCTTTAGCATTTGTGATGGATTTAATATTCTCAATCATTGAGTCAATTCCATCATAAATCTCACCCAAACATGGATGATCCATGTCCACATATCTCAACATGCTGACAATTGGCTCAGTAAAACTCATCAAATAATCCACACATTCCCACCATGCATCATCAAGAATCCTCCCTTTCACCTTTGTGGGCCTCTCACTGTTTGCCTGCCTCCATACGCCCCAAAGGTTGTTGATGACCATGCTACTCAATGCCTCACGCACCTTAACAAGTCGTCTCAAGACGATGGTGTGTGAGGTAAATCGAGTCTCAGCAACTTAATACAAAATTAAAACAAATTAAAATAATAAACTTAAAAAATTATTCAAAAATAAAAACACTACAAATTACAAACGTATAAGTTATAATATTAAATTAAATTAATAGTTACCTTCAACAACTGTAATTTTGAGAAGGTTCTAAAGATGGCTTGAGACATGTGATGGTTGGTTATGAACATTTGAATCTCATTCGCCTCATCATAGACTTGTTTGATCCAGTCAATTTTTGTCCCCAACTTTTGCAACATAAGGTTGAGAGAATGAACGACACAAGGTGTCCAAAATATATGCCCATACCTTGCCTCAACCAACATGCCCGCAACGCTGCAATTTTTAGCATTGTCCATTACAACTTGAACAACGTTTTGAGGCCCCATTGCTTTAATAGACTCTATCAGGATGTTAGCAATGAATTGTGCATCCTTCACTTGCCCCTCACAATCAATGGCCTTCAAAAATATTGCCCCTTTAGGGCTCATTGCAATCACATTAATCAATGGCCTATTCGCCGTATCTTTCCATCCATCGAAAATGATGGACACCCCTGTTTCGATCCATGAATCCCTGATGGGCTTCAATGCATCTTCAATGTGTTTTCTTTCTTTTGTCAATAAGGTGGTGCGCACATATTTACAACCTGGGTTGACAAACCCATTAGGAGCAACATTGATAGATCTCACTATTTTTTGCCAATATGGTGATCTAACAGTATTAAATGACAGCCCACATGCGTAGATACAACGCGCGATGCTCTGCTCCGCTATCTCCCTGGAGTCATTTTGGAATGCCCTCTCCAATGGGCCTACATCTTTTGTTCTTTTGCGACCAAGAGGTGAATCATCTTCCTATTCGGCCGCAACGGGTGTTACAAGAAAGGGGTGTGATGGGGTCACCACACTAACACGAGCTGGATCAACAGGTGGTGATCCTTTCTTTCTCAAAGGATGCTTCGATCTTTGCCCCACAACAGCGTCTGTCTCTTCTTTCTCTTTGATGTATGCAACGATCTTTTCCTGTGGCAAGCCCTTTCCCGGCCTTCCACCTATGCTTGGCCCACCACAAATTCTGATTCCAGTGCCAGAGATCGCACACAAATGAGCTTTCACTCAACTATACGAGCTCTTGAATTTACCGTTACACTCTGAGCAAAGCCAATGAAAACACCCTCCACCAGGTATTTGTTCTAATATTGTCACATACTTCCAAACGGGCGTTCGAGGATCAGATTTGGGGGTTATCACTTGCCCCACCGAACTAGCACTTGTGCCCTGAGACATTCTAATTTCTGACAAATCCGTATAAGCTTATAGCTCCAATCCTGATACAAAATAAAAAAATTGCTATTAAAATTCTATAGTAAAAACTAAAAAGTTAAAACTAAAAAAAAACAATTACTATTAAAATTAAAAACATAATCAATTTATTAAAAAATTAAAATATTATTATTAACTATATTATTTATTAATATATATTCTAAATTAAAAAAACTTAAAAGAAAAAAGATATTAATATTAACTATATTTTTTATTAATATATATTATTAATAATTATTGTTAACTTAAAAGTTAAAATCTATATTAATATATTTATTATTATTATTATTAATATATAAATTTAGTATTATTAACAACTTAAGTCTTAAAGTCCAAAGTCTTAAAACTTAAAAGTTTAAAATTAAAAGAAAAAAAATAAAAATAAACCTACGGTGACCGCGCGACCTACCTAGACCGTGCGAGCTCTTGGAGTCCGCGAGCAATGGCGACGACAGCAGCAGCACCGGATGGCAACAATTTTTTTAAAGTAAAAAAAGAGTTTTAAAATGATTTTTAAAGCGATCCGCAGAAGACAACAGCAGCGGAAGACAACAGTGGCAGATGTAGAGTCGTAGACGGGCGGCGGAAGACAACACTGACAGTTTTACCCTTTAAGTTTTAGGGTTACGCTTTTGAGTTTCGACTTTAAAATTTTTTAAAGTGAAAAAAGAGTTTTAAAATGATTTTTAAAGGGTACGATCCGCAGGGGATACGGCCAGGGCACGTCTTGCCCCCTGCAGATACAGCCGGATACGTCCATGAGTCACAGACGAGCGGCGGAAGACAACACTGAAAGTTTTACCCTTTAAGTTTTAGGGTTGCGCTTTTGAGTTTTGACTTTAAAATTTTTTAAAGTGAAAAAGAGTTTTAAAATGATTTTTAAAGGGTACGATCTGCAGGGGATACGGCTAGGGCACGTCTTGCCCCCTGCGAATATGGCCGGATACGTCCATGGACGTATCCGGCCATATCCGCGGAAGGGGCAAGACGTGCCCTGGCTATATCCCCCACGGATCGGACGTGGACCGTACCGTATCTGCGTTTCCCCGCGCTCCCAGGGCCTGGGGGGCGTATCCGGTAACGTAGACATAAAGTAGCTCTCACCTTGTATGCTTTGCGTTCTTGTAGAGCCGCAGAGATTTGTATGAATCAATTCCAATGGCTTGGTGGTTGAGTACTCCTTTGACCTGAGACACACTCTTGTCTATTTTCCATGCTGACACTGCTTGCAAAGAATGTTAGACGGTTTTGTAATCTATGGCATATCTCTTACAGCTTGCCTAGTGCTGATTCTCACTAGATTATCGAAGTTCATATGGCCCATCCTTCTATGCCATAGCTAGCTTTCATCAATTTGACTCATGTAGCATTTATCTCCCTTAACTTCACTGAGTATGTACAAGTTGTTTGTTGTTTTGTTTGCATCTACAACTAATTTTTCTGCATTTGTTTTCTTGATCTCACAACCTTGAACATAAAACATGAGTGTGTCTTTGATCACACATTTGATTGACACTTAAAGGTTATGCTTCAAGCCTTCAACATACAATACATTTTCTATTTTTGTGTTTTTCCATTATCAAGGCTAAGAGTACCTTTTCCAGCTATTCTCGTTGTGGCATTATCTCCAAGTTTTACCATGCTTTCACCCATTTCCTTCAAGGAGAGATATTTGCTTTTGTCCCCATTCATGTGACTTGAGCATCCATTGTCAAATATACCAGTGTTGCCCTTCGTTTTGTGCATGAAAAGTTGTTTAAACAAGCATAGATTTCTCCTTGTCCCGATTAACTTCCTCTTGCTTATGTTTCCATATTTTTGTAGGTTCTCTTTTCTTTACCACAAGAGCATTCACTTTCATGTTTTATTTAGGGGGTTCTACAACAACACTTCTACAAAATTGTGCTATATGTCCATAGTTATTACAATTATAACATACAATGTTATTCTCTTTGTAATTCGATAATAGGGCAAATGAGTTATAGTTTCTACTTGAAACTTCATAAGTATTTATGTCATTGTCCCATGCATACCTATTTCTTGCACGTGTCCTACACTCCATTGCTCTATGCCCAAAATGATTACATGAAAAGCAATAACCAAAGAAAGAATGTTGGAACTTGGTCATGTGTGGAAACAACTTTATGAATTTGTCCTTGTTATCTTTTGAAGGAGTGCTTGTTTTTTGTGGGACTTGATTCTCTTTCTTCTTGTTGATAGGACTTTTGAGAACATCTGCATAGCCTTTTGTCTTTTCCTCATTTACCTTCTTTGGTGGCTCTTTATGATCTTCATTGTTGGCCATTTGATTTTCTTTATATCCAAGAGCAGTCTTTATAAATGATGACTTCTGCCCATTTATGATATCATTTAAGATCTCGGTACTCTTTTCAAATTTGAGGCTTCTATTCAGCTTGGTGGTTTTTTTCTCTAGATCCTTCCTCAAGGAGACAATCTTGGATTCTAACCGCTCACAATTTTCTTCCTTTTTGCTTAATTGGATTCGCACCCCTCTTCAATCCTTTTTGCTTCTTCAAGTTGAATCTTGAGGTTGATGATAATTGTTTCAAATCCCTCAAGGTCTTGGGACATTTTTGCTCTTGAATCACAATCTTCTTTTTCATATTTCTACAGCTGTAATTTTTGCCTCAAATTTATTTTCTTACGCTGCTTGATCTTGCTTAAGGCACAAATGAGTTCTTCTAAAATATCTAACTCTCCTTCATCTTCAACATCTTCCTCTTCCAAGGTGTCTTCACTTGTAGAGGCATCATTTTTTATTTCTATAGCCATGAACAGAGTTTCTTCTCTGTCATTGTCTGATATGTTCTCATCGTTCTCCTTAGCTGAGCTACTATCATTTTTGGAATGGAGGCTTTTCTTGTGCTTACTAAACTTTTTCTTATATTCGTTTTTTTTTAAGCGTTTCTTGTATTGAGGTTTGTTTTCCTTCTTATTCCTTTCCTCATTATGATTTTCCTTGTCATCACTATCATTCTTATGTGGACACTTAGCAACAAAATGTCCTATTTTACCACAATTAAAACATTTAAAAGGTAGCTTACCTTTGTATTTACCTGATCCTTAAGCTTTCTTAGAAAAAAGGCCTCCTTTTCATCTTGTTCATCACTGGTGTCATCGCTTGATTCAGGTTCTTTATTCTTCGCTTTTTTTTAAGCTTTAAAAGTTGCTTCCTTCTTAAATGATTTTTCCTTTTCAGTTCTCATTTTATACGCCATGAAAATCCCATGCAACTCATCTATTATTAATGAGTCTAAGTCCTTTATTTCTTCAATAGCCAAAACTTTTGCATCAAATCTCAAGGGAAGTGACCTTAGCACTTTTTAAACGATCATGGATTCTTCGACCTTTTTGCCAAGTCCTCTGATGGTGTTAACAATCTCATCCACGTGAAGATATGCCATAACACTTTCTTCATCTTTCATTTTCAAGCTCTCGAATTGTCTCCTATGAGTTTGGAATTATGTCTTTTTCACTTTCTTGTCACCCTCATAGATGTTCTGAAGTTTGTCCTAGATTTCCTTTGCTGAATCGCATTGCATAATCTTGACAAACTTTGATTCTGATAAACCACACAAAATAGTGTTCATGGCTTTGGCATTATTCTCACTAGCCTTCTTTCTGGCCGGATCCATTGGTGGAGTTGTTGGCATAACATATTCATTCACCATTGTTTGCCAGATATCATAACCAAGAGCCATTAGATAAGTACGCATCATTATACTCCAGAGTGCATAGTTTGTTTTGTCGAACAATGGAGCCTTGTTTGTGGAGAAACCTTCTTGTACATGATAATTAGCCATATGTGTTCCCAAGATCTACCTTCCAACGGTTAGATTGATTCTAAAGGAACTGCTCTGATACCAATTGTTAAGCACATAATACACTGAGAGGGGGGGTGAATCAGTGTATAATAAAACTTTAACTTTCAGAAATTAATGTTCACAAAGAAAGCATTCAAACAAGATCTAATAATTAAGCAACACAAGATTTATGTGGAAAACCCTCTCTCGGGAAAAACCACAAAGCAGAGCTGCTTGGATCTACCATCCAAATGCAACCGTAAAATAATAATCCTTTTACAAAATTTCGTAGACACCAACCTACTTGGAAACACCAATCCCCACCGCCAAACACCAACTTAACAAGAGACATCAATCTTTTTGTTCTGAGGCACCGACCTCCACTGAAACAATCTTCCACCTTACTATTGTTGCTTCATCAACGAATGATGGCAAATTCAATCTCCTCTTCTCCACAAAAATATACTTATGCTTGAATGATGGAAAGAATTATTTCTCAAATATTTTCTAATCTTCTATCCGCCTTATATAACCTCCAAAGGCTCGTCACAAAGGAGGCGTCCCATCAAAGAGGCACCCTTTCATCAAAAGGTGTATATTTAATTAAATTTTAATTAATTCACTAAGTGGGGTAATTTCCCCAAGGCAGCCATAGATCAAGTGGGTCGGCCCAACAATGATAGGCTTTAATACATGTCTTAAGAGAGGCGATTTTAGCCTTGAACGATCTTCCTTGAGCGCGTATTTAAAACTTTTTTAATGCTGGTCCCTTCATCATGAAGCACTGCTGCAAATTAAATATAATTCTGTTGCATTAACGACACTTCCGTTGACTTCCGTTACATTAATTATAATGCCTTTGATATCAATGACAATAGTTCAACAGAATCAACAAATCTCTAACAACTCAAACAAAGGAGATCACCAACTTTCCTGTCTAAAGAGAAGTAGAAAGTCAGAAAACTCGACACATCAACATGCCACCAACTATGTGAAGCTTGAACTCCAATGGAAGAGCCAGCACATTGTCCCATAGACTCAGTAATATATCATCCTCAACTGTGGATGGTCAAATTAGTAGAACAAGCATAGCAAGGGTAACATTTGATGATGTGGCACATCCTTAGAAGAACCTTTAAAAGATAGCAGGTGCAATAAACCAAAATGAATCTGATTTTGTTTAATGAATTCAATCATATTAAATTGGAAACCAAATCCCAGCCACCCCATCCCTTGTAAATTTCTCAAATCTTACTGATGGTAATCTTTAGAGAAGAGTGGGACTACAATTTTTGACAGGTGATGAAAACTGAGTGGTTTAACTTTTTTGTATTGGGTGCGGTCTCTGTCCCTCACTATATATTTTATTTTCATTATTTTTCAAAGCTTACAATTTGTTTATATGGAACGAATGAATGGAAAAATATATGTTTCTTGAGTAGAAGGGAGATTATATGATAGCAAGGAATCATTCTGCAATCCATTTTAACTCAGTTTTAAAAAAGACAAGGAATTAAGCTGCAATTGTAAGTATAATTTGGATTTTGGTCTTCAGTACATGCTGTGAAGAAGGATACATTTACTTTATGTCACATTACAATTCTCATTCAAACACACAATCTTAAGTTCAAAATGATAAAGGAAAGTTGTTTCAACTATCAAATGCTGTAGAACTCAAGAATTATTGAATAAAACACTTAACACTGTTTTCTTCAATATATATGTTGGATCATTAAAATAAGAACTAAAACTTACATGAGTTCTGAACGCGTCACTATATCCAGTGCATGCGTATACGTCTCTATACTTACAATTTCTGCACCAGTACTTCTAAGTTCCTGAATAAAACCCACATCTCGCCCACTTGGATGCACACAAACATGATAAACCCTTGCATTCCTGCTGCCAAAAACTATAATGGAATTAGCAGGAATGGAAATTTCTTTTGAGATCAAATCAAACAATATCTTTCAATTTTTTAGTGTTGATTTAATACATTATTTCTCTTACATAGGACTACCATGTGTTCACATAAGCAAAACTGTTATTGTAAGGAAAGGAGAGAAATTTTGGTTGAATGTAATAGCAATAACGAGATCTCGATTTGAACATCCAAATTATGAACGTGAAGATCAAGTATCTTATATACTCGATACCGGCATTATTTTATACATCAATCATATTTTGTTAGCCTTGACAAAATAAAGAATAATGACAATCCTCTATGATCCAATACTCCACAAGCACAAGTCAAAATAGATTTTCTATTTAGTTTGAATGTAGAATTAAGATGGAATTGATGTAAATAAATTTCCTGCTCCCTATCCAACATATCCAATATGAAGGAAACATAAACCTAGATAGAGGCCCTCGTTCATCGCAGATTGGAATGACATGTCTGGCCCAATATGTATGGAATGAGTGTGTATGTGTGATCCGTTTGCAAGGTCTGCATCAATATCTGCCCACACTTGCAAAGGATTCCTAAGCCACAATCTGAGGGTTCACCTATATTGCACCAACTCTTAATTGCCCCTTCAAATCCAGCGGCGAGAAAGGTCTAGCATTACACCCAGTAAGTGGAACAAAAGGAAAACTAGAGAAATACTCTAGAATCCACCAAGAAATACAACTCTTCCTTAAACAGAGTTTCATTAATATAACTTTAACTATATAAAGATAGTGTGTGTAACCTTTAGATAGCTTGTTGTCAAGAATTTAAACTATCCAAGAGCAACACATAGATAGTTCTCGTTACTCTCAATCGATAACACCCCCCCTTCCTAAGCCTAGCTACAATGTATATTAAAATATTAATATACTCTCATGGGGATCTAGACGGATCCAACCATGTAAACCTGTGACAGATCAGTTACAAAGTTGCCAAGTGTCATAACAACTCTAGCACAACCGTCCATCTTCCTTTCTTTGTGTTTCAGTGATGATGAAGCTTTGGCAATGACTCCAATCTGTTGCACTAGTTGACGCAGCCTGTGCGAAAGTACCACTCCTCTGCCTGATGTTGCCTTTCAAGTGATGGTAGTCAGGCACTCACCCATCACCAACCCAACTACTCCATCTCAGCCTAGTTTCACTTCTTGGCAACGACATTCCTTCAGTGATAGTTGCTGACAATGGATTTTGCAACATAAGACAATGTCATCAAGTGATCAGAGTCTGGTAACAACCTTCGCCAAAGCTTATCCTTTATGATTTCACCCACACTAAAAAATTTAATAGTTAATTTTATATTTTCTTTATCACAGTCAAGGATCTGCAGCTGTGTCACTTCATTATCTTCTTTCTCATCCTAATGTTACTTATATCAGTAACAGACACCAGACGATTGAGTTTATCAACTGACAAAGAAGACACTATTAGGAGCCGATAGATGGGTTTAGAAGTTACCTTTAATATTTTTGTGGCATTTATCCGAAGAATGCAATCCCAACTTCCAAACTCTTTTATGAAATTCTAAGTGGAACACAAAAAATATCCTTTAACAGTGACCGGAAGGTTATTTTTTCTCTCCATTCCAGTCTAAATTTCTCCTTCAAACAAGGGCAAGACATTCATCTATCTTCTTGAAAGACATCAGAAAAGGTACCTATTCCCCTGTTCCTCCATTTCATAGCAGACAGCCCCTGCATTGTAGCTTAAAAAACTCATTCCAAACAAACAAATTTCACCATAAAGATCTCTTACCCATACATTTAGACCCATTAGGAATGACTGCTGCATAGAAGGAACTCCTCAGCCAGTGCCATGCCTTCCAAACAGACTTTGAGATTGGAAAGCCTGTTACACTGGCAACGATATTCCCATGGACTAGATCAACTAAGGATAAATTTTTCCAATGAAATCCATACAATGTTATCTAACCAAGATCTTCCATGGTTACCAGCCAAATATTGCTAGAAAGCACCTAATAAATTCCATCAGAGATATACTATACTAAGAAAACACCTAATATTGCTGCAACAAAGTTGCACATTATTTTAAAAAGACTATCTAAACCTAAGAAGTATTTATATAGTTGGCATATTTTTCTGTTAAATAGCATCCATGCTTGGAAGCCCAATACAAATTAGCAAAATAAGAAAAACTGAGATAGCAAGCAAGAAGAATTTCATGAAGGAATAGTCTTCTCTCAAATTTCATGCAAGCCATCAGTTTTGGCTTGGCAGATGAGACTCCCCTTGAGCAGAGCAGATCCACCTTTGTCCTCTCCATTTAGCATCTCCATAGCAGGCCACTTGGGAGGAGCTGGTCTTGGAAGGGGTTTGTGCACAGGCACTTATCCACTACCACTCCCGGCTCCAGCATGAAAATATTGGCACTTGACTGAAGGCTGATAGTTGTATTGAGCCTCAATATCTCCATACACCGTGTGCTCAATCAAGCATCTCAATCTTCTTGTTTTGTTGCTGGAAAACAACAGTGAATAAGGCAATGTTGTTGGATCTTGCATATTTATCGTAAAAATGGAAGCCTTGGAGTGACTTAAACTTGTCAGGTGAGTATTGAAATATATTCTACTCATGATTTGTTGACGTATAGAGAATGTTTCTTCAAAGAGTCAATTATCTTCCAGCCAAATGCCCCAACAAATGAAAGTAGGGGACAAATGATGAAGCAAAATAATGATCGTCAAGTTTGACTGAATAGTTGACCACTAGAGGACCAGCTTATGCAATTCAGTCAGAGGTTTCCAAACTGTTTCACAATGATTAACCATTTTTTCCCCAGCAGTAAATGCAAAGTTAAATTCATAGAATATGTGATCCTTTGTTTCACATGTGAGCTGACAATTTGGACATGGTGAGGGACCTCAGGCACCCTTCTTTGCTAACTTGTTTGTTGTAAGTATTTGAATGTGGAGAGGAAGTCGTAAGAAAGTCTTGATATTTAGCCACATGTGAAGCGACCAAAGTTTGTTCCACAGAATGGAAGGTGGAGCATAAAAGAAAGAAGTGAATGATAATCTGCACTTGCCAAACAATGACCACTCAATAAATCACTCCAACTGCTAGTATAACCTTCCTGACTGGTAATTCTGCACAAATATATTCACAGTCGCAGATACTGACATTGGTATTACTCACCATTGTCCAGTTCCAAGGATAATTTCATATTTTGAAGAAGTAAATGATAATCTGCACTTGCCAAACAATAACCACTCAATAAATCGCTCCGACTGCTAGTAATAATCTTCTTGACTGGTAATGATGCACGTAATATATTCACAGCTCATGGATACTGACATTGGCATTTAATCACCATTGTCCGGTTCCAATGATTGATTTCATGTGTTTCTCCTGGCTGGATATAGTCTTTCAACAACAAGAGGCTTGATTGTTCGATTTCTTGTTTGACATGAAGGAGATCAATGATAGAATCAAAAGCTCTCTCCATTTCAACTATCACTCCAAAACTTGTTTGTGATCCAAGAATTAATCTGCCAGGTCAAGTCATTGCAAAGTATGGAAAAACCGTTTGGCATATGCCTTAAGATAATTGACTTGTAGGTTGTCTAATTTAATGAAAGTAAAACCAGCAACACAGTAATAGTATAGAAAGAAATATGAACAGCAATGCAATGCACAAAATAGAGAGCAACATAATGTAGAAGCAACACTGATTGTATTATAGTAATAGCAAAGTACATCATAGTATAGGCCAGGAAGAACACACACAAGAGCTCCCTCTCTCAGTCTAGGCTATGGCATACAAAAATACCAAATGTCAATTGCCAAAACTAGTTAGGACGCTAACTAAGCCACCTACTTTGCCTAGTGTGAGACCACGAATGCTGAAAAATATTCTCTCTGACAGTAAGCTGCATATATTTGTGATGAATAATAATGTACTATGGGGCATTGGATTACAAGCATCATTCCTGAAGCCTGGTTAACAAGATGTTTTAATTTCAGTCTTCCACATTTAGGCAAAGCTAGTTTGCTCCAAGAGATCAAAGTTAAATTTGTTGTCTTGTTGCCACATGAATTCTCTTTGTATGTCTACCAATGCATCTTTGCTTCTTTGAGATGGGCCAGTTGGAAAGGAGACAAACTGGAATCGCTTGCAGGAAAAAATTTATTGGAGAGTGCCTTCTATTAATCATATAGAAAATAGTACATCACTAATACGAACAGCAATGCAATGCACAAAATAGTGAGCAGATGGCATCACACCCATAAAGAAGACTTTACATCGATCCCGTGGATTAAGAGAGGAGTTTAAAGCACTTTAATTAACTAAAATCCTAATAAATTAGAATAAGATAAATAAAGGCTCCTTATAAACTTTTAATCAAAAAAAAGATAGTGTCTCGAGCAACATAATATAAAGCCCATCGGGCACCCAAAAGACATAACACAAGATCATTACGCAACTGAAGCAATCAAAGCAGCTAGTGGTAGTAGAGAGTCATCTATCTTTTTGCCCCGGCTGCCACCAAGAGGATCTGTTGTGTCGAGTACCAACTCCACCCATTGTTACTGGTTGCATTGTCTTTGTCTTCTTCTTGTTCTTGTCGGGGTGAAGAAATTGCAAGGGCTGGCCAAGGGCTGGCCAAGGAAACTTTCCTTGTTGCTGAGCCGTTCACCCACTAGTGTCAGTGAAAGAGTGACCAAACCCACCACCACCTCCACTACTGGGCTACGCGAGGGATGTTGAGAATGCGGCGAGAAAATTTGCCCCCTACTTGTGCATCCAAGGAATACTGGAAAGGAGGAAGACGATCCATCTGAATACCCATTGTCCCTAAGAGGTCAAAAACCTCAGCATACCAACCGCGAGCACGGCGAGGAGAATTTGAACAAGCAATAGCCTCTGAAGAACAATACGCCAAGTACGAGTACCTGTCCTGCCCCTCAATGGAATTGGCAAAGCCTCAGATGCGGTGTAGGAAAGAGATCAGGGCAAACATGGTCTCCAATCTGAAAGGACGGACTCCAAACTCAACCAAAATAATGTCCCAAAGGACAATATGCTTGCACCTGATAAATCAGCGAAGGAGAAATGTCTGGACCCTCTCTGCAAAATCCCAGTCAACCACCAATAAGGAGGGCTCCCAAACAACAGAGCCGTAAAGAACAGTGGGTCTGATGAGGGATTCCATGAAGGACATTTTGGAGAAAATGCCTTGGAAGTGGTGGTGAAAGCATTGTCTCTCAAGGAGGGCTAAGGATCCATAACCCTTATTAATACGAGGCTGGAGGGCTTGTCTCAAACTAAAATGCAGGCCAAAAAAATGAAATGCCCAAGTAGGTATATGTGTTGGTGATCTTGATCTCCTCGCCCTTAAAGAAGTGGAGATGCGAGGTCTTCAAACCATTGAAGACCATAACCTTGGTTTTACCCAAGCTAACCATCAACTATCGAAGGTCGCAAAACAAGGCTAAGGTATTCAGTTGTCTTTGCAGACCATCTGGAGAGGAGGCCAAGAGAACCACATCATCGGCAAACAAAAGGATGGAAATCAAAACCTGATGAAGTAAGCACCCATCGTTGTCCTGGATATGCTCATGGAGGAAGCACTCGAACTCATCTATGTATATCCCAAAGAGAATTGGGGATAGGGGACACCCCTGTTGTTGGATTAATTTCTATTGATCCAAAGTTACTTAGTATTTTACTTTGTTAGTATTTGATTTTAGTTTATTATATTTTATTAGTGGGATTGTTGGTTCACAGGAATGTTGGTTCCATAACCACCTCATATGAAAAGCTTATAAAGCTTTTAACCTTCCTTGTAAAAAAAATTAATCCGAAATAATACAATACAAAGTTTTTTGGAAAAGTAGTCATGATGTAATTTATTTGGTGTTTCATGTTGATATCCGGGACAATAGTGGTATCAGAGCCATGTATAAGAAGAAAGAAGGATTGAAAGCCCTAGTTGAGAGTTTGGGATAATCTTCTCAAATTTGTACGGTCTTTGCATCGATGGTAACCTCTCCCAAGACAGATGTGTACAACATTTGGTATATAGCATGCAATTTATTTTGGTATTTTTAATACTTTTGTAGCGTTCCAAAAAAAGAAAGAAAGGGGGATCAAATCTTTTAAAGTGGGTGAGACTTTGATTGAAAATTTCTGAAGTATATTTCAAAATAAAAGCCAATGCAATATTTTTTTTAAATGATTTTTTTATTCTGGTAAAAAAATTTAAAAAAAAAATCGAATTGAGAAAATCCGTGTCTCCATTCCGTATGACGACGCCCTGAGGTGAAGATAAACTCATATTTGTTTAATATCTTGCTGAAAGGAAATGAAATCAAGTAAGGCATGACCAATTTGCACTCCTTTATAAATGGTCAATTGTAATTTGTGATTTAATCTACCTATTTCACTGACACCGAACAACTTAATTTTTTTGACGGAACTTGACGACTAGTATCTGTGATTCTCTAGCATAAATTCATCATTCTGTGAGCAGATGAGAATGATGCATTCTAAAGATAGTTAACAAGTTCAATTCCTCAATCCAGATAAGCGCAGGCATGTACGGCAACGACCTGCACACACCAAAAAAAAATAACAAAGAATATTTTGTTATAAACTTACCTTTACGGTGAAACGCCTATTGGAAGAAGAAACAGTGCATGCTGGAAGAAGTGTTTAAATCCTTCAAATCTTCAAAAGTCTTTGCAAGCTCCACCATAAAAAAAAGGTTAATTTGATTTACCATGCAAATAACAAACAGTAGCGCATTTTACATGCAAAGTAACTAAGTGAAACTTTTATGTTCCTCACATTTGAGAACTCACTTTATTTAGAATATTGTTCTTTGATATTCTAAACTTGCATGCATAGTGGAATTGACAACCTTTTATTTTGAAAGGCGTTCCCCAAATTAGAGGTTAAGAGTTCAAATTTCCTTTTTTGGTCGTAAATTTTGTCGCTTTCGACACTTGAGGAGTTTGTATTGCAATGTTTTTTTGACAAATCAATATTTCATGCAAAGGTGGTCATGTGACCAGACGATTTATAGGTTTTTGGACCTTTCGGACACATTGGAATGGTTAATTTTGTAATTTGAAGTGTCCTAATATGATTTTTACAATAAATGTATTACAAATTGATGTATAAAAGTGCATTTTCAATCCAAACCGACACCATAAAATGGAGTTTTTCCTAAAGTCACCTCATGATTGTGCTCTTGGAGACAATACTATTCATTACAGGTCCCTCGGGATCATCTTGATTGACAAAATATGAGCATCTTACTGGAGGATGATCCGTTGAAGGCTAGAGGACTACTACCCTCTCCAGTTAGCTAATCACTTGGAGTATGGGTTTAGTGCTTGAATAGCAATTTTGGCTTGTGTACTTTGCTTTCATAGATGTCTTGTTTCTATGATCTTTGATGTGGAGCATTTCAATGATTTGTACTCGGTTTATTTGTTGCACGGCTTCTCACCTCTCACCTGATAGGGGGAGAAGATATTGCATATTGGCTTTCGATCAGTCGTCATTGATTTGCGGTACAAGTCAGCATTGTGTTGTTAGCATTGTTAGTGCTAAGCAAAGGCCTACGGGAGATGTTGGCGATTGTTGGGCATCAGTTTGAGATGTGCCATACACAGTACAAGGGGAAATCACTTGCTGAACGGATTCTGTGTGAGGATCGATGTAGTTGGATAGTGCGTGATCATGTTCTACTGTAGTGCGGGGACGATCAAGGTGTGGATCAGTCCAGGATGCACAGTGTACCAATTGCAGTTGCGGCAGAGTCTACTTGGATGACTCATAGTTCTTTACTTCAATCTTTCTATACCCCTTTGGATCAAGGGGGAGTTTGTTGGATTAATTTTTATTGATCCAAAGCTACTTAGTAGTTTACTCTGTTAGTATTTGATTTTAGTTTATTATATTTTGTTAGTGGGATTGGTGGTTCACGGGAATGTTGGTTCCGTAACCACCTCACGTGAAAAGCTTATAAAGCTTTTCACCTTGTAAAAAAATTAATCCGAAATAATACAATACAATGTTTTTTGGAAAAGTATTCATGATGTAACTTATTTGGTGTTCCCTGTTGATATCCAAGGCAACACCTGTTTGACCCCAATGGTACTCCTAATGAAATCCGATTCGTTGTGGGCTATGCGGAGGTGACCCAAAACAGTCTTGTATGGACACATGATGGCAGTGAGAAGGCTCTCAAAAATGCCAGTCTCTGACTTTGAAAAAGTGCCACACGCGAAACCAAGTCAAAAGCTTTCCGAAAGTCTACAAAGCAACAGTAAACTTTCGACAAGCGATGGCAAGCCTCCTCAATGATAGTGCGGAGAGTATAGAAATGATCATATGACTTAATTAAAGGTTATGATAGCCATAAGTCGGCTACACATATCTCAATACACACTATAGGCTAAGGGGGTAGCATATCCACACTTTGAACCATAGTTCACATACTCGTACTCAGTCAGTACTTGGCAAACCAAAAAAAATTGACTCAGTAAATATTCGGCAGCTTAAAAAAATACTTAAATTTCTTTAAAAAACATAATTTTTTTACAAATTACAATTATGAAATGTATCAAATGAGTCTGCAAAATGTTGGCGAAGTGTTTTCTATTAGATTTGAATACAAATAGGACACAAAATTTCATAATCATGCAAATACAACAAACTAATACTTACAAATTTATAATGATTGTCACTGAAAATCATCATCATAAACTGCATATGAATACAAGTTACAAATTACAAAAATCTACATTTTCCTCTTCCCCATTCTACTGAAAATTATGGGAGATTGAAAGAGTCTAGTCCTCGCACTCTACTACGCCTCCTTGCTCTACCTAAAATATTGGCCATATGGCTCCACCCTAGTACCAAATCGCAGTGACTCCTTTGCCTCATGCTTGACAAGATCTACGAGGACGTCATCCAATCCAATCTCTCATGCTTTTGTTAATATACAAGGAATTTCTTTAGTTGTTGCTTGAACGCAAGGTGTCTATCATACCTACATCCCTTCATGCAGCCCTCATACCTCCTATGATATCTCCCTGAAATCTTAAAACCCTGAAATTTGGCTGTCTAAAATCCTGAAATCTGACTAAGTTTGAAATATGATAGGATCTTCCAATTCCTAGAATTTGCATCATATCTCCTAGATGATCTGAAACCACTCTCAAGCATCCTACAAGTATATATATAAAATATAACTAAAAGTATAAGTTTACATTTAGATTGGGCATCTAGTTCTTATACTTAATGTTTATTTTATAGATATATTATCGCCTCAAATGTTGTGTTGGGGCATGCATACTTAAAAAGGACAAAAAATTGTGTTTTTTCCACATTTTTATGTGTTTTGACCACATTGGCAAGAATTTTAACAGGACTAACTACTCTCAAGATACTCGCCAAAACTGCTAAAAAAAACTACGGGTATGAATATACTCGTGGAGCATATTTTTTGGCGAGTACTCGTTGAGTATGTATAGATATATTATCACCTAAGATGTGTGGGGGCATGCATGCTTTAAAAGGACAAAATTGTGTTTTTTCCACATTTCTATGTGTTTTGACCACATTGGCGAGTATTTTAATAGTATTGAGTACTCTCAAGATACTAGCCAAAACTGCTAAAAAACAACTCCAGGGATGAATAGAGTATACCCGTGGAGCATATTTTTTAGCAAGTACTCGTCGAGTATGTATACTATGCACTGAACCACATAATGGCACAAGTCTGAAGGACCCCCCTAAAGGGAAAAGGAAATGCCAAGAAATTTGAATTTCTCCCCAAGTTATATCCATTTACATTTGAATCCTTCCAATTGAGGCATGGGAGTGTTACACTCCCTATAGCATTTGGTTTTCTTTCATTATATAGAAGAACTTGAGGCAAGACAAAAAATCTCCAAGCACCCCATGGCATGAGAAACAAATGCTTCCTCTTCATCAAAAGTAAGAAAGGAATCATTTGCAAAGTGACCATTGACCAACTATCAATGAGACTAAGAAAGAGCTATGCCTTTAACTAGACATCTAGCAATATGGTCAGCCAAGAGATAAATGAAACCTTCAGCCGCAAGAACATAGAGGGAGGGAGCTAACGAAAAACCTTTCATGATGGATCTAAAGAGCCCAAACTTATCAGATTGGGCATAGTTGAAGGTAATGCAGGCACATGCATCTTGGAAAAACATGTTAGTTGTTTGAACAATCCTAGGACCAAAACAACGAGCCTAAAGCATAGCAAGGATAAAGGGACACTCAATTCTTCCATGGGCTTTCTCAAAGTCACTAAGAGGGGCTTTCTATTAAGAGGAACGAGACCATTCTATACCTTCCCAGACCACAATGACATTGTCCAACATGTATCTATTGCGAACGAAACTAGTTTGCTCAGGTCAAACAATAAGAGGCAATAGGCACCCAAAACACAAAGCAAGGGTTTCAACGATAATCTTATAGAACACATTTAAGAGAGTGATAGGGCACCAATTGGTGATGAGCTCCAAATCCCCAACTATTGGGATGAATTTTATGTTGTCCTAGTTGATGACCTTTCAGAAAGAGTTGGCATGAACCGCTTATAGGAAAACATGGTGTACGTCAGGACCCATGGTATCCTAGGGTGTTTGATAAAACTCATAGGGGAAACCATCAATCCCAAGAGCAAAATCAGTGGCCATTTGTGTGACTCCCTCATGAAGGTCCTAGATGGAAAGAAGGCGATCACAAGCGAACCTTTGGGCATCGGTCACTCTGCGAAGCACAACCTAAAGGCATTGTCTGAGGGCATCCTCACGAGCCGAGGTTGGATGAGTGGAAAAGACCCCATGATATTGATATACAGAAGCTTGCAAAATGTCAAGCCATCTAGTGAGATGTCGATTAGCCTCACGAATGTCTCCAACCTTTCCAACTGCTTATCATGCATACGGGCACAAAGTCAATCACCACGAGCTCTGTATGCTTCTTCAACCTTAAGCTTGTGCCTCCACTTCGCCGCTTGTTTGTGAAGGTCCTCATTAAAAGGAGAGAGCTTCAAATCCTATGAAGTTCTAAGATCATGGTGTGATGCCTCATGGGCCCTTTGCCGAAAGACTATGGTTGTTTGACATAGACACAGAGGATCAAAGTGATGTGTGAGATGGTGTCTACCCACCAGCTAATCCAAACAAGCTTCCTACAAGGTCATGGGACCAAATTCCAAATTCGCTTGATATGGTCAAGCATCCATTCATGGGTCAGGTGCATAATGTTAAAGTAAAATTGGTACTTAACCCTTTCTACCCAACGTGTAGACCACTCAATACAAAAACAGATGGGGAGATGATCAAACAAGACTGCCCCCACCATCACACTAACAAGGTAGTCAATAGTGTTAGCAAAAGAGGAAATCTTGTTCTACAAACAATGCTCTATCTAGTCTTTTTAACACCCTCTTGTTTCCTTGTTTGTGGTTGGACCAAGTAAATTAAGCCAAGTTGGAGGAGTGGCATTGGCAGAGGTTTAGATCAAAAAGGTTGAGCCTGTGGCACATGTAAAACCATCCCTCTTTCACCTGCACACCACCACATCAGGGGAAGCCCCTCTTTGTGGTCCATAGACTCAACCATGTTGAAGTGGCCACAAAGGATCTAATTGGAGTCAGCGAGTGAGTCAGCAATCCACTGCCAAACGTCGTTCACTCAACAACATCATTAGAGGCATAAATGTTGGCAACACCAAGGGAGCAACCATCAAAATCAAAAAAGGGACCACACCACCCAATGAGTGGGGTCAAAACTCAACTGACAATATGCGGTGCCAAGTCAGGGGCAAGTAATGCGATCACTCTACCACATGTGGTATCATGGTTGGACAAATGGCACAATGCTCCCAGCCAAATAGTTTTGGCGGACGAATGGAGTTAAATCCCAAAAATCTTAATTTCTCACAAATACAACTTCATATTCTTATAAAATTGACAACAATCCATGACCATATACATAAGGGGCAGGTCAATGAGGCCACGAACATTCCAAGAATAAATGATCGAAGAGAAAATCAAGGTTCATGTTTGTCCCATTTTCCAAGCCATCTAGGGCAGAAAAGTTGTTGGTCAAGTGTGATTGTTGCTTGCTCCACATAAAGTCGCATATATGAAAATATAGTTGTTTCTCTTGCACGTACTCACCATTATCAAGAGGTGGCAAGGGGTTGTGCGAGTGGCACATAATCATTTTGTGTTCAAACATTACCAGATTATCAGTTGTTCCCAATTCATTCCCTTCCGAAGGAGGTTATGAGAGTTGAGAAACAAAAACCTAACTTGAGGGCCAGAGATAATCAACGTAGCTTGTGGGGTGTAAGAAAGCAGTGGCACTGCTTGAGTGGTGGCAAGAACCGCTTGTTTACCAGCCATAGTCAAATCTCTTGTAGGTTTGTACACAATTGTGACCGTTTTGACCCCTCCTCAAGGTTGTTGGTTAGCGTTCTTATTGGTGACAGTGATCCATTAGACGACAAGCAAACGCTCTTATTCACCTTTGGTGAGGTTTTGGATTGCACAGATGGCCACAAGTTGGCCATTAAAGGGCACTATCAGAGCTTTTGGTCAGTGGCTTGACACCTAAAGCATGTGTTGGGAAAATAATGTATAAAACGCATTGTTATATGCATTGTTCACCTATCTAGATGTCGATAGTTCCTTGAGATCCTTCGAGAGGTTTATTTTGACATACAAGAATTTTTGTGGCCTGGCAAAGTAGAACTTGCTCTTCTCATGGTAGATAAATAGACCTAAGGGCTTAATAAGCCGATCAATGAAGCCCCACAAGAGTAGAGGGACACTAGAAAACTCAATCTAGACAGAGATTTTGAGTTTGCCTCGTTCTGACACTACTAAATCCCTAGTCCATTGGAAAAACACAAGGGTACTACAAATAAACCACCGACCATGTTTAACTATCACAACATAGTGCTCATTATTGGAAATTTCAAAAAGAAAGAAACCCTTGGTAAGATTTTGCACACCACCAAGATTAACACCATGTGGTTGCCACTTATTATGCACCAACTCTTAAGCATGTTTTCATACGACCAACAAAATAACCTACCAAGGAAATGTTTTCAGAAAGTGACATGCATTATCAAATTTAAGAGAATCACAAACCACATCAGACATAGAGTCAACTGGGATATGTTTGTTATGTCATGGAACACATTTTTGGGATGAACTTCCTTGCTCGTTTTGTTGCCATGGTCAATATATTTCCACCGAAAACACCAGTATCAGATGATACATGTCAATAAATCAGCAATGATATAGGCAAAGGCAGATTCACCATCCAATGGATAGATTAATGGCTGGTTCAATGCAATAAATGTGCGATGGAACAAATTCCCTACCTAGAAAGGCACTATGACGACTAAGCAAAAGAAAGAAAAACCTAAAACCCTAGCAATGCCCTACACAATTAATTCTCTTAGTCCACTCCAACAATCTGTTCCTTATGCTTTCAATGAGATTTTTAGACCACATTTTGAAATAAAGAGATATAACATTAAATAAAAAAGTAATTATGTTGTGACCTTCGAGATTTTAGAGTTGTAAGCTAGAAGAGCTTATTCAGTTTTTGTTATGCTAGTGGTTCCAATGGGGTGGGTTACTGCGAACCATTGCACTCGTCCTCCTAGGACTCTCGGACTCCTATATATTGTATTGGACATTGGATCTTAGGATCATCCATGTCATGAAGGATGGCATGAGTATTGTACATCTTTATGTGATGGATAGAGAAGTGTGTCCCTTTTTATACGTTAGGTTTTGTGTGTTATTTATACAATGTTTTTGTATTATTCATTGAGTTTGGACAGTGAATGTATATAGTTTCTGCCCCTACCTTTCTAGCATAATTGCCTAGAGGAGTCTGTGTGAGGTCCATCCCAAGATCCATTGTGGACAGTTCTTAAAAAAGTAGCACCCCTATATTTTTTAAGATGTTGCCTAGATCGAATCCATGTAATCCATGTGATGTACTCTTGAAAAAAATATCAAATGGGAAAAAAAAAAGTTGGTTATGAGATTATTGAGCTTTGACTCAATGGTGAAGAATAGACAAATTGTTGGCATAAATAAACAATTGAGATTGACATAGAGGCTCAATGGTGAAGGTGAGGGAAGAACTGAGTCTCTAAACGCATTACACCAAGTGGCAACATAGAGTCCAAGACCACGCCCAAGTTCTTTAAGGATCATCGTATGGTGGCAAGGATCAATAATACACGGATTGCACAGGTACAAACCAACCAGTTCAACTAGAGGAAGAGGGGTTGGCAAGTTTGAAGACGAAGGGAATCTAGGGAAAGCCGGTCTAACCGAAGAAGGGGAATACCACCCAAACTATAGAGACCTTCAAGAAAATGGAAAACAATTTTTTTTTTGAAAAAAAAAAATGAAAAAACATTGATGAGATGTAAAGTTGGTCAACAAGAATGTTGAAAGCTTCAAGTTCTACTTAGACTTTGGTAGGAATTTGGTACGACGAAGCTTTCGACATTGATAAGAGAATTCCAACAGGGACACATGCCATACTATTATCTCGGAAGAGGAAAGCATCACATGCCAACAAATAGCAATATGTGTGGAAGTGATTATTTCTCAATTTTTAGTATATATGTCATTGAAGTATTGGATATAATCAAAAATAATATGTAAGTGGGAGAGACGGTTTTAGTTGTAAGAACAATATGTTCTCTCAATTCATACAAGTGTCATCAAAGCTTCGGATATCCTCAATGCAATATGAAAAGATGAACTCGACATGTGGCAAATTGACCATGTTTTGCTCAAAAGATGCGTGTTAGCAATGGAGCTAGTACAATGCTCTGCATAGGTGTCAAAGTCCATCTAGATGGATGGTAATTGCATTTCCACAAAGAATATTACGAAATCATTGGGGTGGATACAACCCAAGACCAACCAGCATTGATTCTAGCCATGAATGATAATCCACTGTAGAGATCAAAGGGATCCTCTCACAACATTTCAAGTAGTCATAGTTGAGCCTCACTAGACGATATAGCAACAAATCCAAAAACATTCCTAGCCACAATCACCAAAGTGTACAAATTGTTCCATATACACAAGGTACAAGACAACAACTAAGTTGTTCTTGAGAACATTAATGGTGAGACAGTTGGTAATGCAATTCTTGGTTCTAGGTTGAAACTATACAATGTATGAAATGAATCTCACACCACTACTATTGTGAATACAATTATTGAAGAAAAGAATCAATTGGACAAGCCAAGCTAGAGTTTGCACCAGAGTTTGCAAGTATTATCCATGGAGCCAGTATGAGTAGATGCTAGTAAAAGAATCCAATATGCCACATCATTCTAACAAGGACATCCTAGCAGATGTCGAGTGATAAAGGGAAAATGGAAACAAATGGAAAAAAATAGAATCGATTCCAAGAAAATGGGAGATAAGTCTAATTTAGATTTACTACAAATTAATGCACAAACCACCACCTTTATAAAAATGGAAAGCAAGGTCCATGTGTACCAAAGTGGGGAGATGAGCAAGCCAGCATTCAAAGAAAATTGAACAAAATTGTCCCAAGCTTTATTTTAAGATTTTTTGGGAGGAAACAGGGGCACACACTTTTAAAACTTCTCAAAGGAAAGAAGAAATTATTAAGTGTTTACTAACATTCGGAACAATAATAGCTCATAACACGATTTACTAAACCCAATTAAGTATGATAGAGCATCTATGTGACTTTGAAGAAACACATTGAAGCCAACTTTGTCGTGTCAACATCAAAGTTTACAAACTAGAACAAGACAAAACAAAATAAATTAAAAACCCAGAGTTTGTGCAAGTTTGAGAGAAGAAACTCTGAGGTGAACAAATCTGAGAATAGTTCACAGAGGAAAGGAGCGACAAAGGAACAATTATGTGATATGATTTCAGGATTAAGTGGCGTAGTTTCGAGTCAACCTACATTGACCCATATTTCATATCACATAATTTGATGCACTGCAAAAAACCAACACCTATAGAAGGAACAATTGTTGAGGTCCAGAGAATCAAAGTGTCTTAAAGAGAATTAAAAAAATGCCAAAGAACTTGTGATTAGTGCAAAACACTTTGAGGGTCCATTTGAAACATGGGGCCTATCAGAGAGGACTTCATTCATTCAAGAGGAGGAAGTCTATCCAAACTCCCTCGCTCTCATATAACTCCTTGTCCTTCCCACATGTCTAAGACACAATCCCACCTTTCTTGACCCCACCTCACACCACCCATATGTCCTAGCACATTACCCTCCCATGCCACTCCTCACATCCAACCAACTACTCATACCCGTCCAAGGTCATAACAAGGATGCGAAACCCAAAGAAGACAATTCCAACCTGTTGAAGATCATTGTAGGGCCGTTTAAGCCCAATAAGGACGTGTTTGAGTAGAGAGCAAAATTGTACGAGCTAGAAGCAGGGTCATCCAAGTTGTGGCTCCAAAACAAAGACAGAGCCATCCAAGACGTGAATCCCCATGATGGAAGTACACCTAAGACAATGAAATTTGTCTAGAAGCAAGAGAAATTCATCCAAATCTGATTGGATAATGAGCTTGTTGTCCAACAAAATGATTTGATTTGAATAATTTTACATTATAAATTTTAAATAGAAAATAAAATATAAATATATAATAAAATATAAATTTAAAAATAAAAATAAAAAAAGTAAAATTATTTAAAAGAAACATTATAAATTATAAATTATAATTTAAATCTAATTAATTTTAGATTAATTAAAAATTAGAATTAGAAAATAAAATAAAAAAATATTAATTAAAATTTAATACCAAATAAATAAATGTCAATATAATAATAAATATTAAATAATATATTTAACCTAAACCTAAAAGTTTAAAACTACATCTAAGATGTATAACAAAATTTAAATTTAAAAATAAATATAAATATAAAAAAATAAAAAATTTAAAATGAACATTATAATTTATAATATTAAATATAAATATATTTCTACTTTATATTATAAATTATAATTATAAAATCAAACCAAATCTATTAATAATTTCGATTTTTTTCATTTAGATTTTATAATCTAAATAAATTTAAACTTTATATTTATTTATTTAATAGGTAAATATTACATATATAAATTTATTAGTAAAACTAAATATATAATAAAATGAAAAATATTTAAAACAAACATTATAAAAAAATAAATTATAATTTAAATATAAAATAATTGTACATTATAAATTATAATTAGAAAATAAAATAAAATCTATTAAAAAAATAAATATAAATATAATAATAAATATTAAGTAATATATTTAGGTAAAACAAAAAATATAATAAAATTTATATTTAAAAACAAATATAAAAAATTAAAATAAACATTATAAATTAAATATAAATATTAAATACATTTAGATTTTATATTATAAATTATAATTATGAAATCAAATTAAATTACAGTTATCATAATATTACAATTTTCTGTTACATATTTTTTTTATTTTTTAGAGTTGTCATTTTATTTTTTATAGGTCATTTAAAATTAAATTTAATAATATTGTGATATGTTTTAATTTTTTATTATTTTTTATAGTTTTATAGTCTTATTTTATATACGTCATTTAGTTAAATTTTTTTTTTAAATTACATTTTTTAAATTTGTAATAAAAAATGTTTATAAAACTTTTGTAGAGGAGCAAACTACAAAGCACAACATATTATTATGGCAAGTCAATCACTTGAGAAGAAATACATTATTCAGCAAGACACAAATCCCAGAAACATGCAATGCACTCTTTGTGGCTCAAATATCACAGGGATTATAACAAAAGTTCGAAACCATTATATTGAAGACCCAAATGTGAAGATTTGCTCAATAGCATCGCAGAACGCCATGTACGCACCATTTGTAAGTCAAATCCGAGGCAAATATGAAATAAAGACAGTTGCATCAGCGTCTGAATCTTCAAAGAAGGCTAAAATTCAACACAGTCTCACACAGTTTGGTTCATTTTCTAGCTCAATGCATCGCCTAGCGTCTACCCAAGCTAGTGAAAGTGCACATCAAATGTCTCGATACCAACCTTTTTTAAAAGCTATGTGGAAGCCGCAGGAAAAACATAAGATAGACAGATTGGTGGCCCAATTTTTTATGCAAAAGCCATCTCCTTCAATGTTGTTTGAAATCCCCATACGAAAGTAATGGTAAAAGGGATCGCCAATTTTGAAAAAGGGTACACAATGCCATCTTTTGAAAGCCTAAGAACTGCTCTGTTGGAAGAAGAGGTGACATCTATATCTAGTGAACTAAATAAAATGAAAAGGCACTGAAAAAAATCAGTTTGCACAGTAATAAGTGATGGGTGGTCTGACACAAAGCGAATACCCCTCTTCAATATATTGACTCAATGCCCTAAAGATTCTATGTTTATCAAATCAATTGATACAAGCAAATGATGTGAAGACTGCAGATTTTATTTTCAAATGCATTGAATCTACTATTCTGGAGATTAGAGAGGAATATGTTGTCCAAGTTATTATGGATAATACAGCAAATTGTAAAGCAGCAGGGGAAATTTTAATGGACAGAGTTTACTCCTTTGTTTTGGACTTCATGTGCAACTCATGTTTTAGATCTTTTGCTTGAAAGATCTTGCAAAGTTGGAGTGGGTAAATAATGTTGTCAGAGAAGGAAAACAAATTTAAGTGTATTCTTAATCACCGCTTGACTTTGAGCTTGTATTGCTCATTTGCAAAGCGTAAACTTCTCTCTCCAACTGAAACAAGATTTGCATCTAATTCTATCACTTTGCAAAAGGAGGTGGAAGAAAGGACAACATTGAGAAGAGTTCTAGTTAGTGAAGAAAGAGCACAATCTAAGCTTTTTAAAGAAAGCATTGCAAAGGACATTGAGAGAATTATCTTGGGTACCCTAAAGGTTTTTGAGCAACTTCTCCAATTGTTGAGATTGGTTGATGGCATGAAACCTTGTATTAGTTTTGTGTATGAAGGCATGAAGCAAACAAAAGAACAAATTTAAAAAGTACTGACAGATAAAGGTGATGAAGTTCAATGTATTTGGGACATTGTAGGCATCCAATGGAACACATTACATCGACCTATACATGCAATAGGTTGCCATTTGAATCCAAAGTTGATAGAGACAAATCATGATGCAGATGAGGAGGTAAAGAATGGTGTATTGGCAACAATAGACAGGTTGGTTCAAGATGAAAATGAAAAGGCTAAGGTGAGAAGGCAATTGACTACATTCAAGAACCAAAAAGGCTTGTTTTCCCGCAAAGAAGCACAAGAAGACATTGTTAGGATGGATCCCCATTTATAGTGGCAAACGTATGGTTCTTCTACTCCATAGTTACAAAAACTTGCCGTGCATGTCCACAGTCAATGTGTCAGTGCTTCTACATGCGAAAGAAATTGGAGCACGCATGATTTGATCCATACTAATAAGAGAAATAGACTAGGAGCCAAAAAGCTCTCGGATTTTGTGTTTGTTCACAGCAATTTAAGATTGCTTGAGCACAATCTTGCTAAAAAGGATGACAATCTTCATCTTGGAGAAGTAGAACCATCCTTTGAAGGTGTTGAAGAAAATATTGATAGTGTTGATGAGCTTGATAGAGGGTTTGCTAATGGTGCTAGTGGTAGTGCTAATTTTGATTTTGAAGCAAGGTTTAATGCTTGCAAATGACATTTTGAAACTTAAGTTTTATATCAATTTTGAGCTTAGGCTCTAAACTATGGACATTTTGCTATCTTTTAATGTAATTCAAGTTAAATTAATGTTCATTTCTTAGTAGATTAAAATATATATATATATATATATATATATATATATATATATATATATATATATATTTAATGCAATGCATATATATATATATAATCTACATGCATTTCTCAATTTTGCAAGTGTTAAATTAATGTTCATTTCTTAGTAGATTAATATATATATATATATATATATATATATATATATATTCCGAACAAAATTGAGAAATTCACGAGTTTCAAACATGATTACATTAAAAGATAGCAAAGCTCAAAATTGATATATATATATTCCGAACTGGATTTTACAAGGCTTTTTTTCAAACGTTTTCAAGAATTTCGCATTCCGCATTTTTTTAGCCTCCCAAATGCATTCGGATTTCCGAACCTGGTAACTATGGTGGAAACCCAACATGTGAAAGTCTTGCTTGAACCCAAAGACTTACAGAGGGTGTTGCGACTACCATGTATGGGGACAAAGGTGGAATGAATTAGAGTAACCAGGGTGGAATGAAATACTTCATTGAGATTGCAAAGATAATGTTTCCTTTTGAATGATATAAAGAGGGCTCTAAGGAGCCCTACCAGTGCAAAAAGGCAGAGGCTTCCAGATTGTGCATTTGAAAATGATGCACTCAAGAGCCTCCAGCATTTGATATGTTGTAGATTGGATTTTGACATCAATCAGATACTCATCTGTCCACAAAGTAGATCTGATCTCTACACAGTTGAAACAGCTATTTGTCAAAGCTCAGGTTCTGTTTATAGGGTATGCAACGGTAGCTGCCGCAAAAGATTCAGAGCCACTTGTTCACACCAGGAAAAGAAAACAAAGAGTACAAATTATAGTAGAAATTCCAATTATAAAAAGACAAAAGATGGAACTAAAAACATTCCTTGGTCCCAAAACCATAAAGTTCCACTGTGAAATGAGCACAATTGCAAGCAATAAAAGAACACAAAGGATTTAGCCACAACCATGCACATGCTGTACACTCTATTGTATTATAATATATATATTCATAGAGTACAATGATATACAAAGAAGGTTCTAAACAAAAGGAAGCATCTAAGATAAGTAAGAGAAAAGGAAGCTTCTAGAGGAAGGAAATTTAAAGTTAAAAGAAAATGAAGATGTAGATAAAGATGTGTACAACATTTAAGAATATATGATAATCTAATGTAGCTATACTTATTAGAATGTGCTAGCCCATCTGACAATGTCTCATCATTTCCTCACTGCTTACAGGAAATTGTCTCATCATCTTCTCCTATGTCTATGCATTTTGAGGTCTACAATGCATAGACATAGGAGAAGATGAAGAGTCTTTGAAATAGGGGAAGATATATTTTCCTTTTTCTTTCCTAAACTGCTCAATCCTTTGGTTCTTGCAAGGATGATCCTTGATTGCCTTCTATACTGTTTTCTAGGCTCTGATTTCATTTATTTCCTGATTTACTAACTTTAAATTTGGATACAAATCCTCTTCTTTGTCTTTTTTAAACTCTGAATCAAAGTCTTTCTCATGAACTTTTGAGTTGTTGGTGCCTTAAGTCTTGATATTCATTTTTTTTTTTTTTGGTATGAAATGCCTGATTTTCCAAGTGAGATTTGGACTTAGTGTCAATCTCTTTTTCTAGATCCATCTCAAAGGATTTGAGAACCCACTAAGTCCTCCTTGATCGGCATCAAACTTATTGTTTTGGTTACCATTCGAGCCCCCTTGCAGGAATTGGGTCTGCTTTTGAGATTTCCAAAGTTTCCAGTAAGCCATTTTTCTTGGTCGTATTATGTTCCCTTCTATTTTTTCTAGTATGGATTTCTTTCAAAATTATATGGGAAGACCTTGCAATTTGGTCAAGAGCTATGTATTTGAATTGCAGCTAGGAGACCATGTCCTCTTATACAGCCTTGAGTCAAAATAAAACCATGCCCTACTGGAAAAAATGGCATCTCTATCTTATGTCAAATAAAAAATGACCAATAAAAACCCTTTTCGAGAAATCTGAGCTCTACCACTTCTGGTTTTCCATTTTTCTCTTATCCATTTGCAGAGTGACTCCATGGATGGCCAGACATCCATAAATTTACAATTCTGGGTTCTACTGGAAAGATTCCTTACATCATAAAATTTATTCATTGTCGAAAACATGATCTTTCGCTGCATCGATAACCAAACCTCATGTCGCCCAAATAAATGAACCTGTTTTAGAAAAGGAAATCTCTTCAAGGACAGCCAAATAAGGTTATCAACAGTGGTTTTCATATTGGAGTGCCTTTTTTGCTATCCATTTGTTGCTCGTTAATTATTAATATTTCTCGTCCAAAGTTTTAAGAAAACGTGCTAATAAGATGAGTCCATAAAATACTCTTTGAAAGAAACATGAACAGTTGTTAATTATTAATAATTCTCATTCCAAATATTGAAGAAAATATGATAATAAGATGAGTTCATAAAACACTCTTTTAAAGAGACATGAACATGGTATTTAAGCACATTATATATTTCCTGTGAAACTGTATGTATAAAACATTACTTGTTATGATGAAAAATGCTAGAACTTTATAAAACAGAGGAATTGTATTCACATTGGACTTGTAATTTTGTTTCCAACTGTCAACTTTGTTTTAGAAGTAAAAGTTAAATTATAAAAGAATTGGATCACATTATCAAGAAAGCAGATATACAAAAGTCGATAAAACATTCACTTTGGCAATTTTAATGATATCACCTATACATCATAGGAAGAGAACTTAAAGGTGGTCGAAGCATATCCAACACTTTATCTCTCATGGTGATCCTCCATACCTGAATCGAAGCAACGATCAAGAAGGTAATAAAATCTGTTACTCCAGAACATTAAATATAGAAAAAATTATTTCATATACAGCATGGCTTCACAAATGCCAACCTGTGACTATCATAATTTTCACCATGTTAAAGAGCAAACCTCAGATTGGTATTGTTTTTCTTAATCCTACAAAAGAACCAGATAGGTCCTAAATAAATGCAAATTTCACATGATAAGAGAATAAATATAAGGCTTAGATTAACACTAGAACCAATAGAAGAAAAAAAGTGACACTAAAAAAAATGGGAATCGTGAGATAAAAACATTATCTCTACGTTCACAACTTAATAAAATTATAGTTACACAGCACCTCTCTTCAAAGGTACAATAGGAAATTGTTTCACTTAACACGACAGATCCAGAAACCAATAAATGAAATATTTGTCATCGCGAAATACCATGTGATCTTAATGCATAACTCTGTTCACCATGGGCCACCTAATATAACAATCCAATTCAATTTATGCATGTCCCTAAAGAAAGGCACAACAAAATATTAGATTGATTTCTTTGTTGATCCCAAAGGTAAAGGTGGGCAGCAAACTTACAAATGAGCTACTATTGCCAAGATTACTGTAGACACTTTCCTCTAGAATATCAGGTAACAGACACCTAGAATATTCCATAAACATTTCTATATAGTAGATATTCTGCATTCAACTCCGGAAAACTACAGCTACCAATCACATTGTGTAATGCATCCAAATGGTACATTAATCAATCCTGAGACATTATTGACATGTATACACGAATGCGCAAACACTTATGGCCACTTCCAACTGTTAGTTACTTTAAATTAGGTGTTTTCGTTTATAGCCCATTTCATACAAGATTTTCTTCAGCAATTTTTTAGCCTTTAAGTCATCTCACAATTTCACTAGAATTTGTTGTTCCTTTGATGGTGACCCTATTGGCTCTTCATTCCTTGATAAATTCGTTCCCCGTGGTAATGTTGTTAATGCTATTACTCACAATATAATTCATAACAAGGCTGACAATGATATTAAAAATGTCCAGCATGCTTGACAGAGTGATAAAGATGAGGCATTAACACAATGATGACCCTGTTTATAAATTGATAATTACAAAAATATTAGCCACAACATCATTAATAATTAAGGATTGAGCTTTGATAAATGCAATATAAAGGTTTTGAATCAACACTTTGGGCCAGTCTTTGTGGCCCATCATCAAGATGAATGACAAGAATTATAGGTCGCGGCTCGTGTTATCGCCCGAAGCTTGCACCCTTGAGGATAACTCGTGGCATGAAAGTGCTTGAAGCTCGGCGTGGGCACTAAGCGCGAACAGGGACGGGGTGTGAATGGGCACAAGGAACGAACAAGTACTAAGCTCACCCAAAGCTTGCACCCTTGAGTAATTCATGGTGCGGAAGTGCTTGGAGCTCAACGCAAGTACTTGGTGTGGAGCACGAGAGTACTGAGCATGTTGGGAGAACTTTTTCGAGACCTCCCACATGCACGAATAGTTCAAGGCTTTGGTGCAACAATGGGATCGTCCCCCAAGGTGTGGGACTCTTGAGCTCCTTGAGACAAACCTCCAATGCAAGCCGACTTCCTTCTAATCTAAGTGCATATGGTTTAGAACCAATACACAAACCTACAAAGAGCAGAAAGGAAATCTACTGCTAATGCTAAACCTAATCTCGACAAAGGAAAAAGGGAGAGAGAAGGTGAGGGGTCTGTTGAAAGGAAAAGTGATGATGCAGCAAGAAAAGAGTGAGCAGCCCCACGGCCTTAATAACACAAAGCAACTGTAGAAAACGAGAAACTATTACATAGTCCCCAAAATGGACACTAAGTATTTCGAATGGAAGTGCAAGAACACAATGCAGCACTATGGGGACGGCAAATGGTCCACCAATAGGGCGCACATAGACCCGGGTGCGGACAATATACGACCTACAAGAAAGCCAAGTTCTACACAGGTGCGAATGGATGGACAACAATGCAAGGGAAAATACGTCCACAAACAAAGATCAACAACCATTAAAATACACACAGAATGCAAAAATCATGGAGAGACGTAAACTTGGTCTTTTCATTAGTCATTGGGTTCAGGCAGCAAAGGGCTCATGGAGGACAAATCTTAGCAACATTTCTATGCCTAAAAAATGTTCACCCTTATACAATGAAAGACCCAGCTTTTATAGATACGGGAAGCCCATGGGTCATTAATTACATTGGAAAAATACATATGAGAGGATTAAAATAGAAGTCAGAGCCCATGCTTATTCAACTCTAATTGCAATCTGGACGTGAAGGTAATTGGAGGGATGCCTTGAGATCTGTTGGGCATCATGTCATGTCATTTGCTACAAGTCCCCATGCTCATGCGACTAACAGAATTGAATGCTCGTATCAGAGGGTGGCTAAGATCTACATTGGGATTCATCCCTCGGCCATGCTCTTTTGTCTTATTAGCCATCGGTTTAATCATTATGTCAGTCAGAGCCGATCACTTTTGATTATGTGAATCAAATCGAATTTGTTCTTTTGGGCGGGGTTTGACACTTGATAGTTACTGCTTGATCGCCCATCCAGGTGGCTTTCATTGCGAACGGGCACTAGGTCGCATTTACTAAGTACCTACGCGGCGTTCCCAACTCCATTTTGGACGCACACGCTCCCTCGTGTCCTTGTCTTTGAGCATTCATCCTTGGGCACAAATCCTTGCAAAGGCCAAAACCTTAGCAAAGTGCAGAATCTTGATTCCTTTTAATCTAGCCTCCTCGTGAACTCCCCGTGAACCTTGAGGAACCATGCTCCATGAGTCTGGGGTGGTCTTTCTCCTTGCGTGCACACCCATCATTTTAGAGGAGTTCAAGGTCATGGTGACTTGAAAGGTCAACATTTTGGCGACTTTTGCAGGCCACTTGCCTGCTAAACAAGGTCCAATAGTCTGCGAAGCAATCCATTAGGCACGGAATTATTGAAGCCTAAGAGATCCACCTGCTCTGAAAGTGTAAATCCCACACATGCTAGTGTCTGATAAATGCCTAGCACATCGTTGAATAATCTGAGGAACCGAGACCTTCCCAAAACAAAACAAGAAGGCAAGGAACAATGTGTAAAATCACTTAGGGAACGGAAAACAACTAACTACTATGCAGAATCACTTAGAGGAAAGAAAAGTAGCTAATCTACTATATACAAAGCTCCAATGAACTTTCTGGACCAGTGCTTGAGATGGATCCCATTGACTGGGATATGCAACTCCTCTCCGTTTAGCCTTGAGAGTTGAAATGCATTGGCCTGTTTGCAACTAATTATAACATAAGGACCAATCCATATGGCATCAAACTTTGTGTGCCTCCCAGCCTTTGCTCTGTCTTCATCCCGCTTGAGCACTAGGTCCCCTTCTTTGAAACTTCTGTCAACAACCTTTTTATCGAACGTCTACTTCATTTGTCCCTGATGAATCTCCAAAGTGTGCATTGCTTGATTCCTGGTCTCTTCCAATGCCATTAATTCCTCTAGCCTTACTGACATAGGATCGTTCTCAATCAGCTCTAGTTGGTGGGCAAGCTCCAATGATGGCAACTCAAGTGCCATGGGCAACCTTGTTTCTCTCCCATAAACCAGCACGAAAGGAGAGTTGCTTATTGCTCTTTTTAGCATTATCCTATCTGCGCATAAGGTTGTTTTGAGCTTGGTGTGCCAAGTCCTTTTATTCTCCTCCAAGGTTTGCTTGATGACACGGATTAGGTTCTTGTTGGTGGACTTAGCCAAACCATTGTCTTGAGGGTAATAGTTCGAGGAGATGCTCAAATAGATGCCATATTTGTCGACCCATTCACTGATTCTAGTCCCAACAAAGGCCATAGCATTATCTGAGCTAATGGTGGCTGGAACACCAAATCTAGTGACTATACCTTCATAAAAAGTCCGGTATAGATGTTTCATTTACCTCCTTGAGCACCATTGCCTTTGTCCATCTCGTGAAATAATTATGTGGTTGTAAGGATCCATTTGTGTCCGGCGCTTGAGGGAGGGTTGATCATGCCAATGAAGACCAGGCCCCATTGGACGAGGGGTTGATCAGCTTGTATCGAGCGCAGGGGAAGGGCAGCTAGCCTCTGCTTGCCAACAAAGAAGGTGCACTTCTTGCAGTTCCTTACCCACCTATGGGCATCTCAAAACAAGTTTGGCCAATAATAACCGACTCTCATAATCTTGACAACAGTAGTCTTTAGCAAGTAGTGACCTCCTGATAGTCCATCATGGAACTCTGGAAGGCCCTGTCAATCTGATCTTGCTCTATACATCTCAAGAGGACTCCATTGATGTCCTTTCTAAATAACACATCATTAACAAGTGCATGCGGGATGGCTTGCAACCTGAAGTTCTTCCTCTCTGCCTTATCGAGCCCCTGTGGATATGCGCTTGTTAGGAGAAAAGCCTTCATGCTTTGGGTCCAACTAAGGGAATCATGATTAGTTGGTTGGTCCTCTTGAAGCACAAGGATTGGTTGTTGTCAACACTTGATGTTGCCATTTGCTCGCATAGACCTTTACCCCTTACGAGCTTGGTGCTTTTGATGTCAATGTCATACTCCATAACTTTAGTGGTCCAACTAGCTCTTTTCTCACTCATGCCCCTGCTCAACAAGAACTCCTTCATGCCTGGGTGTGAGACCATTAGCTGAATTTTGTTGTTAGAAAGTATGTGTCTGAACTTCTTTGGGAATCTTATGACCGCAAGGACTTGCTTTTCCACAAAAGTATATACCTTAGCTCAAAATCCTTGAGTGCTTGGCTGAAAAAGGCAATGGGTTATTCCATTTAATCGTCATTTTGTTGTACTAGGACAGCCAAGACGCCTTCATCTCCTCCAAAAATATAGAGGATGAAGTCCCTATCATAGCACGGATTTACTAGTGTAGGAGCTTGAGAGATGGCTCTCTTAAATTCTATCCCTGCCTTCTCTTGATCAACTGAAAATGGCATTCTTCTTGAGCATAGAGGTAAGTGGTTTGACCAGGGTGGCGAAGTCCGGTATAAACCTTCTTACGAATTTTATCCTCCCTAAGAAGCTCTGCAGGGAGTTCTTGTGGCGCGAAAGGGAAAATGACAAGATAACTTCCACCCATTCCGGATCAGTGGCAAGCCCTTCTTTGGAAACAATGTGCCCCAATAATTGGCCCTCATAAACAATGAATATGCACTTGCTTGGGTTTAAGGATACCCCAAACTCCCTGCACCTATCAAAGACCTGCTTCAAATGGCTCAAATGATCAATCATGCACCTAGAGAAGACAGTGATATCATCAAGTTAAACCAAGATCATATTGTTGATGAGACTCTTAAAGGCCATATCCATAGCTCTTTGGAAGGCCGCGTCAGTGTCTGTCAACCCGAAAGGCATCTTCCTATATGCATAGGTGCCCCACTTGGTAGTGAATGCGGTCTTGAACTGATTTGACTCTTGTATAAGATGCATAGGTGCCCCACTTGGTAGTGAATGCGGTCTTGAACTGATTTGACTCTTGTATAAGTATCTGATTGTATCGCAAATAGCCATCAAGAAGTGAAAACCTCTCGACGCCTACTATTGTTTGAAGGATCTACTCCATGGGTGGAAGAGGATAGTGGTCTTTGAGGGATGCTCTATTTAAGTCCCTAAAGTCCAAACAACCTAATTTCCACGATTTTCTTACAACTGGAACCAAGTTAGCTACCCAAGGGGAGTGCTTGATCGAAAAAATGATATTGACCTCTATGAGTTTGGTTCACTCCTTCCTCATCAAGGGCTCGAGCTTGGGGTTTATAGGCCTTTGCTTTTGCCTAACTGGTTTGGCGGCCGGGTCTAGCTCAATTGTGTGTTGGGCCAAGGCCAGGTCCAAACCTTTGAGATCCTAGTAACTCCATGCGAATGGCATCATAATTTATACAAAAGTGGGTAAACTCTTCCTTTTCAGGGTAATTACATACCTTTCCAGTCTTTAAGAGCTTGCCATAAGAGATGACCACCTGCTCACAATTATCCTCTTTGATCGTTATGTTCCTCTTCTCGCCCTTGAGATAATCGTCGCTGTTGAAGATGTTCTCCAAGGTGACCAATCCCTTGGGCAACTTGTTTCTTTGCAGCTGAATAATTTGATCTTCATATTGGGCTTCTAATTGTGACTAGTTCCTCACGAAGAACTCTGCCTCATCTTGTAGGAAATTGACGATTTGCTCATACTGTTGCACACGTGCCAATTGCATGCATTGTCTGAGACTGTTGGTCTTACTACGAGCTTGGCAAGATATCCCAATCCTTTCATAACCTCTTGAGGCAAATTGTACTAGGACCATGTTGTCTCCAAATCTTGACCCCTAGAAGAGGGTGTTCAAGCCTCCTCCAGATTTGAGCAACGTTGGAACATTTTCAGGCATGTGGGTGTGCCTATAGGTGGAAATGAACCTCTAGGTTTGAAGGAATAGCTCCCTGAATATGTCTTTGCAAAACAACCTCTGTTTAAACCAGCCTACTGAGAAGAAAAGGGTTAGAAAATTGCAGAAAAGTAAAATCTATTCCAAGTGCGGTGATACACCAAAATTACTGAGAAGGGTTAGAAAATTGCAGAAAAGTAAAATCTATTCCAAGTGTGGTGATACACCAAAATTATCTTCCACATGAATGCCACATCCTAGTGCACAATACAGCAAAAGACACAAGCCATTTCTACGCTCTAAAAATCTAACACAAGTATTTCAACGTAGAGGTGAGATGTGAAAAATAACACAAGGTAAATGAATCTGAAAGGGCAAGTGTTTGCTCATTCCAAAACAATAATACACATGCAAGATTTCAACACATTCAGACACACACTGTGTGACCTGTTAGACCCAAGATTCTTGCTCAGATGTGAAGGGAGAAGAATAGAAGGATGAAAATCATCACATACTATTACTGTGCATCTCTTACACACTCAGAACATTCTCCAAAAACTTCAAAGGAAAAGACTTATGCTAATGTTTAAAGGCACAGCATGGTAGCATTCCAACAGGGCTTCGCCGTACTATCTGTGGATGTCTTTTTTACTAGCCAAGGGGATGTATATATAGCAAGAAGAAAGAGAGAAGGGGAGGCCTTTGGCACCAAGGAAAGGAATCAATTATGTTGGAAGTTGTCATCTTCAGCTACAACTGATTTTGCCGATGATGCTCATTAGGGCATTTTGATTGATCCATGTCACCCACCTGAATGCCCTTGGCTTGCCCTATTGAAGATGCTTTTTCAACGGCTACTTAATAGAATAGAGCTATGTGGAGATGGCGTCAAAAATGGTTGCTGCTAATGGAGCCACCTGTTGGAGATTTGTTTCAGCGCCAACTACTCCTTGGCTTGTCGTGATGCACAATGGCATGGAGAGAAGTTTTTATTCTGCTTGGCTTTGTCTTTCCTTTTTTATTGGTCCTCAAGGAATGACTCGGATTTGTGATTATGAGTCGTTGATCTGTTGGGCACGGATGCCTATGGATCATCCTCCATCTATCTCTATCTCATAAAACATGGCAACTTCTCATTTGCCTGATCATGACGGTGGTACTAGCTCATTGAACTAAGTTTGTTAAGATAAGCAGCCTTGGAAACTCGATTTGCAGTTGCAGACCCATTCGGGTTCTCTGAGCTACTTTACTTATAAGTTCATAAGTAACGCACTTGAAGAAATCCGATTTGCTCTTGGTGACCCATTCGGTTTTTCGAACTCACTTACTTTGGAGTTTCCCAGGTTGAAGACTTTGGGTTCTTCTCAGCTTGAAGTCTTCTTACTTCGTTGTTTCCAAGCCTTAAGACTTCGGGCTTTCGGAGCTTGAAGACTTCGGACTTTTCAAACCTGACTGCTTCCCAACGGCTAGTTCCTTGCCCTAAATTTGACGTCCCTCGGCCCATCACTCCACTGGAACATGTCCTTTGAGAATATTTCCTGCGGCCTTTTTCTCGGGTTCTTTCCTTCAGGTTTTTTGAAGAGTGTCCCTTCGGACTTTCGAAGGGAAGGGCACTTTGTGAAGGGAAAAAGTGACCCTTCGGAAAATTCCGAAGGGCACTTTGAGAGCAAAAGTGACCCTTCGAAAAATTCAGAAGGGCACTTTTGAAAGAGAGTGACCTTCTTCGAAGGGCACTTTGGAAGAAAAAATTTCGGAAAAAAGGGCACTTTGGAAGAAAAAATGACCCTTCGGAAAATTTCGAAGGGCACTTTGAGACAAAGTGTCCCTTCGGATTTTTCTGAAGGGCACTTGGAAGAACTTTGAGACAAAGTCTCCCTTTAGAAAAATTTCGAAGGGCACTTTGAGACAAAGTGTCCCTTCGGATTTTTTCGAATGGCACTTTTGAAAAAAAGTGAGACAAAGTGTCCCTTCGAAAAAATTCTGAAGGACACTTGGAAGAAAAGTGGCCCTTCGGAAATTCCGAAGAGCACTTTGAAGACAAGGAGAAAGACAAGGAAAAGGCCGAACGAAACCCTGAAATGAGAGAAACACTTGTGTGATGTTGGCTCGGAACAAAAGTGAACAAGGAAATTGTATTTAGTCAATTTTCCAAGGGGGGGAAAATAGGCTAACATTTTGGCGATTCCCAGGGGAGGCATGCCTGCTATGCCTAAGACCAGTTGCCTTAAATCATTCCAATTGGGCATGGAGTCATGCATAAGGCACTCAAAAAAAAATAACTGAACAAGCTTTGGCTCAAGAACACACAGCTGGGTGAACAAACACACAAGGGAAAGATGCTCACCAAACAAGAGGAAGGAAAGACAACACTCGTGCAACAATGCACTTAGGAAAAACAACAGACAACAAAACAAAGGAAGCACACAGCCAACGAAACAAAAGAAACACACCTAAACTAGTATTTACAAAGACACAAGCAAGGGTTAGTAGCAAGATTTCAAGTGTATCCCATTTACAGGAATGGGCAACTCTTCCCCATTCATCTTGGACAGCTGGAAGGAGTTGCTTTTCTTGTACTTGGTGATGATGTAAGGGCCACTCCACAAGGTATCAAACTTTGTATGCCTGCCTGGCTTTGCCTTATCTTCATCCCATTTCAAGACCAAGTCACCCTCTTTGAATACTCTTGTAGTCGCCCTCTTGTCAAAGGACTTCTTCATGAGTATTTGGTGATGCTCCATGGCCTTGTGTGCATCGCCCCTTGCTTCCTGTAGCTGCATCAATTCTATTAATCGGACCTCCATTAGAGTGTTCTCAAGTAGTTCCAACTACTATGCAAGTTCCAAAGCAGGCAGTTCTTGAGATATGGACAGCCGAGCTTCCTTCCCAGAAACCAGTGCAAAGGGAGAGTTACCAGTTGATTTCTTGGGGGTAATCCTATCAGCCCATAAGGTTGTTTTCAACTTGTTGTGCCAAGCTCTTTGACTGTTCTCCAATGTTCTCTTGATTATTTTGATGAGGTTCTTGTTGGTAGACTCAGCCAATCCATTACCTTGAGGGTAATAATTGGATGAGGTACTCAAGTGAACTCCATTCCTTGATGCCCAATCAAAGGTTTTAACACTTATGAAAGCAAGTGCATTATCAGAAATGATGACATGGGGAACTCCAAACCTTGTCACAACGTTGTCATAGACCTCCAAGATAGCATTTTCGCTTGCCTCCTTCAATGCAACAGCCTCTACCCACCTTGTAAAGTAGTCAGTGGCAATCAATATCCACTTGTGTCCAGCACTTGATGGAGGGTTGATCATGCCAATGAAATCGAGACCCCATTGCATGAAAGGTTGGTCCACTTGGATAGGTTTTAATGGAAGGGTTGCAAGTTTTTATTTGCCTACAAAGAAGGCACATTGAGGACAATTTCTAACCCACTGGTAACAGTCCTTAAAAAGACTAGGCCAATAGTAACCAGCGCTCATTATTTTTGCAGCTATCGTCTTAGGGGAGAAATGACCCCCATTTGCACCATCATGGAACTTCTCTAGCAGCATGTCAAACTGATCATTGTTAACACATCTTAGTAGCACACTATTTACGTCCTTTCTAAAAAGGACACCATCCACAAGGCAATAAGGGATGGTCTGCAATCTGAAATATCTCCTTTGAGACTTGTTCAAGCTATTGGGACACTCACCATTTTGAAGAAAATTGATGATGTCTTGTGTCCAACTTTGAGCTTGCATTTGATCAGCTGGTTGAGGTTGAACTTGGTTGGCCAAGACTTCCTCCTTTGGCTCTTGAAGGTCTGAAGCTAGATGCTCGCACAATCCTCTTCCTCTTACCAAATTCGTCACTTTAATGTCCACGTCATACTCCATCACCTTTGTAATCCATCCAACTCTTTTCTCATTGACGTCTTTGCTTAAGAGAAACTCCTTGGTGCTGGGATGAGAAACCATGACATGTATCTTATTGTTGGAAACCATGTGCCTAAATTTCTTCAGCCCTCTAATCACTGTTAGAGCCTACTTCTCAACAAAAGAATACCTGACCTCATAATCCTCCAACCCTTGGCTGAAGAATGCAATTCATTGCTCAACCTCTTCATCATTCTTCTACATAAGCATCGTTGAGATCGTGTCAAGGTTAGTAAAGGTGTAAAGTATGAAATCATTGGAAAAAATCAGGTTCAAGAGAGTAGGGGATTCTGCAATTGCTCTCTTGATTTCCTCAAAACTGCTCCTACCTTCCTTTGTCCAAGCAAAAGCTTGGTTCTTCTTGAGCATGGTTGTGATAGGCTATACCACAGTTGCAAAGCCTAGAACAAACCTTACAAAGTTTATTTTTCCCAAAAAGCTTTGTAGTCCCTTCTTGTGTTGAGGCAAGGACAAGCCTAGGATAGCCTCAATCCTTTCGGGGTCAATAGCCAAGCCTTCCTTTGAAACGATATGACCCAAAAGCTTGCCTTCATGGACAGCAAAGATGCACTTCTTCTGATTAAGGGATATTCCATACTCCCTGCATTTCTCAAACCCCTGCCTTAGGTGCTCCATGTGATCAGCAGCATCTATGGAAAAAATGGTTATATCATCAAGATATACAAGTAAAAACTTGTTGATCAAACCTTTGAAAGCCATGTCCATCGCTCTTTGAAGTATGGCTCCAGCGTTTGATAAACCAAAAGGCATCTTGTTGTAAGCAAAGGTCCCCCATTTCATAGTGAAGGCTGTCTTGAACTGATCTTTTTCATTGACCAATATCTAGTTATAGCCTGAATAACCATCAAGAAGTGAGAAATGTTGAGAACCTGAAACAACTTGCAGAATTTGCTCCATGGAAGGCAGTGGATAATGATCCTTAAGAGACACTCTATTAAGATCTCGAAAATCCACACACAATCTGATTTCTCCATTCTTCTTGCGGACAGATACAAGATTAGCTACCCAAGTCGAGTGGTTGATAAGAAATATAATCCTGGACTCAATCAGCTTGGTCAGCGCCTTCTTCATCAGCGCTTCTATCTTAGGATTGATAGGCCTTTGCTTCTGCCTGACCAGTTTAGCTCCAGGTTCCAGTTCAATGGTGTGATGAGCTAGACTTGGATCAAACCCTTTCAAATCTTGGTATTCCCAAGCAAAGATATCGTGGAACTCTTTGCATAGTTCAACAAAGGCCTATCTTTTTGATAAAGAACAAAGCTTACCAATCTTCAGGGGCTTGTCCTTGTAAATCATGACTCTCATAATTCTCTTGTTTTGTGGACATGCTCACTCTTTCCTTCTTTTGATCATCTTCATTGGAGACACTCTCCAAGATAATCAGCCCCTTGGGTATCTTGTTTGTCTTTAACTGTATAATTTGTTCTTCATAATGACAATGCAATCTCCTTTGGTTCCTTGAGGAGAAACTTGCCTCATTTTGCAAGAAGTGTGTAATGTGTTCATCACTTTCAAACACCTGCCATGACACTTCATTATCTGGGATAGAGGGTCTCACAATGATCTTGATATGAGATTGATCTCTCTTGGCCCACATCAATAGCTGTATCAAACTGTGCACCTATGGCGACCAATCTGTCAACATGTTTATTGGAATCCCTTGGTATGCGTTGTATATTGAAGGCATCAAAGTCTTCAAGTAGGTCCCATACCCTATGCTTGTAGGATTTAAGCAAGGGGTTCTTAGCTGCAGCCTGATTTCTTACTTGGTTGATGACCAGCTCACTATCTCCATAAACCTTTAAATTCTTGATCCCTCTCTTTTTTGCCCATTGGAGGCCATGAACTAGGCCTTCATATTCTGCCACATTGCAAGTGCCGCTAAAGTGGAATCTATAGTAGTATTGATTCTTTAATGGAGAAACAATCATGACACCAGCTACTGCACCCACTTGGCTCCTTGAACCATCAAAAAACATTTCTCACATCCCTTCAAGCTCATGATCTTCATTAGTGAGTAAAGGGGTTGGAGCATCCTTTTCATGCATACAGTAAACTCCCAAATCAATTTCTTCTATGAAAGTGTAAGGATCAAGTCCATGTGTCTCAGTGTTGTATTTATCAAGGAAAAGATCAGAAATACCTTCAAGAGGAGACGATGTTTCACCATTTATGACAGTTTCCTCTTCTTTGCTAATTAGACAATTCTGATTCGAATTTGTCTCCATGTATGGCTCAATATGAAACCTTGCTAAACGTTGAGTCCTTATAGTCACCTTGGTCCCATATATTGTTTTGAAAGCTAGAAAAGACCAGTCAGCAGAAAGGTATCCTCCTATCTTTGCCATGAAGTCCCTTGACAAGCAAATAGCAAATACGCTGAAAGGTCTACCACCACAACGTCCTGAATGATGGGGAAACTTGGGCAGCCATGAAGAAAGACCTAAAAAACCTTTGACCAACCCCACTGTCTTAGTTGGTGTCCCGTTCAACTGCAAGACACCTTTGCTATGTGGTTCATGTTTCAACCCCAATTTGTCAACCACCACCTTAGGCATGACAGTGGTACTTGCTCCACTATCCACAATGCAATTGTGAACCAACTTGTCTCCCACAATGAGTGTGAGGTAAAAAGGTGGAGGCTTTTCAAATTTGGTGGAGGGTTCTAAAATATGATTTGGAGAATTAGTAAGGGCCACACCATTGTGCTTAGAAACTCGAGGGGCTATATGAATATTTGCAAGCCGTTCTTGCAAGAGCTCTTTTTGACCAGGCATATGCAAGACTTCCCATAGAGATATGCTTGTCTTGGCATTCTTCAATGAATCAACAATGTTTAGAGGGGAAGTATTTACCTTCTCCTGCATTCTTGAAGGTAGTGAGGGAGTCTGAACCTGCTGCACTGCAAGCTTGACAACCCCACTTGCATTCTAATTTTGCTAAGGAGCATGACTGGTAGTATGTGTTGTGCTAGAATTCACAGCTTGTAGTCTTGGAGAGGCATCACTTGGAGTCACATGTACTCCTGGAACATCTCTTAGAGCTCTCTTTTTGGCTCTTGTGTTGGCTGTAACTGACACACTTTGATTTAACACAATCATCTCTTGCTTGGAAGTTCATCATGCCTACACTTTGGCTGTTGCCTTCTCCACGGTTATCCCTTTGCATAAGGTCTACTTCTTCTGAAGTTACATAAGGAGTAGTTTCCTCTTGTGCCACCAAAGCTTGGCTGCCTTCTCCATCACCATGCATAAACTGGCCTTGAGATTGTCCCCATTGGTCCAAATGATTCTCTCATTGGACCAGATTAGCATGTACTGGTACAATAGCCTTCACAAGAGGAGTGGAATTAGGATTATACGCATTGGGCTGCCTATTGTAACCTTGTTTATTTTATCCTCTTCCTTGGTAGTTGTATTGGGGTGGAGCTCTATATCCTTGTTGAGGATAATATTGATGATTAGGTGGAGCACTCGTCTGGAACTGTGCTTCTTTGAACTCAGCTCGCAATGATCAGATCTCTTTATCCTTGTCCACAACATTATCCATCTTCTTGGGGAAGGCTCTTAGCTTCACATTGGCATTAGGAACTTGCGCTATGCTCGGAGCTTCAACTGAATTGTGGGACAGCAAAGGCATGGAAACTCTTGGAGGAAGCTTTCCAGCCTGTATTAAGCTATTCTCAGCTTCAATGGCTAGCTCATATGCCCCTGGTAGAGTGAAACCTCCCATTGACTATAACATAACAGCTACATCAGTCCCAATGCCTTTGAGGTAAGTGGGGAACACAAAGCTTGGAGGGGGTCTCATGATAGGTGGTAGCCTATGCCATGTCCTCTGAAACCTTTCATTGAAATCCCCCATGGATTCATTAAGACCTCTTTTTATTACATTCAATTGATGAATCAAAGAAGTATGGTCACTTTTATTTTCAAATGTTGTTACCATCAATTCCCCAAAACCATCCCAGCTTGTGATGCAGCCACCTTCCAACGTTTTGTACCAGTGAAGTGCCTTGTCTTTCAAAGACATAGCCAGCAACTAATTACAGAAGTTTGAAATGTCTCTAATATGCTCAGATGGTGTAATAGAACCTTCACCATTGAAACTAGGGAGACTCTTGGTAGCATTGGGATGAATAGGATCCTATGCAGGAAGGTCGATGGGATTTTGGGTGTTAAAAGCTGGGAAAGGTTGATGTCTGTCCATTTCTCTTCTTTCCCCTTGATCTCCTATCTCTTCAACTTCTTCCTCTTCTCCAAAACCTCCTTGCCAAGGATCTCTTAGGGCTAGCAGTGGTTTAGGGCGTTGTTCTTCAAGAAAAGCTTCAGCTAAAGGGGTTTGATCAGAAATCCTAGATGACCTTGTGAGGACCATGAAGTATAATGTGGAAATCTTGATCTACAACCAGAGATTCTCACCCTTTTGGAGTCGCCAAATGGTGGGTTAAGGATATTTCTACAACCTTAGGCTTGTCAAGGCCAGCATTCACCTTGACATGTAAATAACCAGGATCTGGAGTCCCATCGGACATGCCAGAACTATTGTCTCCAAATTTGCACCCTAGAAGAGAGTGTTCAGGTCTCCTCCAGATTTGGGTAACGTTGGGACATTTCCAAGCATATGGATGTGCCTATAAGTGGAAATGAACCTCTAGGTTTGAAGAGCTAGCTCCCTGAATATGTGTCTGCAAAACAAGCTCTGTTTAAACCAGCCTACTGAGAAAAAAAGGATTAGAAAACTGCAAAAAAGTAAAATCTATTCCAAGTGTGGTGATACACCAAAATTATCTTCCACATGAATGCCACATCCTAGTGCACAATACAGCAAAATACAAGCCATTTATGAGCTCTAAAAATCTAACACAAGTATTTCAACGCAGAGGTGAGATGTGAAAACTAACACAAGATAAATGAATCTGAAAGAGCAAGTGTTTGCGCATTCCAAAACAATAATACTCATGCAGGATTTCAACACATTCAGACACACATTGTGTGACCTATTAGACCTAGGATTCTCGCTCAGATGTGAAAGGAGAAGAACAAAAGGATGAAAATCATCACATACTATTACTGTGCATCTCTTACACACTCAGAACATTCTCCAAAAACTTCAAAGGAAAAGACTTATGCTAATGTTTAAAGGCAGAGCGCGGTAACATTCCAGCAGGGCTTCATCGTACTATCCATGGATGTCTTTTTTACTAGCCAAGGGGTTGTATATATAACAAGAAGAAAGAGAGAAGGGGAGGCCTTTGGCACCAAGGAAAGGAATCAATTCTGTTGGAAGTCGTCATCTTCAGCTGCAACTAATTTTGACGATGCTCATTAGGGCATTTTGATTGATCCATGTTACCCTCTTGAATGCCCTTGGCTTGCCCTCTTGGAGATGATTTTTCAACGGCTGTTTAACAGAAAAGAGTTGTGGAAATGGCACCAAAAATGGTTGTTGCTAATGGAACCACCTATTGGAGATTTGTTTCAGCGCCCAACTGCTTCTCGGCTTGTCGTGATGCACAATGGCGTGGAGAGAATTTTTTATTCTGCTTGGATTTGTCTTTCCTTTTTTATTGGTCCTCAAGGAATGACTCAGATTTGTGATTATGAGTCGTTGATCTGTTGGGCATGGATCCCTGTGGATCATCCTCCATCTGTCTCTATCTCATGCCATGTGGCAGCTTCTCATTTCCCTAATCATGACGGTGGTACTAACTCGTTGAACTAAGTTTGTTAAGCTAAGCAGCCTTGGAAACCCGATTTGCTCTTGGTGATCCATTCGGGTTTTCCAAACTCACTTCAAAGTTTCCCAACTTGAAGACTTTGGGTTCTTCTAGCTTGAAGTCTTCTTACTTCGTTGTTTCCAAGCCTTAAGACTTCAGGCTTTCGGAGCTTGATGACTTCGAACTTTTCAAACCTAACTGCTTCCCAACGGCTAGTTCCTTGCCCTGAATTTAACGTCCCTCGTCCCGTCACTCCACTGGGACATGTCCTTCGGGAATATTCCCTATGGATGAAAATAACACATTCAGACACACACTGTGTGACCTATTAGACCTAAGATTCTCTCTTAGATGTGAAGGGAGAACAAAAGGATGAAAATCATCACATACTATTACTGTGCATCTCTTACACACTCAGAACATTCTCCAAAAACTTCAAAGGAAAAGACTTATGCTAATGTTTAAAGGCAGAGCGTGGTAACATTCCAACAGGGCTTCACCGTACTATCCGTGGATGTCTTTTTTACTAGCCAAGGGGTTGTATATATAACAAGAAGAAAGAGAGAAGGGGAGGCCTTTGGCACCAAGGAAAGGAATCAATTCTGTTGGAAGTCATCATCTTCAGCTGCAACTAATTTTGCCGATGATGCTCATTAGGGCATTCTGATTAATCCATGTTACCCTCCTGAATGCCCTTGGCTTGCCCTCTTGGAGATGATTTTTCAACGGCTGTTCAACAGAAAAGAGCTGTGGAGATGGCACCAAAAATGGTTGTTGCTAATGGAGCCACCTGTTGGAGATTTGTTTCAGTGCCCAACTGCTTCTCCTTGGCTTGTCGTGATGCACAATGGCGTGGAGAGAAGTTTTTATTCTGCTTGGATTTGTCTTTCCTTTTTTATTGGTCCTCAAGGAATGACTCAGATTTGTGATTCTGAGTCGTTGATCTGTTGGGCATGGATCCCTGTGGATCATCTTCTATCTGTCTCTATCTCATGCCATGTGACAGCTTCTCATTTCCCTGATCATGACGGTGGTACTAGCTCGTTGAACTAAGTTTGTTAAGCTAAGCAGCCTTGGAAACCCGATTTGCACTTGCAGACCCATTTGAGTTCTCTGAGCTACTTTACTTATAAGTTCATAAGTAAAGCAATTGAAAAAACCCGATTTGCTCTTGGTGATCCATTCGGGTTTTCCAAACTCACTTCGAAGTTTCCCAACTTGAAGACTTTGGGTTCTTCTAGCTTGAAGTCTTCTTACTTCGTTGTTTCCAAGCCTTAGGACTTCAGACATTCGGAGCTTGATGACTTCGAACTTTTCAAACCTAACTGCTTCCCAACAGCTAGTTCCTTGCCCTGAATTTGACGTCCCTCAGCCCGTCACTCCACCAAGGCATGTCCTTCGGGAATATTCCCTGTGGCCTTTTCCTCAAGTTCTTTCCTTCGGGTTTTTCGGAAATTGTCCCTTCGAACTTTTTCGAATGGCACTTTGGAAGAAAAAGTGACCCTTCGAAAAATTCCGAAGGGCACTTTTGAAAGAGAGTGACCCTTTGGACTTTTTCGAAGGGCACTTTGGAAGAAAAAGTGACCCTTCAGAAAATTACGAAGGGCACTTTGGAAGAAAAAGTGACCCTTCGAAATATTCTGAAGGGCACTTTGAGACAAAGTGTCCCTTCGAGATTTTTCCAAAGGGCACTTGGAAGAACTTCGAGACAAAGTGTCCCTTCGGATTTTTCCAAAGGGCACTTGGAAGAACTTTGAGACAAAGTGTCCCTTTGGATTTTTTCGAAGGGCATTTTTGAAGAAAAGTGAGACAAAGTGTCCCTTCGAAAAAATTCTAAAGGGCACTTGGAAGAAAAGTGGCCCTTCAGAAATTCCGAAGGGCACTTTGAAGACAAGGAGAAAGACAAGGAAAATGCCGAACAGAAGCCTGAAACGAGAGAAACACTTGTGCAATGTTGGCTCGGAACAAAAGTGAACAAGGAAACTATATTTAGTCAATTTTCCAAGGGGAGGAAATTGGCTAACAGAGCCCATTGTTGCAAATCTATCAGCATCAACATTTTGTGCCCTTGGGGTGGGGATATTGAAAGCGTTGAAGTCCTCAATTAGACCCAGACCCTGTGTTTGTATGCTTTTAACAAGGGATTCTTGAAGACATTTTGGGCTCTAACTTGGTTCCCAATCAGCTCATTGTCCTCAAAAACTTACAGCTCCTTAATCCCCTTCTTTTGCGCCAATTGGAGACCTTGGGTCAGTGCCTCATATTTAGCCCCATTGTTGGTGCAGCGAAACTGCAGCCTGTATGTGTGAAATTACTTTTCCTTTTAAGGGGAGATCAGTACAACACCTAGTCCAACGCCATTCCTACTCCTAAAGCCATCAAAATATAATTGCCATGTTCCTTCAAGGTCCTCCTCACCCTTCATGAGGTTTGGCAAAATAGGGTTCTCCTCATGGACGCAGTAAGTAGCCAACCCCGTTTCTTTTGTACAATCATATGGATCAAACCCATAATGTTGACTATCTCACTCGTCCAGTGCTACATTGGGAACCTCCTCTAAAGGCATGGTAGTTTCGTGCAAGACTGCACTATCCTCTGGGTTATGCATTGTACAATTCATGTGGATGGGATTAGGTGAGTATGGCTCTATATGATCCCTATAATAGGCTTAGCTTTGACAATTACCTCAGTTCCATATCTGGTCCTCAGCAACATGTGTGACCAGTCAGATGACAAGTACCCACCCATTTTTGCAATGAAGTCCCTTGAGAGACAAATAGTGAAATAAGGACAGATGTCTATAACAGAGATGACCTGGGTGATGGAGAGGCTAGGACATGCATGTAGAGTGGACTTGCATGTAGAGTAAGGTTCAAGTCCTTAATGATCCCAACTGTTTTAACAGTTGTGCCATCTAATTGGACAACACCTTTTGTGATCGGGGTGTATTCTATGCCTAACATGTCAGCAATCTTCTTAGGCATTACTGAGCTACTTGCATCCGAATCAATCATACAGTTATGGACAAGGTGGTATCCGATGATCAAGGAGATATAAAATGGTGGTGGTTTGCAGCTTTTTTTAGACTCCTTTCGGTTGGCACAAACTTGTGGAAATAGTCGAAGTGCCCTTTGTTGGCTCGTGCAGGTGGAAGGCCTCCAATGCTTCTTGCAACAAATCCCTTTGAGAAGGGGTGGAAAAAGCCTCCCACATAGTTACATTGAGGTTCGCTTTCTTCATCTGATCTACTATGTTAAAAGGGATTTGCGCCCCTTTTGGTTGAGACTTTAAGGCGGTAGCATCTTCCTTTGGGATTTGGCTAGTTTGAGGTTGACTCCCCTTTTGAGCAGTTGAACTTGCTTTTGCTTGGGCTGTCCCAGTGTTTATCTTTCCTTGGTAGCTTTACTTGGAGCTTGGGAAGTAGAAGACCAACCAACTGAAGGAGATGGTTCCACTTTCGTCGCCTTGCTTTTGAATCTTGTATAATATGCCATCAAATTACTGACTGCAGGTACTTGGTTCTGATTTATGGCGTAGAAGTCATTCTCGTGCCAATTCACTGGAGTGGTTTCACCTTGTATTTGCGTCTGTACATGTACCCCCTCTCCTTGTGAGGTTGGCTCCTTTGTTGGCTCGTGGGAATATGACATGCTTTGTACCATCACGGCTTGGTTTAGCACTCCATTTGCACAAGTAGTTTGATTATGTGGTTGATTGCAAGGAAAGCACCACTCGTGATCTTGCACCCAATGATTTTGCATGGGCACGAGAGCTTTAGAAGCATTGGCAACATTGGTACTTTGTGTATTAGACGATCTAGCATAAATGAGTTGTCCTTGGGGTTGCGCGTTGCCTTGATAGGGTTGCCTAACATGCTGATAAGGCTGATTGAAAGACTGATAAGGCCTAGAATGTTGGGTTTGTTGCCTCTCCAAAGTCACAAGCTCATTTTCAAAACTCTGCAGCAACGCCTTGACTTCATGTAACTCAATAGGGGCAGCAGGTGGGGTTGGTGCGCTGACTAATATAGGGATGAGCACTAGAACAGGTTGGCTATGCGGTAATCCTGGAAAGAGAGGCATTAGAGGTCTGGAAGCAATCTTTTCGTCTTGTATTAAACAGTTCTCAGCCCTTACAACAATGTCATAAACATCAAGGTGTGCAACGCCTCCCATGGATTGGACCATTACAGCTACATCACTATTTAAAGCCCTTAAGTAATATAAGAATGTAGTATTTGGAAATGGTTTCAACCAAGGTGGTATTTTGTCCCAAACTTTCTGGAATCTGAAATTAAAGTCAACCATCAGCGCATGGGGGGCTCTCTTGATGGTGGTGAGCTGCTCTATCAAGGATAAGTGATCACTTTTTGTCTTCAAACTGATTGTATAACTCCTCTCTCAGCTTGTCCCAATTGTGAATGGAATTAGGCCTCCAACTCTTGTACCATTGGAGAGCCTTTCCTTTCAAAGAAGTTGCAAGGAGCCTAACCGCTACATTGTCTTCAGTGATATGGTGCACCGAACATATGTTAGCAATATCTTAGATGTGCTCAATGGGGGTAGTTGTATTCTCATCAATGAAGTATGATAAGCTCTTAAGAGCTGCAACTGGGATATCATCATACTGAGCTAGAGACAAAGGACTGCCCCCATTAAAGGCCACAAAAGCTCTTGGGACAGCCATGAAGGGAATGGGAAACAACCTTGCTCTTGGTTGAGGAAATCTACCAAAAGGCAGAGTAGACCGAGCTTTTGGAGATGATTATCTTGAATTGCTAGTTCTCTTAACATGGAATAAGGATGCTTTAACCCTTCTTTTTCTGGGCACAAAAGGCAGTGCAATAAACTAGGAGTCAATACCTTTTGAAAATGATCTTGTTTGTCTCGGCATAGGATGGAGAACTGAACTCTTGCAAACCAAGAATACTTGGAGTCGCCAAGTGCATGAGGGGTGTCTTCAAGCCTACAAATTTGCTAAGGGCCACACCAAGCACTTAGTTGAACTATTGAATTTTGTCCCACCAGCGTGCTAGAAACTATTATCACCCGAAGCTTACAGCCTTGAGGATAATTCATGGCATAGAAGTTCTTGGAGCTCAACGCCGGCACTAGGCACGAACATGCACTAGGCGCAAACGGGCACTGGGCTCACCCGAAGCTTGCACCCTTGAGTAATTCGTGGTGCAGAAGTGCTTGGAGCTTGGTGCGAGTAATTGGCGTGGGACACAGTTGTACTGAGCGCATTGCGCAAGCGTGTTCGAGACCTCCCGCGCGCACTAATAGTTTGAAACTTTGGTGCAACAATGGGATCGTCCCCCAAGGTGTGGGACTCTTGTGCTCCTTGGGACAAACCTCCGAAGGTCAACAGTCCTTCTAATCTAAGTGCATATGGTTTAGAACCAGCACGCAGACACACAGAGCAGAATGGAAATCTACTAATAATGCTAAACCTTATGTCAACAAAGGAAAAAGGGAGAGAGAGGGTGAGGGGTTTGCTGAAAAGAAAAGTGGTGATGCACCAAGAAAAGAACAAGCACCCCCACAGCCTTAAAGAACACGAAGCAATTGCAGAAAACGAGAAACTATTACACAGTCCCCAAAATGGACACTACATAAGTATTTCGCATGGAGGCACGAGAACACAATGCAGCACTATGGGGATGGCAAACGGTCCACAAATAGGGTGCGCACAAAATACGACCTGCAAGAGAGAGCTAAGTTCTACACGGATGCGAATGGATGGAGAACAATGTGAGGAAAAATACGTCCACAAACAAAGATCAACAACCATTAAATACACACAAAATGCAAGAATCATGGAGAGGTAAACTCAATATTTTTGTTAGTCACTGGGTTCAGGCAGCAAAGGGCTCACGGAGGACAAATCTTAGTAGCATTTATGTGCCTGAAAAATGTTCACCCTTATACAATGAAAGACCCAAATTTTATAGATACGAGAAGCCCATGGGTGATTAATTACATTGGACAAATACAGATGAGAGGATTAAAATAAAAGTCAGAGCCCATGCTTATTGAACTCCGATTGCAATCTGGACGTGAAGGTAATTGGAGTGATTCCTTGGGATCTGTTGGATGTCATGTCCTATCATTTGTTGCAGGTCCCCATGCTCACGCGAATAACGAAATTGAATGCTCATATCAGAGGGTGGCTGAGATCTACATTTGGATTTGTCCCTCGGCCATGCTCGTCTTATTAGCTACCGGTTCAATCATTATGTCAATCGAAGCCGGTCGCTTCTAAATTTGTGAATCAGATCGGATTTGTCCTTTTGGGTGGGGTCTAACACTTGACAATTACTGCTTAATCACCCATCCAAGTGGCTTTCACCGCAAACAGGCACTAGGCCGTGTTTACTAAGTACCTGCACGATGGTCCCAACTCCATTTTGGACGCGCACGCTCCCTTGTGCCCTTGTCTTTGAGCATTCGTCCTTGGGCACGGATCCTTGAGAAGGGCAAAGCCTTAGCAACGCGCAAAATCTTGATTCCTTTTAATCTAGCCTCTTGCTAACTCCCTGTGAACCTTGAGGAACCGTGCTCCATTAAGCATTGCGCTGAGCCCGGGGTTGGCCTTTCTCCTTGCATGCGCGCTCATCATGTTAGAGGAGTTCAAGGTCATGGTGACTTGAAAGGTCAACAACTCCTTATATAGATGACTCCATATACAACATGAGGTGGGAACAATACATTAAGATAATATGCAACATATAATTAGTGCATGCATACAAGCAAAATTTTGATTTTTTGATAAATTTGTTCCTCATGGTAATGTTGTTAATGTTATTAATCACAATAACATTCATAACAAGGCTAATAATGATATTTAAAATGTCCAGCGAGCTTGACAAAGTGATAAAGATGAGGCAGTACCACGATGATGATCCTGTTTATAAATTGATAATTACAAAAATATTAGCCACAACATCATTAATAATTAAGGATTGAGCTTTGAGAAATTGCATATAAAGGTTTTGAATCGAAGCTTTGGGCCAGTCTTTGTGGCCCATCATCAAGATGAATGATAACAATTATAGGTCGAGGCTCCTTATATAGATGACTCCATATACAACATGAGGTGGGAACAATACTTTATGATAATATGCAACATATAATTAGTGCATGCATACAAGCAAAATTTTGATTATTTTAAATTTATCCATAAATTAATTATCCAGACAAATATCCATTAGGCTCATTTAATCTTATAAGCTTGTGAATAACAGGTTTCCAAGAACCACTTGGATCTAAGCCTACGTTTCTATTTATCTTAGTAGGATGTTTCCTAATCTCTATAGCTTCTTTAATTTTATCTTCATAGAGTGATCTTTTACTTGAACTTTTGTCTTCTGCTACTCCTAGCTCGCTCTCCAATGGGTAGATCTTAACAACAAACTGGGGATCAATTTGTCTGGCCACAGCCTGGACATTCAATCTATAAATGTTTTGAAGAAAGGATTGGGATTCGCAGTAGCTCCAAATTGTATTTCCCTTGAATACATGATTGTACGTTGGAGAATGCAGTTAAGGGACTTCCTGGTGAGGTAGCTGACTTGGTAAGGCAAGATTGTGCAGTCGCCCTCAGATCAGCTAAACCTCCCAAAAGAAATATCTCCACTGAGGAATTTCAAGCTCTAAAAAGGCTCAACCATTATGCAGATATCAGTGTCAGACTGTCAGTGAGGCAGCTAATGGAAATTCAGCTGTTGTTATGGATAACACAAATCAAATAGCTAAAATGGATGATCAACTTCAAAACAGTGGGAATCAAATAATTTTAAATATAAACCCTATCAATAAGATTATTGGTGAAGTTAAAAAAGCTATCATGTATTCCTCCATGAGCAATGATTTGAAACAGGAAGTTTGTTTCCTAGAAAGGAAGTCGAACCTAGAAAATTATGGACAGGCAAAAATACACAAAGCAGGAGCTCCTCTAAGGTCTATTGTAGATACAAGACACTTCCCAACTTATTATTAATTTTTTTGGCAGCATGTCTAGCTAAAAATTTGACATCTCTCATTGGAAACAATTTCTCATTTCTCAGGGATTTGGCTTATTTTGTCTATTTTGTGAAAGACAAGAAAGTGGAAAAAATGGACATAGTGGTGAACTTTTATGTTGTTTCTTTGTGTTGGGTTTAGTGATCCAAATGTTGTGTTAATAGTTTGTACGGGACTTGGTTCTTCTTGTGAGACACCCCCTTAGATAATACCTGAAGTTAAATGTTTAATATTTTAAGTCAATGCCATGTTAGTCAGGTTATATAGTTAGGTAGTAGTTTTAGGTAGTTGAGCCCGTTGGGCAGTTGGGTTCCATAAGGTTATCTTGTTATTTAACCTATGGGTGAATAATGAGAATGTTGGTGTGTGCACTTTCAATAATGTAATCTTTTTTTTAAAATTAATAATATAAATGGCATTGGGCCATTTCTAAACAGTGGTATTAGAGCTTTCGTGAAGGAAGGCTTCTAAGATGGAAGGTAGATGAGGATGTGGTTGAAGCTTTCCGTGTTTACCAAGATAAAGTAGAACAAATTTCTCATGGAAGCAATTTTTATTAAGCCATTGCAGTTTTTTTGTTTATTCACTAGGTAAAAGGTTCGTTTGCTTTGAATTGACAATGTAGAGAATTTTTGCTGAACACGGAGAGAGAGAAACATAAACATGAGAAAGACACTTAAAAAAAGATAAAGAATTGATTTTATATTGCCATATGAATGTGAGAGAGAAGTATGTTTCTTTTAATATATGGCTGGTTCTTAAATTAAAATTCAATGGAATTTAATGTTTAAGACTAAATTTGGTCAAGGGGGTTTTGTTGGGTTTAGTGATCCAGATGTTATGTTAGTAGTTTGTACGAGGCATGCTTCTCCTTGTGAGACACCTTCATTTGCTGTTTTGTTGAGATTACACTAACAACATATGGAATTTTTGCTTAGCAAGTAGAGAAAGAAACATAAATGTGAGAAAGACATCTAAAAAAAGATAAAGATTTGATTTTATATTGCCATACAAATTTGAGAAAGAAACATGTTTCTTTTAATACATGGCTGATTCTTACGTTAAAATTTAATGGAATTTCACATTTTAGACTTTGTTGTGCCCACTATGACTTGTGATGCAGAGGAGTAAAAACTTATTTGCTATTGGCACAATCTGAGTGCATCAAATTTATTTGTACAGACACCATCAAAAATACAGAGGAAGGCATGATTGTTAAGCACAAGCTTATACTGAGAGGGGGGGGTGAATCAGTATAAGATATTTTTTCGCTTTCGACTATTAATCTTAGATCCAAAACCTCAAATTACTCCACAATTAATATATTCAAAGCAATCAAAGAATACAATGCAAAACCACACAATGCAAATAGACACAGATTTGCGTGGAAACCCTTTTGGGAGAAAACCATGGAATAAATTATTTTAATATAAATATTCGTAGGCACCAACCTACTGGAGCACCAACCCCAAAAACAATTTTGTAGGCACCAACCTACAGGAGCACCAACCCCTTTCACCAAGCACCAACTCAGCAAGAGACACCAATCTCTTCAAAACGAAGGAACCAACCTTCTCAGAAAAAAATCACTCTTCTATCTCAAATTTGTTGTCAAAACAACGGATGATAGAACACTTGATTCATCTCCTTTAGATTCGATCTACACTTGAGTGTTTTCGCTACTATACTCTTCCTTATACTTGCTGATTTTTTCTTTTTAATATTCTCACAAAAATTTGCCTTTAAAAATTCTGCTCTTCTTTTATATATCTTCCACTTTCAAATCTACTCTTTTACCATTCATTATGCACTTATTTATAACCCACGGAAAACCACAAATTAAGGTCGTGACTCTTCAAGTGAAAAGGTCCATTTCAAACGGTCACAACTCTTCCCAATAGGTCGTCCAAGGTTGACATTTCTGTCGACAATTCCGTTCACTTCCGTCGACATTTCCGTTCACTTCCGGCAACAATTCCGTTCACTTCCATCGACATTTCCGTTCACTTCCGGCAACCATTCCGTTCACTTCCTGCAATCAATTCCGTTCACTTCTGGCAACAGTTCCGTTCACTTCCAACAACAATTCATTTGACATCAATGACAATATTCCAACAATCTCCCCCTTTGTCATTAATGGCAACCACATACTGAAACTGCTCCCCCTTGCTACACTGTCTCTTCTATCTGAATCCTTATTTGTTGTAGCTCCCCCTTTCTGTGACATCCTCTTTCTGTACTTCTCCCCCTTTGACATCAATGGCAAAGGGTCTATCCAAGAGCTAGTACTTAGCTCCCCCTTAGCTGATGCTTCCCTTTAGTGGCAAGAAGCAAAAGAAATTACTCCCAACTTCTGTCATAGGTACTCAAATGTTTCCTTTAGAAGTGGCTTAGTGAAGATATCTGCCATATGTTCGGATGTGGAAACATATTCCAATTTTACTTGTTCTGCCACTTGTTCTCTCAAGAAATGATATTGTATAGGGATATGCTTAGTTCTAGAATGCATAACTGGATTCTTCGAAATACTTATCGCACTAGTATTATCGCAGAATATGGAGATTGGATGATCATACTCTACTTTGATATCTTTCAGGGTTTGTTTCATCTATAGAACTTGTGTACAACATAGCACTACCGCTATGTACTCTGCTTTTGCTGTGGATAGAGATATAGAATTTTGCTTCTTACTCAACCATGATACTAGGCTATTTCTAAGAAAGAATGCTCCTCCACTTGGACTTTTTCTAACATCTACACAACCTGCCCAATCTGAATCCGTGTACGCTACCAATGTGAAGTCTTTACCTCTTGGGTACCACAACCCATAATCCAAGGTTCTCTTTAAATATATGAATATACGTTTCACGGCTTGCACGTGTTTCTTTTGGTGCTGCTTGAAATCGTGCAACCATACCTACTGCTTGCATGATATCTGGCCTAGATGCCGTCACATATAGTAAACTCTCAATCATTGATCTGTAAAGAGTTTGATCAGTATTCGGAGATTCATCATCTTTGCTCAACTTCGTACCTGTAGTCATAGGTGTGCTAACAGGGGCACACTCCTCCATATGGAATTTCTTCAACATCTCCTTCACATACTTGCTTTGGGATATGAATATTCCTTTGTTGAATTGAGAGATTTGTAAACCAACGAAAAATGACAACTCACCTAACATGGACATCTCAAATTCCTTTTGCATATCTTCGACAAATCTCTTAGACATTTCCTCATTGTCTCTACCCCAAACAATTAACTGGTGATCTCCATCAGTTTTGATGTAAAGATTACTATCAGCATATCCTCTCTTGAATCTTTGGTCTTGTAGGTATTTATCAAGCCTAGCATACCGTGCTCTAGGAGCTTGTTTCAATTCGTACAGGTTCTTCAACTTACACACATAATCCTTGTTTTCTGATAAGAGGAATCCTTCTGGCTGTTCTATGTAAACTTCCTCTTCTAGATTGCCATTTAGAAATGTTAAGTTAACATCCATTTAATAGACTTTGAAATTTTTGACTACTGAAAATGCAAGAAATATTCGAATTGCTTCTAATCTAGCAACAAGAACGAAAGTCTCTTCAGAATCTACACCTTCTACTTGAGCATAACCCTTACATACCAACCTTGCTTTGTTTTGAGTGACTTGGCCATTTTCATTCGATTTGTTTCGAAAAACCCACTTAGTGCCTATCACATTCTGATCCATTGACCTGGGCACAAGTTCCCAAGTCTCATTCTTCTCAATTTGATCTAACTCTTCTTCCATTGCTTTTACCCAATGTTTATCATGACTAGCTTCAGAAAAATTCTTAGGCTCTACCTTGGATATCAAAGAGAAATTTACATGCTCAGGTATACTTACAATTCTTCTCCTGGTTTGCACCCCAACATCAATGTTGCCAATGATCTGACTTTCAGCATGATTCCTCCTGAACAAAGCGAGATGGTGCTTTGGTGTCCTGCCTTTCAGATTCACTCAATTTTTCTACATTTTCTTCCTCCCCTTCTTCTACAAGATTGGGTATTTCTAAAGGCTCTTCTGAAAGTTCTTTGGCCTTTTGATTTATGATCTCATCTATTCTAACACTAGCACTTTCTACGATAGTTTGTAGCCTTTTATTATAACATCTATAGGCTTTGCTTTTGATGGAGTAGCCAAGAAAAATTCCTTCATCAGCTCCTGAATCAAATTTGCCCAAGTTTTCTTCATTCCAGTTGATAAAACATTTACTTCCAAACACTTTGAAATGTTTGACTGAAGCTGGTCTTCCTTTCCACAATTTGTAAGAAGTTTTGTCATTATTAACTCTGATTGGCACTCTATTCAAGATATATACCGCTGTATTAACTGCTTCTCTCCAAAATATATCTGATAGCTTAAATTCATTCAACATAGTTCTAGCCATCTCTTGAACAGTTCGATTTTTCCTTTCCACCACTCCATTTTGTTGTGGAGTCCTTGCCGCTGAGTATTGTCTCTTAATTCCATGATCTTCGCAAAACTCAATGAATTCATTTGAAATAAACTCACCTCCTCGATCTGACCTTAGGCATTTTATTTTCAACTCTTTTTCATTTTCTACTAATGCTTTGAAAGCTTTAAACTTTTCAAATGCTTCTAATTTTTCTTTTAGAAAGGCTACCCACGTCATTCTAGTATAATCATTAATGAGCAACATAAAGTAGCTCTCACCTTGCATGCTTTCAATTCTGGTAGGACCACAAAGATCCGTATGAATCAGCGCTAGTGGTTTGGTGGTCGAATATTCCTTCGTTTTGAACCTTACTCTGATTTGCTTCCCGTGTTGGCATTGCTTGCATAGAGTGCTTGAAGGTTTCGTTATCTTGGGCATATCTCACACAGCCTGTTTGTTGTTGATTTTCACAAGATTATCAAAATTTATGTGCCCTAACCTTCTATGCCATAGCCAACTCTCTTCAACTTGACTTAGACAACATTTCTCTCCTCTCATTTCTCCAAGCATATATAGGTTGTTTGTGGTTCTATGAGCATATGCAATTAGTTCTCCCATGTCTCTTTTTCTAATCTCGCAACCTTCAGAAAATAACTTGAGTGTGTGTCCTTGATCACACATTTGGCTAACACTTAGAAGATTATGCTTTAACCCTTCCACATATAACACATTTTCTGTATTGATTTTTCTATTATCAAGACTAAGTGTACCTTTTCCTGTTATTTTGGCTGTAGTGTTGTCTCCGAACTTCACCATGCTTTCATTGACCTTTTTTAACGAGATGAATTTGCTTTTATCTCCAGTCATGTGTCTCGAACATCCACTATCAATGAACCATTGTTGTCCTTCATCTCTAGCGTGGAATGTTGTTTGAACAATCATGGATTCTTCTTGCTTCTTCTTCCAGGTCTTTGATGGTTCTCTTTTCTTTATCACTGGAGATTTGAACTTTTGATCTTGTCTTACAGATTCAAAAACACTTCTACAATAGCATGTTATATGTCCATAGTTGTTGCACTTGTAACAAACTATAGCTTCATCAAAGTTTGATAAGAGAGCAAACGAATTGTAGTTTTTGTTCGAAGCTCCATAGGTTCCTTTGTTTCTGCTCCTGACTTCAATATCCTTGGCTCTCTTTCTACAATCTAATTTATTATGACCAAAATGATTGCAATAATAACAATATCCATCAAAATAATTACCAAACCAAGTTTTATTTGCATATCTTGGAGCAAATGGTCTTCTGAAGTTTTGTTCTCCTTTGCTTTCTTTGTTGATAGAGCTGGTTTTTGTATTCTAGGCTTCTTCCTTCTTGGTCTCCTTTTTCACTGGTTCCTTACGAGTTTCAGTATAGCTCTTAGCTTTTTTTTTTTCCTTCTCATACCCAATGCCTGACTTGGTAGATGGTGATCTTTGACTCTCTAGAATCTTATTCAAAACTTGAGTGCTTTTCTCAGATTTCAATTCACTTGCTATTTTAGAATTTGCCTTTTCTAGATCCCTTTTTAAAACATCTATCTCAGATTCATACCTTTCACAGTCTTCTCCTTTCTTTTTTCGCTGATCCGTTAGATTTTCTTCAATTTTCTTTGCTTCTTCGTTTTGGACTTTTAGATCAGCAATTACCTTGTTTGATTCCTCAAAGACTTGTGATGTCTTTGCTTTGAAGTCTCGATTCTCTTCTTCATATTTTTGGAGTTGTAACTTTAGTTTCTGATTCTTCTTCTTAAACGCTTTTATTTTTTCCAACGTGCAAATAAGTTCTTCAAGGTTCACTTCACTTTCTTCTTCCATGTCTTCGTCTTCCTCCAAATTATCTTTGTTGGTGGTGGCATTTTCTTCTGTAGCCATGAAAAGAATCTCTTCATTCTCACTCTCAACATCACTTTCTTTGTTTTCTTCGGATGAGCTACTATACTTCCTGGAGTATAGGCTTTTCTTTTGTTTCTCAAATCTTTGCTTGTCTTTGTTCGGCTTGAATCTCTTTTTGTACTTTGATTTGTTTCTTTCATCATCGCTATTTCCTTTATTTGGACATTTGGCTACAAAATGACCAATTTTACCACAATTAAAGCATTTAAATGGTAACTTTCCTTTATATTTGTCCGATCCTTTTTTTAGCTTCCAAATGAATAGAGCTTCATTTTCATCTTCTTCACTACTTGATTTTGGTTCTTTGATCTTCTCTTTCTTCGAGACCTTGAACGATGCTTCCTTCTTCAACTGTCTCTCAAATTTGGTTCTCATTTCATAGGCCGTAAGAATTCTATGGAGCTCGTCCATTTTCATCGTGTCTAAATCCTTCATTTCTTCAAGGGTGGAGACCTTCGCATCAAATCTCAATGGTAGGGATCTCAAGACTTTCTAAACGATCACAGATTCTTGAATTTTCTCTCCGAGTCCTTGAATGCCATTAACAATCTCATCGACACGAAGAAGATACCCAGCGATGTTTTCATCATTTTTCATTTTTAAACTTTCAAACTGCCTCCGGTGGGTTTGGAGTTTTGCTTTGCTAACCTTACTATCACCTTCATAAATAGTGTTGAGTTTATCCTAAATCTCTTTTGCAGATTCACAATGCATAACCTTAACAAACTCATTTTCTGAAAGCCCGCATAAGATTGCATTCATAGCTTTCGCAATGTTCTCACTGGCCTTTTTTCCGGTGGCATCCGTTGGTGCAATTTGTGGCGTTGTGTATCCTATTACCACTACTTGTCAAATATCGAAACCTAGGGCCATCAAGTAAGTCTTCATTCTTATGCTCCAAAATGCATAATTCGTTCCATCGAACAAATGAGCCTTGTTAGTGGAGAAACCATCTAGCACTTGAGATCCTGTCATATGTGCTTTCCAAGATCTACCTTCTAGCAGTTGTGCTAACATCGAAAGAACCGGCTCTGATACCAATTGTTAAGCACAAGCTTATACTGAGGGGGAGGTGAATCAGTATAAGATATTTTTTCGCATTCGACTATTAATCTTAAATCCAAAACCTCAAATTACTCCGCAATTAATATATTCAAAGCAATCAAAGAATACAATACAAAACCACACAATGCAAATAGACACAGATTTGCGTGGAAACCCTTTTGGGAGAAAACCACGGAGAAATTATTTTAATATAAATATTCGTAGGCACCAACCTACTGGAGCACCAACCCCAAAAACAATTTTGTAGGCCCCAACCTACAGGAGCACCAACCCCTTTCACCAAGCACCAACTCAACTAGAGACACCAATCTCTTCAAAACGAAGGCACCAACCTTCTCAGAAAAAAATCACTTTTCTATCTCAAATTTGTTGTCAAAACAACGGATGATAGAACACTTGTTTTATCTCCTTTAGATTCGATCTACACTTGAGTGTTTTCGTTGCTATACTCTTCCTTATACTTGCTGATTTTTTCTTTTTAATATTCTCACAAAAATTTACTTTTAAAAATTCTGCTCTTCTTTTATATATCTTCCACTTTCAAATCTACTCTTTTGCCATTCGTTATGCACTTATTTATAACCCACGAAAAGCCACAAATTAAGGTCGTGAATCTTCAAGTGAAAAGGTCCTTTCGAACGGTCACAACTCCTCCCAATAGGTCGGCCAAGGTTGACATTTTCGTCGACAATGCCATTCACTTCCGTCGACATTTTCGTTCACTTCCGGCGACAATTCCATTCACTTCCGTCGACATTTCCGTTCACTTCCGGCAATCATTCCGTTCACTTCCGACAATCAATTCCGTTCAATTCTAGCAACAGTTCCGTTCACTTCTGACAACAATTCATTTGACATCAATGACAATATTCCAACAATGATTTTTCTGTAGAAGGATGTGAGGAAGAATGTCATAAGTTGTTGGTTATTTTATTGTCGTTGACAATTTTCTGTCTAGACGTTATTTAATATTTAAAAAATGGCTTGAAAATATTTCCAATTTGCCTTAAGAAAAGCATTGGGATTTGGTGCAAAAGAGCAAGAGAAAGTTTGGAGTTTAAAGTGTATATGCTCAAAAAATGGCATGATTGAGTTTCCAGAATAATGGGTTTTGGAAAAAAAATAAAAGCATTTGATAATATTTGCAAAATGTGTTGTCAAAAAGTGTTGGTCCCAGATCTTCTTTCTTTTGGTTTAACGGCAGGTTGCTGATTTGAATGCGCATAGACATTTTTGTATTGAGCAAAGGAAGAAAGATAATAATTTTCAATAAATCCTTCAATTTCAGTAACAAAGTAATAACAACATTTAAAACTTTACATCTCAAAGTCTGTTGTCAAAGAGTTGGCATTTCCATCTCATGAAGACACTTGAAATTTGTAGGTCACATGTTCCAATCTCTCTCTTTTTAGTTGCTCAAAATGTAATTTTTAACATCAAAAGAAAGCATGTGCTGCTTATATTAACAATATAGGATTTGTTGATGTTTCATATGGTTGTCTAGAGGAGTTGGTCAAATGGTGTTTCCAAAGACATTGAGTGTTTAGGAGGTCAAGAGGTCCAATCTTGTTAAGTATAGGATCACTTTTTAAAAACCCATCATTTTCAGTGCATATAGGCTATGATTACACAAAATTCAGTCATTTTTCTTTCTTGCATGAAGATAGGTGTGTAACCACTTGTTTCCAAGGTTTTGGCACATTCCAAGTCCATCGACAGTTTTATTTTATGTTTTAGAGACTCCCCTTATGAGTTTGTGGAGATATGTATTGCAAATTCATTTTGAAATAAGATATAAGGTGTTTTTAATGTATAAAGGGTGCAATTTGGATGGTACTCGACACCCTAATATTATGTTGAGCTTGCAAATGGGAAATGTTTTTTGCGCATCATGATTGTCATTGTAAAACCATACTTTCAAGTTGCTCGACCGATCAAAGATCAAAATGAAATATCTTGTGGACTACAAAGTCCATCAGGGTCAACCAGGTTGACAAAGCTAGAAGACCCACCCATCTTGAGTTCGCTACTAGCTCTAAGATCTACTTTTGTTGTAGTTGCAATTTTCAAATAAATGATAGGAATTTGGTGTTATTTTTGTTTATATCCATTTTTTTGTTTTTTAATTAATTTCATTTATGAGGAGCAGACTAGTTATTTGATGTTGTTCATGCTATACATACTTCTCATCTCTCGACTAATAGGAGGGAAGGTTGCGTTGTTTTTTATCAGTCTTCAGGTATTTGTACATACTAAGAGGGTTGTAAGCAAGAAAGTGTTTACAAAGTGGTCAAAGTTGTTGGGCATCAAGTAAGATGTGCCATACATCAAGTACATAATTATTATCGAGACGAATATCAACGTGGTTGGGCATTCTTATGATGATGTTGATATTGCAATACATGTAAAGATGATCAGAGGGATGGTGAATGAAGCACATTCATCATCTTCATGCCATGTAGTGTCAATAGGCACATGGCACAGAGGGTCAATTTGTGGTTGCAATTGATGTGCCGACATAGGTTCATCAATGTCAAAGATACAGGTGACCAATTGGAAGATTATGGCAGGTTTTACTAGATAGCTTCAGAGTCATATTGCTTAGGATCATCTTAAATACCCCTTTTGGATCAAAGGGGCTTTGTTGGGTTTAGTGATCCAAATGTTTTGTTAGTAGTTTGTACAGAGCATGCTTCTCCTTGTCAGACGCCCCCTTAGTTAATACCTTAAGTTAGATGTCTAATATTTTAAGTTGATGTCAAGTTAGTTGGGTTGATAAAGTTAGGTAGTAATTTTAGGAAGTTGGGCCTGTTGGGCCTGTTAGGCAGTTGGGTCCTATAAGGTTTTCTTCTTATTTAACCTACAGGTGAATAATGAGAATGTTCGTGTGTGTGTTTTCAATAATGTAATCTTTTTTTCAAATTAATCAAATATATATGGCATTGGACCATTTCTAAACACTTTGTTTACCAAGATTCCTTTATCTAAAGCCATCATTGTCAGCAGAGATATTATTGATTAAGAAACTTAAATGTTTACTAAGTTTTTCCTAAGATTTAATTTTTTCAGCTTTTAAGGATGTTTTTATGAACAAACGGAAGGAGTGGCAATGGGTTCCCCCTTGTCGTCTGTGGCAGCCAATCTCTTCACAAAGAAGTTTGAGGAAGAGCGCTAACCTCTTTTCTTCTGCAACCAAAATAGAGGAAGAAGTATGTTAATGTCACTAATATTACTGGCCAAGTGAAATAGAGAGCCTCGAGGAGTTCCATTCTCACCTAAAATTTGACAACATAAAATTGTTGATCTCAAGTTTTCCCGGTCTATTAATTTTGAAAAAAAAAAAATCTAGAAAAACTGTGACAAAATTTAGAAAATCGACATTTCAGATCACACTTTGTGGTCCTCCATCAAAACAAAGAAAGATGATGGATTACATAACTAGAAGCTCCTTATATAGATCTAACTCCATGCATACAAAATAGGTGATGTTGCTAACAGCTACAAATCTTTGGAACTCTGAGTCCATAGGGATCAAATAAAACATTAAATGCTTAACCAACTGGTGATGTGTGATGTTCATCCCTAAGAGTCAGAATTACAGGAATCCAAGAATGGGTAAGTGCCAAACTCTCATCCCTATTCAAATTATTTGGCCTCTTAGGAATTTCAACGGCTTACCTTAATTGATGCCTCAAAACGTGGTCTTCTTCCACAATAATTTTTTAATCTTCTATGAAAATATGTTGATTCGTGGAGGAGGAATGCTCCACTAGAGCTGGCTTCCAAACTCTATTTAACATTCAATCTGCACCATGTTCATGCAGGAGACCATACATCGAAGAAACTGGAAGATCCTTGCAAACAAGAGCGAGTGAACATTGTTAGAAGACTTGTTGGGAATAGTTCTAACTTTGGCAGAGTTGCGGGGTTTGTCAATGCTTCCGGAATTTCATACGCCTGTTTGGATCTCGAGATGCAAAGGTGAAAGCAAGGATGAAAACAACAGCTATTTGGACACAAGACACAAGAAAGTGCAACTTTATTTCAGAAGAATGCATGTATATTTGAATTTTCTAATACTAGCTGTCTATTTTTGCTCAAAAATTCATGTTTCAAAGCACCTGACTACAGGTAAGGGATTATCTTCACTTGCATTGCAGGCATGGATTTGTTAAGGATTGCAATATTTGTTGTAGAATTTGATTCAGGTAACTTGAGTCAAAGCCTATATCATCTTTTGAACTTTTTTTTTTTTACGCGCTTGGGCTTGGGCTTGGGCTTGGGCTTGGGCTTGGGCTTGGGCAAGTAAGATACCTTTTTTTTACAAATATATTTTCAGCTAGAACCAAGCTCTGCAACTAACTCCCTAATTCACCTTAACAAATTTCAAGGCACGTTTCCCTTCTGCTAACCCCCTGGCAGGCTTGATGACCACACACTTCTCTTCCTTCCACAAGTTACCAGAAATCTTGCAGCATCGCTACAGGTTACCCTGAAACTAGATCCAAATTTATCAATATCTCCTGTATTTCTTACTGTCAGTCAGTCTCATCAATGTTTAATGTATTTACAGCGTGCATATGTGTTCTACCAGTAAGTAACACAAATACATATACATAGACTATATGTTATAAAACTAGAAGAGAATATATAAAGTTCCATTCCTAGGGTATCCAACTCCGTTTACAATTTATCATTTATTGCTCAAGATTCAAGTCTATATATTAGAGTGAAAAGATACCAATAGTAAGGTTGTGGCTGTCGGAAGGCAACCTTCCCCATATTATTTTTACTGTTATATTCTACGTTACCGGATATGCCCCCACGGCCCTCGGAGCTTGCAGGATACGCCCCAGGATACGAGAGCGCAGGGGATACGCCCAAGGAGCGTCCCTGGGCTGTGGTTATGCCCAGATACATCCTGTTATATTCTACGTTGCCGGATACGCCCCGCCCCCCCAGCCTTAGGAGCTTGCGGGATACGCCCCAGTATACAGGAGCACCGGGGGGGGGGGGGCACAGGGGGTACGCCCAAGAAGCATCCCTGGGCTGCAGATATGCCCAGATACGCCTGGGTGATGTATCTGGGCGTATCCACAGCGTAGGGACACTCCCAGACATCAAAAACATTTTTATTTTTATATTTTTTTCAATTTCACCCAATGAAAAGTCAAACATGGACTTCAAAATACAATTAAAAACAAACTAAAGTGGATTCCCAACCCTAAAAGCAGCATTCACACTCATTTTATCAAATGGCTTGTCGTACCGCAAATGATATTGCCAAGGGGATTACAAGACGTCACACCATTATAGTTGTTGGGGGTCTGGATATTCACTTCACCTCCTAACACATTGCACATTTGTTCACTCTTGTTCACTCTTGGACTTCAAAAAAACAGCTATGGACGTCATATTGAAGTTTTTATTTAACGTATTTTGTTTGCTCTATGCATATCATGTGGTTAATTTTGCTTATATGGCTATATTTTTATATTTTATATTTTTTATATATATTTTTGTACGGTCGTATCCAAACCAAAAAAATAAAAATTCCCCATATTCGATTCTCGTACCCGTATCTGTATCAGTAATGTAGGTTATATTAATATTAATTAGTCAAAACATGTCCAATAGATGGTGCCTTGAAAAAGGAGCTAGCCCTAGCGTTGAAAGAAAATGAGACTCTGAGATAGAAAAGAACCTCAAGGTCTAGTGGTGAAATCTGCATTTCTTGTGGTTAATACAAATCCGAAGTCCAAAATTTTATCTCAGGTCCTGTATGCTATAAAAGGTAATTAGAGCTGTGACCACTATGATAGTGGACTGATTTGAACCGCAAGATCTAAAAATGTTAAGAGAATCCCATCATTACCAAGAAATGATAATTGAAAAAACCAATGTATTATATGTAAGAGAGACTTTGTAATAAAATCAACTTTTAAATTGAAAATATAAGCATTACAATTGAAAAGAAAAATATGGAAATAATCCAGACTTTATCATTATGTATATACCTGGGTTCTCAACCCATCAAGTTCCAAGATCTGCCCAACGACAATGGTCATAGTTGTTAGCACTAGAATATGGACAATAAGCATATTACCTTGTAACACCTAAGTAACGAAAAATAACTTATATATGCAAATTCGTCAAGTGGCATTGAATAATCTACAGCAATCATTAGTTTCATAGAATTCATAGAACAAAATTGTTTTGAACATTTTTAATCACCTGCCAGGCTCTCAAAGATGGAAAGGACCACATCAAAAGGCCACTCGAATCAATTCCCATATCTTCAAGCCATCTTTTACAAGGGTATGGAAAGTCTGAGCCTACCCCACTAGCTATTCCTATACTGCAAGTGCAAGGCACAATATACTGATAAATTTAGCTAGTAGAAGTAGAAGAGCATTGGAAGATTATCATACAAGCCATTTCAAATAAGTCAAAATTTACCAAATTTTACTTTATGTAATCATTATTAATATTAGCTGAACTCTTGTTTCTGCTGTTTGGATACAAACATAGTAACTCATGTTACAAAAACACAATGACTTCAAACAGCAATACTCGAGACATAATAAGAAAATTTTACAACTTTTTTATAGACATAGACTATAAATGTGTACAAATAAGCCTTAAGGAGAATGTTTAGGATGTAACACTCAAGATGGTCACATGATCAACATTTCATGTTCAGGAACTAAGTTAGGTTGGGTGGTTAAGGTATAGCCTTGATGTACAAAAGAGAAATCACTTTGTAGTTCACAGAATTCTCACCTGGATAATAAGACATGTTTTATTTCTCCGATATGCTTGTTTTCCTAATACGGTATCACAGTCCAAGCCACAATGTAGTAAGCAATACAATGCCTAGCACGTAGCGAGAGAAATGTTGCAGACCCTTGAAGTTGAAGAGACTACTGCAATACCATTAGGACCACCCTGCTAAAAACATTAGAGCAGCCCCACTCATAAACTTAATCCGCTTCACTCCTTTGCTTTTTTCAGCATGAAATAGTACCAGTGTTTGAAACAGTTTTTATGAGACAGAAGATAATGTTCTTTTGCTTTTGTCTTATGGCCGGAAGTTAGGCCCTATTTCTAATTTTGTCCCCTTTTTAGCGAGCAGACACTTTTCTTGGTTTGTGTGGTAGTTCGAGTGGAATGCTTCCCCCATACTAACATATTCCCTCAATGGTTCCTATTTTTTGTTCTTCCTTTTGGCACATTTGTCAGATGCAACTGAAGCTTCTTTGAGGAAAGTTTCCATAATGTCAGAGTTTCTCAGTGTGCATTTTTGGACACTTAATTCTCTTTCAGGTCAGGTTATTTTCTTCTTGTCATGTTAGCGATTACTTTAAATGTCCACATTAGCTTCTTCCCATTTCCACTCTTTGTTACCTCTGAGTTTCCTTTGGACGAGTGTCTTTTTAATTTCCTATTTGAAGCTCCATTTTTAAGTGATTGAGTCCATTCCTGTTCCCATTCTTTCCGTTCCCTCTTGTTGTTGCTATCCTTTTTTTATTGGAGCCTTGTAATCTTTAGCTGCAACTTTGATGGGGCTTATTAATATGACGTTTTTCTTTGTCTTCTTTTCTTGGACTTTCATTCTTACCTGAATGCTTTCAAAGATGAAGATACAACCAAAGGCTTACAAAGCCCTGAATCCTGCTGGGCCAGAGGGATTCAACCACTACTGCTGTCCTATGGAACAGGTGATGGCCTCAAGAAAAGACAGTACGCACAGAGTTCTGATTAAAAGGAGACCATGAAACAACCAGTGGATTCAAAATGGTGAAAGGTACTGGAAGAGAGGCTGCAAAGCTCACAAGGGAAGATTTATCTCCATCCTTCTCTACTCAGTTGGGTAGTTTGTATGTCGATCCACCACCTCCTCAAACCCCTATTGGGATGATGGAAGACCTATCAATGGCAATCATGGGTGCTAGTCTGTGCATCGATAGAAAAATTGATAATTTCCAGACCATCCACAATTAGATGCTTTTGATGCAATTTAATTCACAAGATGATGGAATGGCTTGCATCATTCAGAGATGATATCAATCGTAGTATACATACTCGGTGAGTACTCGCCGAGATTTCTCCTAGGCAAATATTCACCGTTTAAACTCACCTGGGTTTTTTTTAATACTCACGAGTATTCCCGCAGTACTCACAAATACTCGGCGAGTACAGGAGGACTTCTCGCACGCATTCTGTACACAGCAAATATGTGTCCAGTTTGGTCAAAACACGTCCAGAACACTGCAAAAACGCACCAAACACACAGAAATGTATCCTATTTAAGCATACATGCCCCACACTCTCATCACACAGCATTTGGAGCGAATTGGAGAAAGGAAATTTTGAGCAAATTTGAATTCTAGGTTACTTAGTTTTTTTTTTCCTAAGCATATAAATTCTTTACAAACATGTTTGATAAATTTTCAAGCATTCCATTCAATTCCATTGTTGTTATTTACAATTATGCTAGTTTTTCACAATTTTTTTATAAAATTGTTGGTTTTTTACTGTTTATAGGATTTAGTTTTATAAATTTGCGGTTTAAGGTTTATTTAGATGTCGTTTTTATATTTTTTTATACTTTTCATATACATAGGGTTTAGTTTACATTTGCAAATTTACAGTATAAGATTTATTTATTTATTTAAATGTTATTTTTTTCTTTTTTTTGGCATTTGAACATGTAGGGTAACCATTAGACTTCGCACACAATGGCATCCAACACTGCATCAGGGTCAACATCAATCGGTGGTAGTTTCCCGCTAAAGCTCGCACCACTGCTTGGAGGTGTGTCGTACTAGTTGGATTGTCCCAGTCGAGCATGATTTGTACATTTTGCTTGAAGAAGATTTTTGGATGCATCAATCGTCTCAAGTAACATATTGTATGCATTCTTTGTCACGATGTCATGTGGTGTCCCAATACAACGAAAAGGCAAAATGAGAGATGATTTGGATAAGAAATTAGAGAGGGCAAAGGTACAAGCAGCCTTAACAACAACGATATCTTCCACATCAGCAAAGGAAACTGAGGTGGCTATGACAAATTGTGGGCTCTAGTCATGGTCCATGCATGCGAGGCACATCCACCTCATCCAGTTCAAGCAAAAGTCAAACACAGCTTTTTTGTACCTAGAAACATACTTGGGACACAACCTTCACTGCAAGGTACAGCATGGAACAAGGAGGTGCATGTGGAAGCAGATAAGGCATGTGCAAATTTCTAGTACTTCAACAACCTTCCCTTCAATGTGGCGATGATTGCTTACTGGGAGTATTTGGTGACAACATTGACAATTGCAAGGAAAGGGTACACGGCACCTTCTCCAAGAGACTTAAGTGAGAGGTTGCTCCAGGGTCGTGTTGAAGATGCAAAGTCAATTATGGAAGATCAAAAGAGGTTGTGGCAAAAGTTCGGATGAATCATTCTTTCAGATGGGTGGATGGATGGAAAGAACTACACCCTCGTCAATTTTTTGGCAACTTCAAATGGTGAAATAGTATTTTTGAAGTTAATTGATACCTCTAACAAAGTAAAAAATGCAAAAAAATTGAGCTTGATGCTCGAGAAGGTTGTCTTAGAGGTGGGCATCGAGAATGGTGTGCAAGTTATCACTTACAATGCAGCAACATATGTGGTGGTTGGGAGACTTCTTAAGGAGAGGCATCCATCACTCTTTTGGACCCCTTGCACGGCCCATTGCCTTGACCTTCTTTTAGAGGAAATAATCAAAATTGATTGGGCGAGACCGGTTATAGAAGAGGCCAGAAACATCATCAAATATATTTATAATCACCATTGGGTTCTCAGCTTGATGAGAGATCACACCAAGGGAAAAAATATTGTGCGAGTAGGTGTCACAGGGTTTGCAACTAACTTTCTTACATTGCAAAGTATTTGTAGTTTGTTGACAACTTTGAGGCAGATGTTTGTGAGTCAAACATGGGTGGACTCAACATATTCAAAGAAAGTTGATGGAGACAAGGTCACAAAGGCATTGTTTTATGAGGTTTTTGCGAAGAGAACTATAGAGATTGACAAGTTAACTTCAAATATACAATTAAATTTCAAGTCGATTCCTTTATTTTCAATTTTTTAAAGTATTTCCTTTATTTGTGAGTTTGTAACTTTAATTTGTTTGTATTTGTAATATTCCAAATCGAAATATTTTACATTAATTTGATTTTCTCGAAAATCCTTTTTAAAATAATATTTTTATAGATATAAATATTGCATTTAAAATAATAAATTAAATAAAGTATAAGTCCACAAGGGTTTTCGTCCTTGGGTGAGATGACAAGGTTTTTCATCCTTGCACCCAATTTTACATTTAAGGGTTTCCATTTTTAATTGTCATTGTAAAGCATTACGCTTGTACAAGGTTTTAATGTTTAGTACATAAATGATTGAATGCTTTCTTCCATATCAATGGTTGGTTATTTATTTCTTCGAATCCTTCCATCGAAAAGACATGTCTTCTCCAAGGATCTTTTCCCAAGGTGTAACTCTTCCAAGGTTGGTGTCCATCCATTAAATGACTATTGTTTAATAAATTAATTAATTAATAACTGATTAAGTATTATCGGTTGTAATGTGGCGCTGCTCTTTAATGCTGAATTCTTAATGAGTTTGGCGCTCCACTTGGATCATTCAAGGACTGTTGGCTTTGGCGTTTCCTTTTAGACAATTTTCCTTGCTGATTATATAACAACGATCTAACTGCATAATGTTTAATTAGTGACTGTTGTATATTGAGGCACTTTATTACAACCTGCGATCTCTTTAATTGCTGCATTTTCTTCTTGTTTATTAAAATGACTCTCTCCCATGCTGTGATGTCAATTATCTTAAATTGTGGCACTCCACTTCCAAATGTTGTGAGTTAAATTACTGACTGCAAATCAATGATTTGACTGTATAATAACGATTTGTTTGTGGTGGAGTTGTTGGTTGTGTTTAGTGATTTGATGGTCAACGGTTGCACTTTAGTGAGTTAATTGAGGATGTTTGCAGCGATTTAATTAAGAATATTACAGACCTCCCTTCCCGAAATTGCTTGTCCACAAACAATTGAAAATTGAGGTGTTCATGAAGTAATGCTTCTTCGCACATTGTATCTTCAAAACATTGTGTCGCTCATGAAACATGGTCTTTCTTGAATGTGCTTTCCATCCTCTTGGCTATGATCATTTGAGGGGCTCCATTGGCCATACCCTGGAGCACCACTTCTTTCCCATCTACTTTAAATTTTAATTCCAAAGTTTGGTAGTTTTGAGTAAATTCCCCTAAAGAATGTAGCCATTGAACACCTAGTACCAAATATGTTTCACCAATACCTACTACATAGAAATCATCGTTTATTTGATGTCTCACTAATGTGAGATGTAGTAGTGGAGTTCTTCGAGTGCACGGAATGGTAAAAGCATCAGCAATAGTTACCTTAAAACCTTAGAATTCTTCTGTTTTTAAACCCATTTTTGTTACCAGTCTCTCGTCAATGAAATTGTGGGTGGTCCCACTATCTATAAATACGGTGAATTTTTGTCCGTGCAGATTCCCTCTTTAAAGGGATGGTATCTCGGGGCTCCTGATAAAGTCGCCAAGGTACTCTCTAATGTCTTTTCCATCCCTTCCAGTTCATGTATTATTGCTTTAGCTTCAACTTCTACATCGGGCTCACCATCTGAAACAACTTTGATGTAATGGACTTGCCCCTTTCCCAAGCAACGATGACCTATACCCAAGGTTTCTTACAAGTGAAGCATAAATTTTTCCTCCTTAGCTCATTTCTTGTTTCCACCTCCTTACCTAATTTAAACGGATCTCTTGATTGGAATCCTCCTGATTGAAATGATCTTTGTTTTTGGCCATATGGTGTTGTCTCTTGTTGTCTTGAAGGCATGGTTCGTGGTTATCCACTATTGGCTATGCTTGGTTGTAAAAATGGCACAATTTTATTTCTTAGTGTTGATGTTTACAAATCTAATGCCTTTTTAATCGTTCTTGGAGGGTGGGAGGATTAAAGCTTTGACTAAACCTTTGAGTGGTTCGATCAGTGCTTCCATGAACAATACTATAAGCCTCCTTTCCGTAATTTCTGAAACCATCACAAAGAGTCTTTGGAATTCTGTCACATATTCTTCCACATTACTATTTTGTTTTAGTAATGCTAATTCTCTAAAATGGATTTCGGGGTCGATTCTATCGAATCTTTCGATCAACCTTTTAATAAATTTGTCATAAAATTTGATAAGATCTTGCCCTTGCGTAATCCACCCATCGTACCACCATTCATGGCAATACCTTCGAGATGAAGGGTTGCGAATTTGATCGCTTCTTTTTCCATCATGGGTCGAAGAGATAAATAGGCATCTAATTTTTGGATCCATGCTCGAAACGTGCATTTGTTAGAGCCATCAAAAGTTGCCAGGTTTAATTTACCCAATGCATGTTGAAGATCTTTTTTATTATTTTGGGGTTTACACTCTGTTTTGGTGTCGTTACGATTTCTTTTCATGTCCATGAATTTTGTGAGTGAAATTTCATTTCGTAAATCATCCGAAAGGGCTCGATGTTCTTCAAAATCTGTTGTAAGGTTGTCATCTCCAAATGACGTTTGGGATTCCTCTTCTATACTTGATTCCCTTCTTGCAATGAATTTTGGTTGAAAGGGTCTATTCGAAGAACTCGTGATTGTTTTATGAAATATTTGATTATGACTAGTGTTAGAATGACCATTTCCATCATTTTGATATCTATGATTTGTCATACATTGCATTACAAGAGCCAACTGATTCATGGTGTTAGCCAGTTGTTCCTGGCCTTGGATAAGTTTATCAATTCGTTTATCGTTTCCATTCCTCTCTTCCATATCGTTTTCCATTTCTTTCATTGGTTTACTTTCTTGGCTTTATTTCTTCTTTCGTAATATAAATTATTGTTATTTTGCATATGAATTCCGTTCCACAGGATGGCAAGATGAGAGTTCGGATACCACTGTAATATTCCAAATCAAAATATTTTACATTAATTTGATTTTCTGAGAAATCTTTTTTAAAATAATATTTTTATAAATATAAATATTGCATTTAAAATAATAAATTAAATCAAGTATAAGTCCATAAGGGTTTTCGTCCTTGGGTGAGATGACAAGGGTTTTCATCCTTGCACCCAATTTTACATTTAAGGGTTTCCATCCTTAATTGTCATTGTAAAGCATTACACTTGTACAAGGTTTTAATGTTTGGTACATGAATGATTGAATGCTTTCTTCGATATCAATGGCTGGTTATTTATATGTTCAAATCCTTCCATCAAAAAGACGTGTCTTCTCCAAGGGTCTTTTTCTAAGTTGTAACTCTTCCAAAGTAACTCTTCCAAGGGTGGTGTCTATCCATTAAATGATTGTTGTTTAATAAATTAATTAATTAATAACTGATTACGTATTGTTGGCTGTAATGTGGCACTGCTCTTTAATGCTGAATTCTTTATAAGAGTGTGGCGCTCCACTTGGATCATTTAAGGACTGTTGGCTTTGGTTTTTCCTTTTAGACAATTTTCCTTGCTAATTATATAGCAGGGATCTAACTACATAATGTTTAATTGGTGACTGCTGTGTTTTGAGGCACTTTATTACAACCTGAGATCTCTTTAATTGTTGTAATTTCTTCTTGTTTATTGTAATGACTCTCTCCCATGCTGTGATGTCAGTTATCTTAAATTGGGGTACTCCACTTCCAAATGTTGTAAGTTCATTTACTGACTACAAATCAATGATTTGAGTGTATATTAACGATTTGCTTGTGGTGGAGTTGTTGGTTGTGTTTACTGATTTGATGGTCAAGGGTTGAATACGCTTTAGTGAGTTAATTGAGGATGTTTGCAGTGATTTAATTGGGAATATTACAATATTTTGTAAATTTGCAGGCATCAGAGCCTTTGGTAACGGTTTTGTGCTTGGTGGATGGGGAGAAAAACCCAATGGGATACATTTATGAGGCCATGGATAGGGCCAAAGAGGCCATCCAAAACTTTTATATGGAGGATGGTGCCATATTTGATCCCATTTGGGATTTAATTGATCGAAGGAGGAACAATCACCTCCACCAACCCATCCATGCAACAAGATACTTAATCCCATGTTTTTCTACTCCAATGGCTACATAGATGTTAATGGGGAGATTATGGAGGGCCTCTCAACACGCATTGAGAGTATGACCCCTGAGGTTGAGGTGAGGGACCTCATTATTTTAGAGTTGTAAAACTACTAGCAAGCTACGGGGAGGCCATTTTCTTCAGCACTAGCTATCCAAGGGAGATCCATTCAATCACCAAACTACTTACAAACTTTTGAATATCTTGTTTGCAAATTTGTGATGGAAAGATTAGAGTGGAAATACTGCAAATCTTCAAAAGCTAGCCCTCCGAATTTTATCTCAACTTTGTAGTGCTTTTGGATGTGAGCGTAACTGCACTTTGTTTGATGCCATTCATAGAAAGAAGCGCAATAAGTTGAGTCAACGATGCCACAATGACATTTTTTTGCAATACAACCTTCGGCTTCGCACAAAAGAGGTGGACACATCACAAGAGCCTATCGATTTGGTTGAGATTGATCCCTTCAATGACTGCACTATACAAGATGAGGAGAGCCCCTTATTCACAGAAGTCGAGATCGTTGATTTTGATAGGCGACCTATGGAGGGTGCAACAGAAGGAGATATTGGATTAGAAGACATCCTTGTAGATGTTGTCGAACATGATGCAAAGGAGTCACAGCCAATTGGTACCAGGATGGAGCCACATGCACAACGATCTAGATAGAGCGAGGACGGGCAGCCGAGTGCAAGGACTAAACTCTTAGTCTCCATTATTTTTCACTAGAGCGGGGAAGAGAATATTGTAGATTATTGTAATTTGTATCTTGCATTCATATGCAATTTATGATGATGATTTTCAATGACAATCATCATTAATTTATAAGTATCAGTTTTTTATTGTACTCTATTTGTATTCAAATCTAATAGAAAACACTTTCCCAACATTTTACAGACTCATTTGATACGTTTTGTCACTACAATTTGTATAAAATTATGTTACTTTTAAGAAATTTAAGTTGCCAAATATTTCCGAGTATTGGCAAACATTTGTCGAATATTTGGGAGTAAATTTTTTGAGAGTTGGGCGAGTACTCGTCGAGTATGGTATGTAAACTATGGTATCAATACTCTATTCCTAAATGACAGCCATGTTAATGCTAAATAATAAAGCCATTCAGCTAGTAATGACTATGTACTCTTTGTCTAAGACTATTGGATTATGGGACAAAGTGGATGAGCTTGTAATGGTGGTTAACACCACGGCTGCAATTGTTTTTTTAATGATCCAGTCTGAAAAAACCAAGCCCACTAGTTTCTAGCATTAAAATGGAGGAAGGCCTTAACTAGGAAAAGTATTAACTAACAAACTTTCTGGCATTCGAGCAAAGAATGCTTTGCAATGCCTTCTCACTAAGGCTAGTAGTTTATTCTAGATACTATAATAAGACATCCTCCTACTATGGGCTAGTTTGGGCCATTCTAGGGTCTATGTTCAAACACTTTTCTCTTGGGCACAACCTTAAAATATAATAAAATTTGTAACTTATCATAGAAAGGAACAAAATGATTTCGAGAGAAAATATTAAATATAGCATTAGAATGTTTAGGTTTATCATATTCCAACATAAAATAATTCTTCTAATTGGATTTTTTTTTTGGTCAATGTGTAGTTATTATGTAAAAACATTTGTAGAACCATACTATTTAGATAAACTGCTAGTGCATTTGAGCTAGCCAATCACCCATTATTTACCTCCACACTGGAAGATTGTAGAATCTAGCCTTTTACAAATCGGGGTGAATGTACAATGGCCTCATCTTATCAACTTCTGAATAAGGAAGCAATACCACTTCTAACTTCAAATGGGCCAAAATGGTTACATATTTGGGCTCTTCCCATTTGGCCTAAGATCAAAGTGTTTATATGGTTAGTAATGCATGGAAAAATTCTCACTGTAGATAATATATAGAAATGAGGATGGAAAGTACCGAAGATATGCCCAATTTGTTCCCAAGTTGTGGAATCTATCCTTCACCTCTTCTTCCCTCATTAATTTGCTCGACATTTTTGGAGAGAAATGGCTTTGCATTTTGGCCATCCATCACCAAATCCACTACAATCGGCAAAGCGGATATTTACTTTGAAGGAGCTGATATCATCTATAGCTTTTATTAGGACTATGCATGGGTTAACTCTAAGGTTTATCCTTTGGTATATATAGAAAGAGAGAAACTCGTGCACTTTTGAAAGTATCTCCAAATCTCCTTTTTCTGTACTTACACAAATTCACACTCAATTTTGGAAGCAACTCTCACAATTACTTCAAGTCATTGATACAGATTCTAGTCAAGCATTATGGTTGACTATAATCTTGCACAAGTGTGGAAAATTCCTTTCTATTATCATTTACCTCGGTTTATCTTGTTTCCCAGGGCCATGTGGTCCCCACCTCCTTCCAGTTGCTCAAGGACTTTGATGGTGCCTCAAAACACAACCCAAGTAAAGTAGATATTGGCAGGGTTATCAAGGATGAACATGGAAAGCCTATCTCAGCTTCTTGCAAACCTTATGATACCACCCGAATATTGTTGCTAAACTCCTTGCTTTGCAAGCAGGGATTTATCTCGCTTGACAAGAACACTTGTCTCCTCTATATATTGGGAAAAATGATGCCTTTGTCATTTAGCTCCTTAAGAAATCTATAAGCTCTTATCCCATTTGTTTTCACTAGCACATGGATCCTATGCTCAAGTAAATTGTTACAAATTTATCTACATTCCCAAAAGCGCATATACAACACAAAAAGTGGCATCATAATAGAATGGCCGATCAATTGCCTAATCGAGCAATAAGGAATTGTCACGAACGAGGACTTGGAATGTTTATTGATCGTACCTCACTTGCACCTCACATTTCCAACATGGTGGACTTGAAGAAACCACTTAAACCCTCAGTTAAACATGACCATCGCCACTATAACTATTGTATGAAGTGGGTATACGGTGGGTATATAATTTATGACCACTAATTATTCCTTGATTTTCATGGCTAACCAACATGTCTATGGGTCCCTTGTTCCTTTAAGGTACCCTTTGTCTCCACATATCCCTCACTTCATTGTTATATTTGTTAGTGTTTACCACTATATGGGGGGCCATGCTTCTATTCATTTTTCTTTCACTCCTTCATATCTAGTCACTTCCCATTATACTTGTAATCTTTCATTGATGACCATTATCTTTTATCTTTAAATCCTCTATTAAAACATGTCTTATAGATATCTAGGTGAAAAGCTATTCCACGATTTCTCCATTTCATATCTTCATGCTATCCATACATCTTCCTCTATTTATCACCCACTTTCCCCTTAATCCGCCTATGACTTAATGGTCTTTGTCTTATTTCATTGGAAATTACTTCCTCAAGGGCAAAGAATGTGGTCTCCCATTTGCACTCAATGGCAGATGGTGAAACAAATGTTTGCAACTCCACTTCAATGAACAATGATAGGGATAGAACGCAACTATTTTAGGGAAAGAACAACGAAGAGAGAAAGGACCTCCATGTTGTCTTTACTAAGTTCCAAAAATCATGCATCTGTTCTTGGGCTTAAAATATTGTCATCTTGCAACAGTAGTGCTACAACTTCTAAGATCATGGATAGGATTTGTCAATTAGTTTGGACTTGATTGAGCTTCGTTATGGACAACATTTATGCTTTGTTGTTGCATTACTAGGGGTTTAGAACAATTGCATCCTTTCTTACAGGCTGCTCAAGATTTCATGTCATGCCCTAATTTTTACACCCAATAAAACTATGTAAAAATAGGATTTTTTTTTTTTAAATAGTTAACTCAAATCACAATAAGGTAGTGTAATACAACACTAACAAACATGAAACGCACAACACACACATGCTTTGCCGCACAAGTCCTTTGTTGGGATTTAACTTGTGCACGAAAAACTAATACAAAAGAGAGTTCTGCTATGTGAATCTTACACAAACAAAGATAATGACAAGTACACAGATATGCACTCTATTCACCTAGGAAAACCCTTTCGAGTAAAAAAACCCAGCACAAAAACCTTCTTGATTATAACATAAATTGGATTGTCTTACAATATTACAAGAAGACTCAAGGATTTGTAACCTTCATATAGCTCTTTACTATATATTGCAATGCACACACTTGACCGTGTGTAGTCAACATTTAACAAACTTTGTTACACATATCCATCCTTTGAAGAATCGTGCCTTTATCAAGCACTCACGTGTAACATCTACACAATAGTGGAATTTGTATCACCAACAATGAGCCAAGTGATCAACATGTAACAGTGCTCAATAGGTCTATGTCAGAGCCACACCAAGGTGTTGCTAACACTTCTTCAGTCTGACAAATACAATTAGACAAGTGTATGAAACGCCTTCAAATAACCTTTCATTGCTTTGCATGTTGCACAACTCCTTTCAACACCTTACTGCAACTCAGCCATGGTGCACCACTTAGAAATCTCCCAGAGTGCAATGAAATTGTGCATAATATCTTGTGTGGTTCTACAATCATTCTCGCATGCTAACAACTTAGTGTAACTGTCAAAGGCAGTATCCATGCGAGTCTGCGCAGCCATCCTACTTGTGCAATCAATCCTACACAACATCACACGTAACTAGTTCATGCACAAAACACCTTGTGCAACACCTAGCTTGCGCACAATTATCATGCACAAATTCATGCAAAGTTGATACACTTTCCAACAATCTCCTGCTTTTTGAACACTTCGCATGAGGGAGCACGCATTCATCCTTCAGTAGCTTCAAGCAGCCATGCCTATTGCTTTCCTGCACCAAGAGAACTTCTCAATACTAACTACCTTGGTCAATCAATCTACAACATTTTCCTTTGTGTCGACCTTCTCCACATATATCTCTCTCTTCCACCATTTTCCTTACAAAATAATATCACACATCAATGTGCTTCATCCAAGAATGATACTCAAGTTTTTTGCTAGACAAATTGTGTTTTGACTATAGCAATTTATCTTAGCCTTATGTGCGAACCCAACTGTAGAACACAACGTTTGAAGCCACACTGCTTGCATGAGTAGATGCGATATATTTAGCATCAGTGGTAGATATTGCAACACTAGCCTATTGTTTGCTCATCCAACTTACAATTCCACCAAACAAGTTTAACACATATGCACTGATAGACCCATGACGATCAAGATCTCTTAGAGCCCAATCAAAATCCACAAATCCCTGTAGATTCAGATTCTTGCTTTCACCAAGCTTGCCCTAATAGCAAATTGCATAGTCAGATGTTCCATGCAAATATATGAATATCCTCTTCACTGATGCCCAATGCTCCTTGCCCTAATTGGACATAAATCTATTGACAACTCCCATTGGTTGTGCAATGTCAGGTCTTGTACAGATCATTGCGTACATCAAAGTTCCCATTGCACTCACATACAGAACCTAACTCATGTCCTCCAACTCCTCTTGTGTCTTTGGACATTGTGCAATTGATAGCTTCTAACCTAGTGGAAAAGGTGTGCACACAAGTTTGCAATCTAGCATCCTGAACCTTTCCAATAGAATTTCAACATATTTCCTTAAGTCTAGCCAAAATTTCCTATTCGCACATTCTCATTTTATTTCCAAGCCCAAGATGAATCTTGCAACACTGAGATCTTTCATGTCAAGTTGCGTAAACAGTTGAGACTTCACCTACTTGGTCTTTCACTTGTCATTTCCAATCATCAGCATGTTATCGACATAGAGAACTATGATGAAAAAGTTATTACCCTCTTCCTTGTGGGAAACACAAGGATCAACATTGTTGCGAGACCACAACTATCAAACTTATGATTCCACATTCTGGGTGATTGCTTCAGACCATACAAGGACTTCTTCAACCTACAGGCCAAGTGCTCTTTCCCTTTCACCTTGAAGCTTTTTGGCTGCGACATATAGATGTCTTCTTCAAGCTCTCCGTGCAAAAACGTCATCTTAACATCCATCTGATCTATCTCATGATTAAACGCAACATCAATATCTAAAAGAAACCTAATTGAAGTCAGTTTCACAATAGGAGAAAAGATCTCACTAAAGTCAATTCCCTCTACCTAAAAAATACCGTTACAGGCGAACCTTATACTTTTCTAGCTTCCCTTGTGCATTCTACTACTTCTTGAAAACTCACTTGTTGCCTAAAGTTTTCTTCCAGGAGGTAATTTCACCAAGTCCCAAGTCTCATTTTTGCACAGAGACTCCATTTCTCCTTCATGGCCTTCTTCCAAGACTTGCTCTCTGCACAACCAAGAGCTTCCTTCACCACCTTGGGGTCTTCACTATCAGTCACTGATGGCAAGAACGTAAAACTAAAATTCGGTGGGCTATACATTTCAGGGATTCTACAAACCTGTTTTGATCTCCTCGGAATAGGAGACTCAAGCTCCTCTTATAAATCTTGCGACTCTTCATCCACCGCACCATACTCAGATACAGGCTCTTCAGCATCTACATCAACCCCCACATTTTTTGTTTCTTCCTTTAGTTGCTCCTTTGGTTCTTCTTGCGCAAGAACCTTGCGCACCTCCTTGAAGACTACATTCCGGCTATAGACCGCCTTCTTTGTCTATGTATTCCAAAACTTGTACCCTTTGACACCACCCCCATATCCAATAAAGATGCACTTTACAAACTTAAAGTCAAGTTTCAACCTTTTTTCCTTGGGGATGTGAGAATAAGCTTCACAACCAAAAATTCACAAGTGTCGCAAGTATGGCTTCTTACCAGTCCACACTTCTTGCAGAGTCTTGTCAATCAACACTGAGGTGGGAGATCTATTAACGAGGTAAAATGCAATAGCCATTGCTTCAGCCTAAAATTTCTGCTCGAAGTGTGCACCACTTGGCATACTCCGAGCCTTGTCCATCAACGTCATGTTCATCCACTCTGCAACTCCGTTCTACTATGGTGAATATGGAGTTGTCTTTTGCCTTTAAATACCACTCTATCTGCAAAATTTGTCGAACCCTTTAGAGGGGAATACTCGCCTCATTGCCCGTGCAAATACTTTGTTCCTCTTCTCTATTTGGTTGTCCACAACTTTTGAACTTCTTGAATTTCTTGAGTAACTTCAAATTTCTTCAAGAGGAAGTATACCCACATCTTGCGGAAGTAGTTGTCTATGAAAGACATATAGAAGACAGACCTATTTGGTGATGGGACATCTACCGGTCCATACACATCATTATGGATCACCTGCAAGATTTCACTTGCCCATGCAAATTTAGTAGGTAATTTCACACAAATCTACTTGTCGTGGACACAATGTTCATAAAAGTCAAATTCGAAGGGGCAATCATTTGTCCCTCTCACCATATCCTTAGTTTGCAACATGCACAAGCCTTTTTCACCAATATGTCCTAGCCTCTTGTGTCAGAGCATTGTCTTCTCTGCCAGAAGCAATGCGCAAGTTATTGTTTCAACCTTGGCCTTCTAGACAACAATGTTGTTACAATATTGCTTATTGCAGTCACATCAAGTCTAAACAGAGTACCCACACACACGCCTTTGCCAAAACCATGGCTCTGCGCACAATTTTGCACCCATCTTTGTTGAATGAGACCTAGACACCAGCATCATTCATCTTGCTCAAAGAGATCAGATTCCTCGATGCAAAACTCGTGGGAGAGTCTTGAAACTCCCATCTTTGAACCTCAGCTTCACTCTCTCTACACGACCCTATGGTTGTGTTGTCTCCCACAAAGACACCACCACCATCATATTCTTCATATTCACAAAACCATTCCCTCACAGCAGTCATATGAAAAGAGGCTCCAGAGTGAATCAACCACACATTCATTGCATGCATGCAGATATACGTCTTTGTCTCCATCTCCATTAGTGGAGACCTCACTTGAGGATTGCGCAGCATCCATTGGTTTGCCCTTTTCCACCTTTTTCACTCTGCAATCCTTCTTGAAGTGCCATGTCTTGCTACAATTCCAACACTTCTTCAAGGATCTATCAGGAGTCTTAGATCTACCTCTAGACTTCGAGAACTTATACCCAGTCTTCCACTTGCCTCTTTCTTGTGAGCAACCTCACACGAATAAGGCATCATTTGTCCAATAGCATTCCACAAACTTGCGCCTCATCTGTTGATAACAAGGTTGCAACTACATCTTCCAATTTTAGCTATGATGTAGTACTAGTGATTGCCATCACTAGATTATCTCATGAGTTAGCAAAGAGCACAACAACGTGATACACCTTTCATCACCATTTATGTTGACATCCACAAATGACAATTAACTTACCACAAGGTTCGACAACCGAGTCACTACCACTCATTCACAGTGAGTACAACTTCTGCATGAAAAGTGAAAGATCCCAAACTAAATTTGGAGACACAAAATATACAGGTTCTTACAAGACAAAGATATAACTCTGATTATTGCCTGCAGATACAAAAATATATTGCCCAGATTTGCTTCAACGGTGAATAAACAAAAGTTACAGTACACAGCAATATTATAAAAGGTATAATGAAGCCCAAAATAAGCAAGAACCTGGAAGTATGCACAAATCTGGACGCTGTGTAAAAACACAGTCGCCGTCGTCGGTGATGATGATGCCGACGTCGGTCGACACACTGCCGCCGTCGGTCGTCTCTGCCTGCCAGTGACTGCCTGTGACTGCCTGACTGCCGGCGTCGGTCTCTGATCGGCCGATGTCGGTCTATATGCCGATGTCGGCCTCTGTAATACTCTGCGGCCGAACTGTGCCCTTTCCTTTTCTGGATCTGCTGGTACGGCCTGGTGCCGATCTGTCTATCCGTACGGATTCCGTACCGAACTTGATCTGACTATAAAAATATATAAATCTGAAATCAAAACAATGGATAAATACCTGACCTTTGCATAGGCTGAACCCTGATATCCTCAGTGAATGGCCTCTGAAGCTCCAGATCTGATCAATATGCCCAATCTGAATTCCGTCACGAATCCACCTCTTGAAAAGGGCTGGGTTTTCTCCAACTCTTCTCGAATCTACTGAAGGTTTGCGTCCTCAGAGATTTCAGCTGAATCACAGATTCAAGCTACTCAGAATAATTTTTTGCAATAGAAGATATTAGATCCTCCAAATGATTTGCTTTCCCCTTCTTTTAAAGCCTTCCAGGAAACTTGTAGAAGAAGTCAATTTTATTTCTATAATAATTTAATTAATTAATTAAACTATTTTAATAGAAAATTGGGGACATTACAAAAAGCGTGTTTACCAATGACTTGGCCTAGTACAACGTTCCAGAATCCCAAAGAAGCTTTACAATCTTTTTAGTCGAAACATTAAGTAGCACTAAATACGACAAACATAATCTAATAGAGCTTATGGCCTTCCTATCAACTTTTTCCCATCTTCTGGTTTCATTCCAATGGGTGTTGTGTTTGCTATGGCAATCCACTAATCTCTATCTACCAGGAGATCCTCTATCTTGAGTTTCCGTAACTCAAAAAACTGATCATTGAATTTCTCAATTTCAATCCTCATGCTTCCAATCATTTTCTTTGCACAAGATTCTTCCACAAAATTCTCACTTCAAAAAAATTGTTTATCACAAGTTACTCCAACTTCTACAAAGCTTACAACTGAGCTCTGATACCAAATGTTGGGAATTAACCTATGCACGACAAACAAATACAGAGGAGAGTTATACATAGACAAAGACAGTGACAAGTACACAGATACACACATTTTTCACCTGGGAAAACCCTTTCAGTTAAAAAATTCGGCACAAAAACCTTCTTGATTATAATATAAACTGGATTGTCTTACAATGTTAAACCAAGACTCAAGGTTTTGTAACCTTCATACAACGTTTTAACGTATGTTACAATGCGCACACTTGACTATGCATATTCAGCATTCAACAACCATTGTTACACATATCATTAGAAGAATTTTGCCTTCATCAGGGACTCACTTGTAACATGTGCACAACAAAGGACCTTTATTCACCAAATACTGAGCCAAGTGATCAACATGTAACGCTCCTCAGACGTTGCTAACACTTCTTCAATCTAACAAATACAATTAGACAAGTGTATGAAACGCCTTCAAATAATCTTTCATTACTTTGCATGTTGCACAACTCCTTGCGACACCTTATTGCAATTCAGTCACTATGAACCACTTTGCAATCTCCCAAAGTGCAATGAAACTGTGCAAAATATCCTATGCAGCTCTATCATCATTCCCGTGTGCTAACAATTTAGCGCAATTGTCAAACACAATATCAAGTCTACGCAATCATCCTACTTGCACAATCAATCTTGCACAACATCACACACAGCTAGTGCTTGCGCACAACACCTAGCTTGCACACAATTATCATTGCACAAGTTCATGCAAAGTTGAGACATTTTCCAACATCTTTGGAATTTACAATCACACAGAAAATCATAAGAAATGCATTACACTAGTTTAATGCTTTATTCCCGCGTACGCAAAACTAGAAGCATACACTAATCATCTAGGTGTCAATAATCATTTTAGGAAAAAAATAATAATCATAAGAAGACAACATGTTGTAATAAACATTCCACAATGTTTTTAGCACGCATGCTTGGATTACTTAAGGACACATACTTGAAAGCAACAACAAACAAAATTACAATTTTATGCCTCTGCAAAATACAAACATATTATGAAGAATTCTCGAGCCTACAAGAGAACTTCTAGAACAACAAACCCTAAAAACCTATTGCAATAACCTAAGCTAATTCTGCTGAGCTGCCTACATATATGTGTGTGTGTGTGTGTGTGTGTGTGTGTTTGTAGATTCAGGGTCTAATATAGTTCTGACTAAAGGGTTCACACAAACACAACTAAGTACTCGATAATGCTTGCAAAAACCACAAAACAAACCATTCACATTTCTATCATGGTGCCCCATAGGCTTACATATCAAGCCCCACATGCTTTAACAATAAAAAGCGAAAGGTTGAATAACAATATAGAGCACACACTCTAGTTTCGACATAGGGCACACACCCTAATTGAACACAAACCCAAACCTATTGATCTACACAATCCTTGTGCTCCACACACCATACACACATACTCCATGCACGATAACACTTGTACCCCAAGGCACAATAACCCTCGTGCACCATGCACGATAACACCATATACTATTGCTTTCCACATAACAATACGAATATAGCACTCAACAATACAATCTAAAGATCCACTTTCAACTATTGTATTCAACTATATAATCTATTACTCCAATTTCAACAATAATAGACTATTGAACTCAAGAATATACTTTTAACACTTCTTCCCATAACCAATATTAGTAACCTATATTGTTTTCTAATTACCACAATATACACTATATTGTTTTCTATCGCACAATTAAATTCCATTACTTTTATATGAAAATAACTAATTATATTGTTTTCTTACAACAATAAAAAGTACCATGTTAACTTCTATTACTTTCTAAACCACAATACACTGAATAGGGCCTTCTAATTAACATCACAAAGTCAAATAAAAAGGAGAGTTATCAATTCGATTGTCAAATGAAGAGATAGATTTACTTAGCAATCTTACTTACAAATTACTCACACAAGATGACGAAAGAGAAGGTCTCAACAAGGATTCAAAAGGTCTAAACAAGTATATAATAATAGGGGCCTATCTCTTTGTTACTAGTACCATTAGGATAGTTTTGAGACAAAAAGGGGATTAATCTTCCTTTTAACAAGAAATCTCCTACACGTCTATGGTACATTCCTCTATCGAAGCACCAAGTTCGCGACCATAAAATCCATAGAAACCTTAATTAAGAACCAAATATATAAGTTTGTAGTTTTTAAGAATGCTGACAAGGACCAATTTAAGTTCAGTCAAAAGGTTAAATTCCACTCATGCCAATGATCCATAAAAAGGTGCATTTGAGAGATATATCCTTGTAAGGGTTCTCCAAAATATTAAGCAAGCCAATGACATTAATAAACTAGAACTCGCTAGTAAATTGCTAAGAATTGGCTGTTGGTTTGGTTGCTTGCAGGTCTAGCAAGGTATCAGGGAATTGAATTATAAGAGATTATTTAAGCCGGAGCCTAGGAATAAACTAATTCCCTTGAATCCAAAAGGTGAAAGATATCTAAGGGCCATATTAGTTGCACAACGAGACAAAGACACAAAAGATATTATACTTTATAACATTTGCCCACATCCTTTGCAACTTTTATTCAAATTGAGCTTAGACATGGATTGTGAGGGTATCATACATAAGGTGCCAAATTATAAAGTGGGGCTAGCCATTTATTATACCTCTCTTTAGTATAAGATAGCGTTGGCTCTCTGACATGAGTTTATGCTCCATGAATTACCTCTATGTTTCTATCAACTATCATTATTTTCCACAATCACTAAGGTTAGAGTCTCATTTAGTTTTGGAAAAATAAATAAAAGAATACTGTGACTCTGGAGAATTAGAAATGGAATCTAAGTTCTCATAAAATTATTGTAACAATAGACTTCGACAAAGGGCTCAAGTAAAACCTTGACAATGTTAAAATGTTATAGCTTAAATAGCCTATATACCAATATTTTTAATCCTTTTGCCATATTAGTGCCTTGGGGTGCTCTACAGAAATTGTCCAATATATCAATTAAGCCCAACAGACTTATGAATAAAATAATCTAAAGATTTAAGCTTGATGATTATCTAGTGTGGACATCTCTTGTAGAAAATGAGAGTTAAAAATATATAAACAAAAAAATTGGTGGTATTTACCACAAACAATAGTTGTAAATTTAACATTTTTATTGTAAATTTTAATTAAACCAGGCAAGAAGGGAGCTTCCAATTATATTTTTTTTATTTTGATTTTTAAATGAAAATGCTTCCAATTATATTTTAAAAACATGTTGAAAGAAAAGATTGTGATTTCTATAATTAAAATTGTTATAAACATAATTACCATGAGACTAGCACAAGTACAGGTACAAGTAGATGGGCACAGGTAAGCCAATTTTTAGAAAAATATAGGAGACGGGTGCTTGGAAATGGCAAAAAGATATATATAAATATATATGTAAAATTTAGAGAAAAAATATTATACGGCCTAATATAGCCTAAGAAAAACATTAATAGCTTATTATAGTAAAGAAATTACATGCCAACAAAAGACGAATATTGAAATTTATTCTTTATATCTCAGCATATCTAGGGTCAAGAGGACAAATCATATTAAAAATAAATAAAAACTGAAATGCCAGTCTCCGAGACGAGTTCCAATCTCCGACATAAGTACCAATCGACCAGATGAGTACCGTTTCCCAAGACGAATTTCTGATGATAAGAGACACGTCTCCGTGCAACACTGATTTTAATTTGTATTGAGGATGGTGGTGACTGCACATAGCAGAATTATGACAGTTTTCCATTCAGCTTTGCTCTTTCAAAAGCTCAGTCAGTACATGGTTAAATAAGGAAACAAAACCACTTTTTGAGGACAAAGGCAGTCAAAATGTTACATTGTCGTTGTGGTGGAAGAATATTGAATAACATCAAGCATTCCAATGCTTCGATCAAATAATAATCTTCCAATGCCAAGTCCATCATCAAACAAATTTCCATTCTCATGGCATGATGAGGAGAGGGGGCAGATGGGGATGTGCTACGAAGTGTTTCACCAAATGCCTCTGAAAAAATTGTGCACAAAAAGGCTTTAACAAGGATGTTCTGAAAATCTTAAAAACTAAGGCAGCTGTATGAGATGTGCCTTAACCAACTCTATAAATGAAAAAATGGCTTAACATACCATGATAGACGTGTGTGCACAATGTGGAGACATACTGCAGCATGAGTTTGACAAAATTCCTCAAAGAAATGCAGTCTTATGGAATAAATTGATCGCATGATCTGCCCAAAATAAACTTGTTGAAAAGGCCTTGGAGACTTCTGTGCAAATGCAAAACCCAGAGTCCCATAACTTTTTAATTGCATTCTCCCAGCCTGTGCCAAAATGGGAGCTTTGGAAGAGGGTATATACTATAGACATATGTCAATGGATAATGGAAAGCGGATTTTCGTCTGATGTTGTAGTTGTGAATGAAACCCCTAAGTTTGAAACCCTGAAACCTTGGAATCTGATCTGAAATATGCCAAAACCTAGAATTTGTACGCCAAATGTTTGACAAAATTCCTCAAAGTAATGCAGTCTTATGGAATAAATTGATCGCATGATCTGCCCAAAATAAACTTGTTGAAAAGGCCTTGGAGACTTCTGTGCAAATGCAAAACCCAGAGTCCCATAACTTTTTAGCATTCTCCCAGCCTGTGCCAATATGGGAGCTTTGGAAGAGGGTATATACCATAGACATATGTCAGTGTATAATGGAAAGCGGATTTTTGTCTGATGTTGTAGTTGTGAATGCCCTGATAGCCATGTACGCCAAATGAGGAAACGCTCAGAAGGCCTGGGAATTGTTTGACAAATTTTCCAGAAGTGTGGCCTCGTGGACTCATGCATGCCCAGACGATGGAGAAAACGCCAAAAGGGAAGCTTTGGAGCAAGGCATGGAAATCCAGTCAAAAAATAAAAATAAATGAAAGCGGATTTTTAGTAAACTGTATCAGATGCACAATGAAATTTTAGGCATGCTGTCAAAGACTGTAAAGGATTATAATAACTATAATATTGTCTTTAATGTTTTCTTTTTCTAATATAAACTATATTAGCATTTGAAAGGAAATGTTGAATAAATAACTGTCATCATAATTTTATTTTTTTGGACCGGAAAACAAAGATGTAGAAGAGAATCTGGGCTGTAAGCTCGAATCCTCAAGACCCCACATTTGTATTGATAGATCCCCTTCTCCTTCCCTCGTCATTTCACCAAGTGCAGCCAACAGGTGTCAACCCATTGACTCACCATTGCCATTTGTGCTCTCACTCTATTTACGGGGTGTTTCACAGCAGATCCCGAGCCCATTAATTCACCTAAGCTGTTTGAGTGTTGAAAGAAGACAAAGGAACATCCATCGAATGGAGTGCTTGACCTTGGATATCAACTATTGCCTTCCCGCCATTGCTGCATATGCCTCCATATACATTGTTCCCAAAAACCCTTTTCTAATATTTTGAATACCAGTTATCTTTTTACCAGTCGGTGGGAACAGATGCCCAAATAAATGGCTGTCCAACTGCATAAATGTCCTTCCCATTAAATAAAATCAGTTTCTTTTCAAGCTGCTATTTATAGGCATATTCTCATATTAACTATCAACTATCATATTCTCATAATAGCATATTAACTATTAACTATCATATTCTCATATTATCATATTCTTTAGACAACTGAACTTTCACGATCTTAAGAGAGGATGTGTCCTTGAGAAAGTAACCTAGTAATTAAGTAAATCATCCTTTTAAGCCCTCATTATACTGAGGTTAAAGCATGTGGAGAAGTACGACCAAACTTTCATGATAGATCAAGAGAGTGTGTGTTCTCAAACAAGAAACTTAATAATTGATTTTATTTGCAGCCAAAGTCAGCTATTTGTGTGCTCATTTTATTGAGGCTAATATTTGCATGTGGAGAGGTAACAACAACTGATATAGGGCTTAATAGGCTATTTCTAAGTGACTTGACCCATGGTTACCTCTATTACATTATAGGTAAGATGAAAACAACTTATTTAAGAGGATCATATTCATCTTATAATTAATAGCCACTAAAAGCCTGAACCAAAGGAAAGCTACTCACAATTTTTTATCATGCTATCCATTAATATTCTCGGTCGTCACCATACTGCCCTAATTATATAGGGTGGCATTGAAATGAATTTTGTTGTCATTTTAACTGCCCTATGTTATCATTTGTTGTTGCCATGTTAACTGCCCTATGTTCTCAAATGAGAAATGTGGAGGATCAAATATCCCAACTAGGATATTGACTTCCCAATCTGAAACAAAACTTACTTTTTCCACTCTCGAATCCTGCAACTTAATTTTCTAATTGAAACCCTAGGTCTGATATGAAATTTGTGTTTGTAACAGCAACAATTATTATTCAAAATTGCTCATACAATAGGGCAAAGATATCCAGCTTGTAATCAGCAGTTAATAATATTTCTAATGAACATTCAATACACCACATACAATCTGATTTATCAGATAATATATCTGCTGTTACAAATCTGAATACTGAAGTCTGAAGCACATCAAAATATGGACAAATATATGCCAACACTACTGCTGTTACAAACAGGATTATTCCTCATGTAATTTTATCAAACAAAGGGGCTCAAACATGCCCAGATTTATTACAATAGGCTGCTGCTACAAATCAGTATGTAAACATACCAATGAAGTTTTGCCTTCCAATGTTGCCTTAACTGGACGAATTGCTTCCAGCTTATGAAAATGACAAAATATGGTATAAATCCAAATATGGCAAACTGGTCTAGGATGAAACCCTAAGACAATTATGGTGCAAAATCTGCTTATAAACTGATCTGAAATCTGATGATAATCTGCTGCTCTTCCTCTCACAAAATTGCCAATGAAGCACAAACGAAACCTCCTTCACGAAGCTCCTCAACAATGGGGTTGGGTTTTCATCCAACACCACCACCAAGATCCTCAAGGGTTTTAGTCGTTGGGACCAAACTGAAAATCTGCTGTAGCAAACTCCAGAAAATGATATGAAGAAATAGTAATAAGCTGAATGAATGAAATTCAAATGAACCCAATGCCTCCTTATGTAAGTACTCCATACCACATCTTCATTTAATATTTCTTTTTCTTTTTCTAGAAACTTCCAAAGAGGATTGATCCAAATAAATATTTAATTTATTTTCACTTTGACTTTTCCTCCCAAGGTGGCGTCCAACATAAGAGCCTTCTAGAAGCTTCAAAAAATAGGGAATGACCACATGACCCTTTTTTTCTATTATTTTGTTATTTACCTTTTTGCTCCAAAAGACCTTGTTATTAAAATAATGATAATTTCTGGTATGCAAGGTCCTTGCTTTATGCATCCGTGATTTAGAACTTGTCATCCTCTTTCCAACGAGCTATAACACTAAAGTGCTTTTAAAATATTTTAATAAAAAATAAGCAACCTTAGTAAAATAAGAAAACTATAGCCAATAATACACCTAAGTTGTGGAGACTATCGAAAAGCATTGGAATCGAAATTTGACTGCACTGGAGTGATACCAATGATGAATAATGAAAATCGAACCCGACCGGGTGACTTGCTATAAATAGACACTCTCTCCAAGAATATTGGAGAACACACCAAAAGCCGAAAATCACTTCGAAAAGTGGCATAAAAGTCCTCTAGACCATCTGAGCTCATCACCAACATCAAACATCCTCTCAGAAAAGGCTAACGGTCACCAAGAAAGCCAAAGCCAACTACAATATTGAAGCGATCAAAAATGGGGACATTACAGTCCTCCCTTCCTGGAGATTGCTTGCCCCAAGCAATTGGTACCTGTATGCCCAAAGCCAACTACTAGGATCCCATATCAATCTCGGAAGTTTGCAAACTCTAAAACCTGAAACACTATATGGCGAGAGGTCATCAGCCACACGTACCAACAACTCCCTCCGAAGGCTCCACTGTCCATGAGTGCTAAGTCTATTAAGGACAAAGCATCATACAAATCCGAAACCCTGAAGAGATTCATGCCCATCAATAAGTGATGTATGATATGATCTCTGAAGCACGACCACTTGTACCAAACCTTCCGCTACTCCACTCTGATATAAACATCACTAAGCAAACAATTGTGAATCAACTCACCAAAATACCTGTGAAGTATTGTACCAATCACTCCAACACCTGGATCCCAAATCATCACACCCTCATGCCAGCTGAGAGTGAAGAAATAGATGTCTCTCATTGTGTCATCATCACCAAACGTACATTTAAATTTGAATGATCCCTTAGGGATGTGAAACGTGTCCATCACAATTGCATAAACAAATATGCCAAACCACTCTAAGCTGCTGATATACATCAAAACAGCCCCAAGCAAACTGAAAATCAGACCTATGATCAACTCACAAATGCCCTTGCTGTCATGAGATGACAATGCCTCATCAACATGCCACCGATAGGTGTTATAGGAGCACTCCAAAACTCTTCAAACAGCTGCAAGCAAAAGTATATAGGCTGAAAACTCCCTGCTCAGAAATATAAAACAGCCACCTATCCTTGCGATGCAACTTGAAACCAATGGTTCAAGCACGAAATACTATTGTTCTCATGTACTCCTTCATGCCCCATGATGTCTTCTTCATATACCACATGTTCTCCCCATATATAATCAAGAAATGTTGTCATGAAATTCATGCAAGTATTACACAATGACCTACCTTGTATGCAACTTGGCTCTTCACACATTAATCCAAACTTAATCACATAATCTTGCATATCCACAAGATAAATGAAATCATGTAAAGTTAAGAAATTGTTGTTTATCACCATAAGACCAATCTTTACCTCATACCTCCCAAGTTTGCCATCATAGGCTGTTGTCCCAAGGTGTGTACCATACTAAAAACTCTCCTCAAGGGCTGTCATAGCTTCTACCTCATGGCTGCCAACTGTACAAAAGAGTAACCTGATGTCTATGGATGTAAAATCACTCCTTGCTTCAGAGAACTCAAGTCCTGAAACTAGGACAGCATTGTGTCTACCCAAAGAATCATCCTCATCAAGTAATGATGCCAAAACACAAGTAGACTCCTTCAAATCTGAATCACATATACATCTCTCCACGTCATCCTTTGTTGGTCCATAGGATGTATGCACAATGTTTTCTTCTACAAATCTCTCATCAAGTATTTGCAACTCTAATTGCTCCTCATGCTTGATCGTCATAAGAGGCTCATCCCTCAAATCTTGAGTGTCAACAATGGAAGACTTCTTACTATTATCATCATCATGCCACTCATCTATCTCATGATCATGTGAAGACAAAGGACTGCTGTTTGTACTCAGAAAATCAGATCCGTGATCATACCTTTTTGAGGTGTCTTCATGTCCTTTCTTGCATCTTCTTCAATGGTAGGTTGCTCTTCATCAAGTGCTGGTCCACGAACTGTAGGCACAACTTCCTCTTCCTTAACCATAGAGTGATCCTTCAACTCTTGCAATGCTAGATCAATTTTATCAAAGTCCCTTTGTTCACTACATAACAAAATTTCTGAATTGCCTTTGTATGTATGAACATCAAATTCAAAGTCACCCAATTCACAAATTGACTCCTTGCCACTATGATGTAGAGATGGTGAAGCAAATTTGATGGCCTCATCCTCAAGCATAGGATAAAAAGAGAAGTAGGTGTCTAATTTTTGTAGCCAAGCCCTAGCTGTAGACTTGTTAGATTCATCAAAAATTGGAAGGGAAATTTTGCCCAACCTCTGTTGAATATCCTTCCGTGGTATTTCCTGTTGGAAACCTCTTCCACCCCTAGGATTCCTCCTTTCCAAGTCACATAAATCCTTGAAAGAAAGGGATTGTTGTAGTTCATACGGAAGCTCGTCATATCTTGCATGCAAAGAGAGCTAATCATTACCTATAGACCACTGCACTTGCTCCACCTCATTAAGAATTTCTTCATCCCTCTGTAAGAAAGTAGCACGAAAAATTTTTGGAACAGGAACCCTCGGTGCCTTAGTGTAATTAGATGTGCTTTCTTCTTGTTTTTCTTTTCCTTTGCCCATACTTATCTATTAGATAGCTTGAGCTATCCTTGCCATGGATTGCTTCAGAACTGTCTCAATAGATCCAACGGTCTTTTCCATGTCTTTTTTACTCCGTCCGATTATTTCCCGTATGTAGCTCATCTCATCTATAGGAGTTGGTCTCTCACCTTTATCACCCATTATGTCTTCTTCGATCTCTGGTGACTGAACTTTTCTTTTTTCTCTTTGATTATATCTCAGTTCTCTTTCACTAACATCACTGGCACTCATGTAATATCACCCCAATGTCAACTTTCCCACAGACTGACAAGAATTCCGCTCTGATACCACTGAAATATCCCAACTACGATATTGACTTCCCAATCTGAAACAAAACTTACTTTTTCCACTCTAGAATCCTGCAACTTAATTTTCTAATTGAAACCCTAGGTCTGATATGAAATTTGTGTTTGTAACAGCAACAATTATAATTCAAAATTGCTCATACAATAGGGCAAAAATATCCAACTTGTAATCAGCAATTAATAATAATGCTAATGAACATTCAATACACCACATACAATCTGATATCGGATAATATATCTGCTGTTACAAATCTGAATACCAAAGTCTGAAGCACATCAAAATATGGACAAATATATGCCAACACTACTGCTGTTACAAACAGGATTATTCCTCATGTAATTTTATCAAACAAAGGGGATCAAACATGCCCAGATTTATTGCAATAGGTTGCTGCTACAAATCAGTATAGAAACATACCAATGAAGTTTTGCCTTCCAATGTTGCCTTAACTGGACAAATTGCTTCCAGCTTATGAAGATGACAAAATATGGTATAAAATCCAAATATGGAAAACTGGTCTAGGATGAAACCCTAAGACAATTATGGTGCAAAATCTGCTTATAAACTGATCTGAAATCTGATGATAATCTGCTGCTCTTCCTCTCACAAAATTGCCAATGAAGCACAAATGAAACCTCCTTCACGAAGCTCCTTAACAATGGGGTTGGGTTTTCATCCAACACCACCACCAAGATCCTCAAGGGTTTTAGTCGTTGGGACCAAACTGAAAATCTGCTGTAGCAAACTCCAGAAAATGATATGAAGAAATAGTAATAAGCTGAATAAATGAAATTCAAATGAACCCAATGCCTCCTTATATATGTACTCCATAGCACATCTTCATTTAATATTTTTTTTGCTTTTTCTAGAAACTCCCAAAGAGGATCGATCCAATTAAATATTTAATTTATTTTCACTTTGACTTTTCCTCCCAAGGTGACGTCCAACATAAGAGCCTTCTAGAAGCTTCAAAAGAAAAGAGAATGACCCCATGACCCTTTTTTTTCTATTATTTTATTATTTACCATTTTGCTCCAAAAGACCCTATTATTAAAATAATGATAATTTCTAGTATGCAAGGTCCTTGCTTTATGCATCCATGATTTAAAACTTTTCATCATCTTTCCAACGAGCTATAACACTAAGATGCTTTTAAAATATTTTAATAAAAAATAAGCAACCTTAGTAAAATAAAAAAACTATAGCCAATAATACACCCAAGTTGGGGAGACTGTCGAAAAGCATCGGAATCGAAATCTGACTACACTGGAGTGATACCGATGATGAATAATGAAAATCGAACCCGACCTAGTGACTTGCTATAAATAGACACTCTCTCCAAGAATCTTGGAGAACAACCAAAAGCCAAAAATCACTTCAGAAAGTGGCATAGAAGTCCTCTAGACCATCTGAGCTCATCACCAACATCAAACATCCTCTCAGACAAGGCTAACAGTCACCAAGAAAGCCGAAGCTAACTACAATACTAAAGCGACCGAAAATGGGGACATTACAGAGGAGATATTTGTATTTTTAATATTGAGTATAATGGGATATACTACTATCAAACAACATTAAACTAGAATTTGAATGATGTGTTTCAATTGAGTATTTATGAAAAACTCAAAAACATAGGATAATTGTGTAGATAGGAAGATAGGAATATCTAATTAGTCCTAAAATTGCATTATTCTAGGGTGCATGTATTTGCATGTCCATTATTGGTTCAAATTGGGCTCTTTTAACGCACATCCTGTGTTTCTAGTGCACCATAGGTATGTGCATGGCAATTGCAAGGCAATGCCACCATCAAAGGCTACCAAGCATGCCGATAATGCAAGTCAGCACAAGACCAAAACTGCAATAGGACGACAATTCAACCCCCACTAATGAGACAGACCAATTTGTCACTTGAATCAAATGAAAAGGGATTAAAATAAGGTGGGGCATTACAGTTCAAAGCTGTACTCTATATTCCATCCAAGTTCATTTTGTTTCCAAAGGCTTGTCTTCAGTACGCACTTCATAAGCAGCACTTCTCAAGTCTTGTCTAATGAATACCCCAACAAATCTTCGCTAAAATCTAGCACTTCCAATACCATTCCTCAGGTCCTTTCAAAAATAAAGCTCAAATGTAGCTCCAAAATCATTGTTAAGGCTATAAAAGGTAAGCAAATTCAGAGCCATTGCAATTGTGTGAAGCAAACAATTTGGACAAGGGATTCAAAGAAAAACTACGGAAAAAGATGAAGCAGTCTATGGCAAATTTGCACCTTAATGCCCCTACCAGCAGTTTGGCCAAAGACAAAGGAAAGTAGCCTATACTGATTGAGGATGAAAATATTCCTACTCTTTTTTATTCTCTCAATCATTCTTTAGGACATACTACTCCCGTTCCTGGTATGTAACAGGTAAGGGCTTTCCCTTCTTTGAGCAAGTTTCAGGGTAAATCTGTCAATCAAACTTCTGATGTCAAAGTTGATTCATACCCCTCTCCTTCACACCCACCCAAAGTTGCAAGAAACGTGACGTAAAGAGGCTGTTTCTTGTAAAGACATGAAGAAACAGAAACATATTCAGACGGTCATTTTCTGTATTTTTTGGCTGCAATGTCCAGCATGCAACAATAGTTTCAACAGCCCCATTTCAGCGTCCTTTTTCGGCTCTTGCAGGTAGTTAACAGGAGGGCAGAATGCAGCCATGCTTTAAAGTTACGGTATTCTAGAGATTCAGAACCTAGCGATGCATCCAAAATTCTAAAGAACCAATTTCATGCACATTTATGCAAATGATTTTTACATTCAACCTGTTACAAATAATTATATGGGAGATTAAATGGTGCAATGATTTCCAAGGCTCACTGTAACTGAAATAATATTTTAAAAGTTTCACCTTAATTGCACATGTTTCAGCAAACAAAGTTTGTAATTTAACAATCACTCATTGATAAAGACTTATTTTAATTTAACAATCACTCATTAATAAAGACTTATTTTATATTCAAAAATCGTTAGTATTGGAGATGACCTAAAAGTGTTCATAATTTTATTTGTTTTTAAAATTAACTTTAAAACATTCAATTTTATATTAATATATTAAAAATTTTAACCAAAACATTAGAACTTAATAAAATATTAAAATATTTAAAAGTTATAATTTAACTATTAAAAATTTATATTTAAATATTAAAACTAAAATTTATAAAAACTCTACCTTCAATAAACTAGTATACATATCTTAAATAAATTTATATAAAAGACATCAAGAGAGATTATTTTTGAGACACCCATTCCACTTATGTAAGCAATCCAATATAATATTGGCAATAATGATATCTCTTGGCATATTTTACATATATCTATCTAAGATATATATGCCAGTTTATATATTTCTATATTTGTTAGTTAGAATAATAGTTATTTAAAGTTTTTGTGTAAACGCTTTTCATAATAATATTAATTCTGAGCACACATTTTTATATATGAATATAAATATATTTTTATGTATGGTTAAAATAAAAGGCACTTCTCAATCATTTTTTTTTAGCTAATCCATGGTTTGAGCTAGGTAATTTTCCATAGCTTATATGATTGCCTAGTCTTTCAAGTCATTTATTGTGTTTTTTGGCATTACATTTAAAATGGTCATATGACTACATTTTTTTTTTTTTTTTAAAGAGTAATATGTTTACCCAGTACATTTTATCTTATACTTTATGTTATCTGTGAAAAAAATGCTGGAGAATCTTACACTTAGTTATTCCATTCCTTGTTCTTTTTTGAACCAGATGAAATGGAAGGGCGAAGCAATTTGTTGGGCATATATTCTCATAGACGAAACAAACTCAATAATTGCGCTCTGGGAAAAATGGAGTTATTTAAGCAATGCTCTGCTCTGCACAGGAGTTCCTGGACCAAAAAAATTGAAAGGGTGAAGAACTTACTAACATTAATACGGTTAACAAAAGTAATAATTGGAATGGTTAGATTGACGTCAACAGATTTACCAAGTTTTAATCATTAAGAACTAATTTAATGGTGTCTTAGATTACACTTTTCACATACTTTATTGGATCTTGCATGTTAATTTAATATAAAACACCTTTAAAAACATCATCTTATATAATCCAAAACATCTTTAAAAATCGTCATATGTATCACTTTCTGTGAAATTAAGTCCTTTCAAATTTCCAGTAACCTACAACACCTTGTGTCTGCCATCGAGTCTCCATACGCCACTCGGCATAATTAAATGAAATGACAGCAATGGTAGAGAAGCACTTGTTTAATTTTCTATAAATCATTTTGGGCACTAAGGGCATTAAAAAAAACATAATTAAGGTTCACACTGATAATCTTAGAGATGTACAAATTAATTCGGAAGTTTTCTATTACATTGACCGCCTACATAATTGAGAGAAGACTAAGAATTTTCGTAGCTAGAGAGGGCACTGGCAGTCAAGCATCAAGAGATTAAAACAATGGAATAGCTATATCTTCGAAGAGGGATGGTTTTATTGAGTCAGACTAAACTTGTGTGTGTGGCATAGATGTGTTCTTCTCTAAAACACAGGAGCAAACTCACGGGTCATGGACCTCCTATTCATCTCTAATGTGGTTCACCATGAAAACTATGGCAATTATATGCATTTCCATCCTCTGCCACTCAATCCAGGGAGGTAAGTTAACTATCACCCATCTGATTTCAAATATAACGAAGCGGTTTTAAGCTAACTCTGTTGCACACTTGTGCAGCTGTTCAGAGAATAGGAGTAAACAATGGGCTGATGGCAGATAATTTGGCCCCCACAGAAGACGTGGTTACTTTTATGCTGGACAACAATATTGGAAAATTGAGGATTTACAAAGCAGAGCCTCTTGTACTTGAGGCCTACGCGAATTTTGGGATCGACATAGTTGTGGGAGTCGCTAACTTCGAATTGCAGAACATTTCTTCCAACCAGGAAGTGGAAAACAAGTGGGTAAATGACAACAGTCGGGCATACCATCCTGCCACCAATATCAAATTTATTGTTGTGGGAAACCAGGCTTTGGAAAAGCCTCGATATGGAATGCATATTCTTCTTGCATTGAACAACATACAATAGCTATTCAGAATGCTGGTCTGCAGCATAAAATCAAGGTCTCCACCACTCATGACAGGGCAGTATTACCCCTTTCCTTTTATCCATGCAAGGAAATTTCAGCAATGCAGTGAAGGATAAAATGGCATGTGTTCTCAAGGATAAAATTAATTGAGCTTTCTGTATGGTAAAAATAAATTGTCCTCTTTCGTTTTGAAAATAGAAAGTGATAGAAAAATGTCAACTGGAGTTTTTCCTTTCACAGGCACAACGTCAGATGCTTCTTTCACTGCTGCCACTGTAGGTTATGCCTTTTGGCGTGATAAAATAACTTTTATCTAGTATACATATCTTAAATACATCCATTTGAAATAAGCCAAATTTAAGGTCAAAGATAATTATGAACAACTCATTGCATTACATTCCATCCCCTTTGCAATTTTAGAATGCCTATCGGCATAATTAAATTAAAAAAAATTAATTTTATATTAAAAATTGTAAGCATAAAAAATCCATTTCTTATGCACAACCTTTCCCAATGCCGTTTCTGGTCACGTTGTCGTTGCAGTTATGTTTCTTCGTTTCTCGTTTCTTGCAACATAGCACCCACCAGCGTCAGAATTTGGTTTCTGCCCCTTCTTCTCCACACCTCCTTGCAAATGGCCACCAATCATTCAAATGGCAGGTGGAAGAAGCCTACTACCCTTCTTATGTTCTAGCTGCTAAAGATATACCTAATTCTTCCCATCTCTCTCCCTCATCCTTTGATTAGACCTAAAGTTGATACGAGCAAAGCAATACTATAGATGGGAGTTAGAAAGTTTTAATTAACAACATAGGAATGCAAAACAATTGAGAAGTTGCCCCTTCGCAACCTTTCTCAGCGACAATTGGAGGAAGAACAACTACAATAGGAGCATTATCCCCTGCCCCTCAAACTCCCACGCAAATGCCAGGATTTCAATGGACAATGTTCAAGTGTTGTTGGGGCCTATGCTGATAAAGTAGTTCCTAATTTCTGTTCACAAGTTTCGGAGATTTGGCATGGTGGTCATCAGACTGGGACAAGCAATGCAGGAAAAAATACAGAATATATGTGCAAAAAATCAAAATTCAGAATTAATAAGCAACAATATAATGAACAAGAGATCACCACAACATAAGATATACGTGGAAAACCTTGCAATGTGCAAGGAAAAACCACGGGGCAATGGCAACTTGGATCTTCTATTAACTTCAGCAAAACTCCTCTTACAAAGCTTCCTTCTTCAATAGCTTGGCCTTCTTACTCCTAGCTTACACACAAAGCTTATGCTAAGAATGGCTTATGCTTATACTTCAAGCTTACAAATACAAAGGACTGAATCCTTATTTATAGAATTACATAAGAGGAAGGGAGACGAGAGAAACAAGAGAGAGAAACCAAAAAATGGCTCCACACTTGGAGAGGGGCATAAAGCTGAGAATAGTTAAGCACTATTGATGAATAGTGGTGAATAGTGAAAGTTGTCTCTCTCACATGTGCCAAAAAAAGGTAATCAATCACCTTTTGGCAAAGATCTCCATGTGACAACTTTGTCTTTGTCTCCCACAAAAGACAAAAGCTCATCAAACAACCTTTTGACAAAACTCACCTAACATGTGCCTCCATGTCAAAATGTAGAATCACCTTTTTGGCTTACCTCCATGTGCATTCAATAAATGTGCCCCACATTCAAATCACCTTTATGTGACTTAAATCTATCCATCTCCATCAACTTTTTCTCCATGTGCATCCAAGGATGAAATGTGCCCCATTCCACCTATGCACATAAATAGTGAAATATCCCACATCACGTGTGACATGGATATTGGCTTCATATCCTAACATTCTCCCACTTGAAGTCAATATAAACATGTATTATTCCATATAGCTACCAATTGCCCAATGCTGCCCTCATCACATTTTCAACAAGCCCAGCGAAGTTTTGCACCACTCAAACTTTTTTGTCCTAACCGACTTTGTCAACATATCTGCAGTATTCTATTCAGTGTCAATTTTCTTCAGCATGATCCTGCCTTCCTCCACCACACTTCTAATGAAGTGGTACTTGATGTCAATATGTTTCGTGCAATCATGAAATGTTGCATTCTTCACCAAGTGAATTGCACTTTGTCTGTCACAATGCAAAGCAATCTTTCCCTGCATTTCCATGAAGTCACCCAAGAACTGATCTAACCATATTGCCTCCTTGCAAGCTTCTGTTGCAGCTACATATTTAGCCTCAATAGTTGATAAAGCCACCACTGGTTGCAACTTGGATGCCCAACTAACTGCTCCACCTACAAGAGTGAAAGTATATCCTGTAGTGGACTTTCGTCCATCTCTGTCACCACCAAAATCCAAATCTGTATAACCTATGATCTGTAAATTTGTTGTTCCATAGCAAACAGCAACATCTGAAGTGCCTCTTAAGATATCTAAAAATCCACTTCACTTCAGACCAATGCTCCTTTCCAAGATTCACCATGAACCAGCTCACAGCTCCCACTGCTTGGGAAATATCTGGTCTAGTGCTAACCATGGCGAGCATGAGGATTCCTACTGCCGATGAATATGGTACACGAGACATACTTGTCTTCTCCTCCTCGGTTCTAGGACACTGCTCGGAAGACAACTTGAAGTGTGAAGGAAGTGGGGTACTAACTGGTTTTGCATTTTGCATATTAAAGCATTGCAAAATCTTTTCTATGTATGTCTTCTGAGACAACCATATCTTCCTTTCCTTTTTGTCGCTATGTATCTTCATCCTTAGAATTTGGTTTGTTTCTCCTAAATCCTTCATCTCAAAAGTCCTAGACAACTAAGCCTTTAAATCATCGATTTTCTTCATGTTGGGGCCTGCGACCAACATATCATCAACATATAACAACAAGATAATGAATTTTCCATCATCAAACCTTTTAAAATATGCACAATGATCAACTTCACTTCTGCTAAAACCTTGGCTCTTCATGAAGGTATCAAATTTTATGTACCACATCCTCAGCGCCAGTTTTAAACCATACAGTGCTTTCTTTAGTCTGCAAATCAAATGCTCTTTGCCTCTTTCTTCATAGCCCTCAGGTTGATCCATATAAATCTCTTCCTCAAGATCACCATGCAGGAACGTTGTTTTTACATCAAGCTGCTCCAACTCTAAATCCTGTGCAGCTACAAGTGCAAGTAAAACTCTAACAGTGGTTAGCTTCACAGCTGGAGAGAAGATTTCATTGAAGTCTATACCTCACTTTTGTACATAACTTTTTGCCACCAAACGAGCTTTATACCGCTCCATGAACCCATCATTGTTCTTCTTCAATTTGTACACCCACTTGTTTCAAACTACCTTTTTTCCAGGTGGGAGATCCACAAGCTCCCATGTTTCATTCTTATGAAGAGCTTTCATTTCCTCTTCCATGGCTTTCCTCCATTTGTTTGCATTTTCAGATTCTCTAGCTTCCTGAAATGAACTAGGTTCACCAACAGTAGTAACTAATGCATAAGTTGAATTACAACTAGAAGAGTACCTTTCTGGTGGCCTAGTCACTCTAGTGGATCTCCTCACAAAGTGTGATGTGTCACCTTGTGGTTCATCTGGTTGTTGTACATACTCATCATATACCTGATCTTGATTGTTATCTTGCTGATCTTCATGGACAAGAAGCTGATTTTCATCTTCTTCTTTATTGGCTACCTCAATAGGTATAATCTCAAGTGTTTGTTGTAACTCCTTCCTTTGCATGGATTTTTCATTGATCACAACATCTTGGCTAAAAATTACATTGTGGTTAGTAGGATCCCACAATCTATACCCCTTTATTGTATCTCCATAACCTAGAAAAATACATTTCCTTGACTTTAGTCAAGCTTGGACCTCTTTTCTTTAAGCACATGGGCAATTCTTCACAACCAAATGTACATAAATTAGAGTAATCAACTGGCTTTTACCATGCCAAACCCCCTCTGGAGTCCTTCCATCCAATGCAGGTGTAGAAGACCTATTAATAAGATACGCAATTGTATTAACAGCCTCTGCCCAAAATCCACTATCTAGCTTAGATGCACTAAGCATGCTTCTTACACGCTCCATAATTGTGCGATTCATCCGCTCTGCTACACCATTCTGCTGTGGAGTATATGGAATAGTCCTTTGATGCTTAATCCCTTCCTACGTACAAAAGTTATCAAACTCCTTAGAGCAATATTATCCTCTGTTATCTCCTATGAGACATACAATAGATTTGCCCAAACTTTTCTCTACCCATGTCTTAAATTCTTTAAACTTATCAAAAGCTTTTGATTTCCTTTTCAAAAAATACACCCACACTTCTAGAATAATCATCTATAAAGGTTATAAAGTACTTTCTACCATTTATAGACTGTGTGGGAACAAATCCAAATATGTCAAAGTAAATAAGTTGCAAAAAATCAGAACTTTTACCAATGCTAGTAGTAAACCGAACTCTCTCATGTTTGCCAAATATACAATGCTCACAAAAGTCTAAATTACAAGACTTAATCCCATGAAGCATACCTCGGTCATGCAAAATCTGCAAACCTTTTTCACTCACGTGTCCAAGTCGTAGATGCCATAGTATCACTGAATCCCGAGGATTTTCTATACTGTTGTTGCTTGTTTTGTCACTGAATCTCCACACAAACGATATAAGGAGCCATAAGATTCTCCTTTTGCTATCACTAGGGCTCCTTTCGTAATTCTGCAATGACCTTTACCAAAGGTACAAGAATACCCCAGCTCATCCGTCATCTTGGTAAAGATCAGATTTTTCTTCAAATCAGGAACATGCCTCACATATTTCAAAAACCTTTTTCTACCATCATCCAACTTGATTAGAATATCTCCTCTTCCCACAATCTTTAAAGGATGATCATCACCCAAGTAGACAAAACCTCCACTATAGCGTTGATATTTGACAAACCAATCCCTATGTGGTACATGTGAAAAGATGCCCCTGAGTCCAACAGCGAAACATTAGAAAGTGATCTATTCTTACTAAGGCAAAAGGCCTTATGTGATGGTGTCTCCTCTAAATTTGTTGTGCTAGCTTCAGCTGAAGGTGGATTCTGATTTCCATCCTTCTTTTCCTTCTTCAGTTGCCAGCAATCCTTTAAATGGCCTGGCTTTCCACAATGATAGCATTTCACTTTCAACTTGCATCCTTTTGACTTTGATCTGGACGGTGATCTACCTTGTTTGATCCTCTCACTGGATCAACCTTTCACAAATAAAGCTTCATTGCTAGAGGATGGTACCTCAGAAGATTTTCTCCTCGTCTCCTCTTCAAGCAACGCTGCTACCACATGATCAAACTTCAAAATTCCAAATGATGAATTGCTGATGGTCATCACCAAATGATCCCAAGTATCAGGTAGGGAACACAGTAAGGTAATTGCTTTGTCCTCATCCTCCATCTTCCCACTAATGGAGATCAGCTTACTAATGAGTGTATTAAACTCATTCAAGTGCTCTGCAACAAATGAATTCTCCTTTATCCTCAAGCTGTAAAGTTGCTTATTCAAGAATACTTTGTTGTTGATTTTGTTTGATAAAGCTTGTTAAGCTTCTCCCATAGTTCTTCTGCAGTCTTCTCCTCAGCAACATTGAAAAGAATAGAATCTACAAGAGAAAGACTGATTGTAGAAACCGCCTTTCTATCCATCTTGTTCCAATCCTCATTTGCCATGCTGTTGGGTTTGTTTGTAAGACCTTGCAAGGCTAGAGCTTGGTCATTCTGAACCAAGAGATTCTCCACCTTCATCTTCCATAGGGAGAAATTCCTGCCATCAAACTTCTCTATCTCAAACATGGTCACTCCTGTTATTGTTGTAGCTCCCACTTGCACAAGACTCCCTAACTCAACAGAAAACACTCAACACGAATTTTTCAAAGAGCCTAGCTCTGATACTAGATGTTAGGAAAAAATATAGAATATATGTGCAAGAAATCAAATTTAGAATTAATAAGCAACAATATAATGAACAAGAGATCACCACAACATAAGATATACGTGGAAAACCTTGCGATGTGGAAGGAAAAACCACGGGCCACTGGCAACTTGGATCTTCTATTAATTTCAGCAAAACTCCTCTTCCAAAGCTTCCTTCCTCAATAGCTTGGCCTTCTTACTCCTAGCTTACATACAAAGTTTATGCTAAGAATGGCCTATGCTTATACTTCAAGCTTACAAATACAAAGGATTGAATCCTTATTTATAGATTTACATAAGAGGAAGGGAGAAGAGAGAAACAAGAGGGAGAGACCAAAAAATGGCTCCACACTTGGAGAGGGACATAAAGTTGGGAATAGTTAAACACTATTGATGAATAGTGGTGAATAGTGAAAGTTGTCTCTCTCACATGTGCCAAAAAAGGTAATCAATCACCTTTTGGCAAAGATCTCCATGTGACAACTTTGTCTTTGACTCCCACAAAAGACAAAAGCTCATCAAACAACCTTTTGACAAAACTCACCTACCATGTGCCTCCATTTCAAAAAGTAGAATCACCTTTTTGGCTTACCTCCATGTGCCTTCAAGAAATGTGCCCCACATTCAAATCACCTTTATGTGGCTTAAATATATCCATGTCCATCAACTTTTTCTCCATGTGCATCCAAGGATGAAATGTGCCCTATTCCACCTATGCACATAAATAGTGAAATATGCCACATCACATGTGACATGGATATTGGCCTCATATCCTAACATATCGCAACCTTTCTCAGCAACAATTGGAGGAAGAAAAACTACAATGGGAGCATTATCCCCTGCCCCCCAAACCCCCACGCAAATGCCAGGATTTCAATGGACAATGTTCAAGTGCTGCTGGGGCCTATGCTGATAAAGTAGTTCCTAATTTCTGTTCACAAGTTTCAGAGATTTGGCATGGTGGTCACCAAACTGGGACGAGCAATGCAGGAGGCACATACCCCAATAAGAACTAATCTATTGGATAAGTGATTGACAGCCAAGTTTTACTACAGCAGTTTCCAAATTTGGGTTGTCTTTTGCTACACCACTATAAGAATTCTCGATCTGTTTCATAAGATGTATTTCCTAGTTTATGTATCTTTCTCTTAGTTAGGTACGATCTTTATATGAATATCCTTTCTATTTTGGCAATCATGGTGACGTATTGGGCTTTTGAACCTCTCTATTGTGCTAAGTTCTCAGTCTCTGTGTTTTCCTTCTGGTCAGAAACTGCTATCTTATAATCTATATTTACCTAATATGATATTTACTTTTAAAATATATATATATATAAAATGCTAATACACATCCACTTTATTATCATATGGCATATAGCATTAATGGACTCCAATGCCTACTAGTAATGATGATAAGTTTATTTAAAATTATCTTATATGTATTATATCTAATAATGAGATCTGCATCCTAACATTGACATCGGAAGTGCATTTACGTTTTACATTTTCAAAAGAAAATACTTGGTAAAAAAATTGAACAATGACTTCTCTACTATGTCCCCATGTTGCATATTTTGGTTAAGGTAGTAATACACATTTAACAAGTAAACTGTTAAAGATTATCTTTCAACTTGGAGAAAAGTAATGAAGGTGATAGCTTACTTATTAGAATCATCAGCCCAAATCTTAGCGCCAAATGCAGTTTGTGGACCTACACGAAAATGCTCACTTATTATAGTAAGAGAAAAAAAATATTCTGTGAGATTTTCAAAACAAAATAAAGTTGAAATTAAAAATTCAGAAACTGTTACCTAGAAAGACAAAAAAGAAATACCTACTTGAAGAACAAAACAAGTTTACTGATTGCCTCAAACTGTGTTGAGTGCATCACATGCATAACAGTCGTTTGCACTACTTGATTCAATATAAATAAATATGAACCTCATGCAAACCATGGAGATATTTCTTCACTATTGCATTAAGTTCCAAAAGTCAATACATATCCAAACCAAAGGCAGGATCTTCCTCGAAAGGCCATACCAACAATGAAACCCATTTTTGCATTGCCATTCCTATACCCAAATCTTCTGCATTTTAATTTCCACTATCTCCATACACTTAGAATTGGTCCAATATTATAATAGAGTAACTTTGTGGGTTTGGCACCAACTATTAGTTCGAGCATCAAACTTGTGTTCACAGATTTCCCATGGAACCCTTTTTGAGAATATGTATGACCAAGAAACTTCATCCTTGTAATCCATTAAACTCTTAACGGTTTCCTGCATAAGTTTGGAACTCTATCCATATCCAGAATGATATTCCTCGGTTCTTCCTCCATCCCCGAATTTGCAAAAGTGGTGGTCCATGAGGGGCATATCATACTTGTCGAAAAACTTGTGTTGGGCCCCCCTTGAATTCCTCATTCCTCCACCACCTCAAAAACAATTGTCAAGAAAATTCTTGCTTTTTGTCCTTTTTGTCCTTATGGCTTGATGCTTCTTGCAAGTTTTCCATGTATGTCAAGGGTTCTTCATGACTATCTTCTTCAACTTCCTTTTTCTTTAAAAGTGTATGATGTTAATTTACTTTTCTAAATTTCTTGGAAACAAATGATTCATCTAAACACCTACTTTCAAATTTTTAAATTTATGCATATCTTTTACCTCACTATTACAGTCTAATTATAGTCTAAACATTCAACTTCTTTTTTGATTTATTAAATAAGGGAAAGGGACCATTAACCTGAACGAAAAGGGGTATTCGATAATTTAAAATGATTTAATGTCCCAAATCAAAAATAAAAGGAAACCAATTGATAAATTACAACAATCGGTAGGTTCCATAGTACTGATACCAAGTCTGCCAACTAGCCAAAGTATCAACAAGTTCAAACTAAAGACAAGCAAAGCAAGGAACATAACAAAAGCGAAAAACAGACAGAACTAAGACCAAAGCTGAAAATGCCGAACGGGTATTCAAAACACCACCCTTCTTCATAAACATTCAACTTTGCTTCAGCATTGATCGATGAACAACTTCTCATGGCAACATTCTTTTTGTGCTCTTTGACCAATTGCTGCACTTTTTTAAACGATTCTTCACAGTGTGTCAATTTTTTCAATGGCCTCCAACACTTGCTACATCTTGGTCTTCCTCAAAATTGTCTCGCCTATGTCTTTCCCTTCCTCTCTTTCGCCAAATAATCTGCTCTATCCATGAATACCACAGTATTGCCCAATGGTGGACCACCTCATTATAGTTGCAGCTACACGGGAACTTAGCAGGAATCCAGTCAATCAAATCATAAAGGAAGTTAAAAAGTCATCATAAGCTTCTCTCTCAACAAAGATCAGAAATCTTATTTAGTGCCAAGCAAAGAAATAACTCCTGGAATCTATGGAGAACCGAAGATACACATGAACGGAGCTCCTTTGAGACCAATTGTGGATACTCGTCATTCTCCGACCTCTCTTATTTCCACATATGTGGCCAAGAAGCTTAAACCTCTTGTGGGTAACTCCTCATACATCAAAAATTCTGAGGATTTTTCTCAGTTTGCAAAAGACAAGATTATTGATGAGCATGATAATTTAGGAAGTTTCGATGTTGTCTCTTTATTCACAAAAATTCCTTTATTGGAGGCCATCAATCTTACTCGAAATATTACAGAGGAGAAAACTGTTAGATTTTCTGATTTGTGCCTCAGATCCACCTTCTTTTCATTTCAAGGAAGCGTGATTGAGTAGACAGGAGGAGTCGCAATGGGGTCTCCCTTATCACTAGTTGTTTCCAATATTCATGGAGAAGTTTGAGGAAAAAGCATCGGTTTCTTTCCTTCTTCAACCCAAGTGGTGGAAAATATTAATTGATGACATGAATGCATGCTGGCCACTTGGAATTGACAGAGTCTCAAAGAGATTCATTCACATCTCAATAGCAATTTTCCCCAGCATACAATTCACCAAAGAGCTAGAAGACAAGGGCTTTTTTCCTTTCCTAGATGTCCTTATGTTGAGAAATAGGGATGGATCTTTGTCTCGACAGGTTTACAGGAAATCTACTTACACCGATCTTTATCTCCGTGTCTCATCACACCATCATCCATCTCAAAAGAATGTAGTCCTATATACCCTCACCAACAAAGCTTTTAGGATATCAAATTCCAAAACACATTGATGAGAAAAAGCATCATTTAATAAAAGTCTTCAGAATGAGTAGCTATAAAATGATGAAGATTTTGAAGGGTCTTCAACAATGTGGAAAAGAAGATTGCTTCATAGACTCGGTGAAATACCGAGATCGAGGAACTTCCTAAGGGCTTTATTTACTTTAGTGAAGGCATATGTTTCAAAAATTAACAGAATTCTACAAAGACAAGGTAAAAGCAATTTTCGCTCCACAAAACAAAATTGGTAGCATGATGATGTCCTTGATAGTGAAGGCATATGTTTCAAAAATTAACAGAATTCTACAAAGACAAGGTAAAAGCAATTTTCGCTCCACAAAACAAAGTTGGTAGCATGATGAGGTCCTTGAAAGATCTGATCAAACCCAAGCTATGTTGCAGTGTCTATAGTATTGACTGTGTATGTCATTGGCCCTAAATCGGAGAAACTCGGAGATCATTCCAGCAAAAATTTAAAGAACATGGCTTAGATATAAATAGGTATTGTATCAAAAGTTCAGTGCTTGCAAAGCATGCTCACGAGGCATCTGATAAAATTTATTTAGGTAAAGCAAAAATACCAGCAAAGGAGGAGCATTTAATGAAAAGGAAGGTGAGAGAGGCGATTGTGATTGGAAAATACCCTAATAATCTCAATAGGGATGATACGTCAGAACTCACTTACTTAGAGCTCATGATTGAATAATAATTAATGCCACAATAGAAATGATTTGATTGTGGTGATATCCCTTAATTATTGGACAAATCTCCTTGTGTCTTCTTCATGTTATAATGTTTGGGTTATCTATATAAGGAGCCTTTGTGCGTAATCTTAACATTCGTCCCAATGGTGGACCACATAATATGATCTATAATGTCGATTTTTTAAATCATTTATCGTAATTTTTCTGAAAACCTTCTCCTTTCAACATTATGGATTGCAGAAGAAGCTTTAAAATTATTATAATATATTTTTAAAATGTGGAAAAATAAGCCCCCCTACAATTATATACCTTCTAGGGAAGTACATATACATAGTGTAGCCTAATTATGAAATACCGGAATATATATTATATTGAATGGTTTTTTATAGTCTTGTTGTCAACCTCTGTTTTTTAACCCTTTCCCCTGATCATCGGGAAATACAGAAAAATTTGGATCATACCATTCTCTTCTTTTTTTTTTGTTATTATGTTACTCGGATATTACACCTGATCACAGGAGGAATCACCCCAGCCCTGCAAACTGTCAAAGCACAATAATCTCTCCTCCGCATACAGCGCAAGGGGGCTTGCCCTATCCACTTGGGTATTGTCTCTAAACTACAAATTACGCTCAGAAAGGTTGAATGAAAGCTATCCAATATGAAGTAGAATGGCGTGAAGTTAATCCATAGGAGCAATTATGTCCAAGGGGTTGTGGTGTAATGGTAATGGGGGATACCCAAATTCAAATGCTCCCATTGCGGTAAGTGCCCCCATAACTGCAGCTACCAAAAACCATAAAAACGAAAACGACCTAAACCAATGACCCGCTTCCCAAACTGAAAAAACTAAACCTCAAATGCTATCTTTCCTTAACACCGCTATCCTCTTGTACTGTTCAAGCACATCTTTAACTTGCTTTGAGCAGTTCTAGATTTGGATATATTACAAGTAAAACTATAATTGAGGCTTACTCATTAAAGGATTGTAGGATACATTAGATGAAACAAAATTAATTTCCTTACAACAGAAACAATTTCAAGTAATTGAATATAAATCTGCAGCCCAAAAAGAGAGCAAAAAATCACACACCTCCGCCTCCAAGACAAGCCATGCAGGTGTGCCCATCTGGATATACAATGTCGTCTATAATTACACAGAATGTAACAAAGTCCATCTTATTTCCTTTGTTACAGTCAGCACATTTTTTCTGTTTCGCTGAATCACAAGCGTTTAGCCGGTCGTTGTAAACCTGAAATTGAAAACCACTTTATAAAAATTACTTTCAGCCTCCGAATTCACCCATTACATGACATATGGATGGAAAGCTCATTGATTTGACATACCATTATTATTTTATTTTTTATTTTTTTCCGTTTTTAATATATAAAATTTATTATACAAGACACTTTTCTAATTGAAAAGATTATAAAGATTATATTAATTATATTTGAATATGTTTATTAGGGAGAACAAATATTTAACATATATAATTTTATTGGTTAAATATTTTTTCTTTTAAATACTTAAAAATATTTAAATATGATATATGTTATATAAAAAAATAATATTTATTATATAACTTATATTATTTTGATAATTATATTTTAATCCTTACATAATTTCTAAATCAATGATTATATAATTTTATATCCTTCCTTCTTGTTAAATATTTATAAAAATTATTTATGACTAACAAAGTTATTCTAGAATAATTATATGTGAAGGCTTACATATCCATCATGTAACGAGTGTTTAATACCTTTGAATGTAATTTTTATATATTTTAACGATTGTCCCAATCATTTTCAAATATAGTTATTATTGTCACGTTTAGTCCAGTATATATATAATTTCATTTACCCTATTTCAAGTTAATGTTTCCTTATTTTTTTCAATTTAAATTAGATGCAAGTTATATTCGAATTTAGTTTTCAAAAAGTTGACAAACTACAAAAGCTTACAAACATTTTGCTAATATTTCCCAGAGTAGGGATAGTATAGCTTTCACCCCAACCAATAATATTTCACTCTAATTAATCATACTTAATCCACATGTATATCATTCATTTTTGTGTTAAGCTGACATTGTAAATTTATATGCAAATTCAATCATAATGTTGATACTTAAATCTGGGTTTTACATGATAAAGTAGACTTATACACTTAACAAATATCACTCAAGAATCTACCTTTCAAGGCTTGAATTTTTTGTTGTTGAAAGGATTAAGATCTTAATCTCACTGTGCCTAAATATTTATATTATGGTCTAACCCTGATTTTTCAATTACCCATATCACTTGTTGCCCAAATTGCACTTAAAACCTGAGATGTATATTTTGTTGTTAGTTACAAAGCTTCAGCGTTTCTCTATTCTCCTAAACACTACCGTTCAGACATGGACACTAGCGTTGATGTTAGTATCTTAGATCCATCACTAATGTTTATACCCTAAAAACACTCGTATTTATAAATCTATCAATATGTATAGATTAGCCTATTTATCTTGGTTAACCCTCCATGAGATTATTTTCAAAAGGTGCAGTATAAATACAAAACAAAGCCTACTCATTATTCATCTAGCAATTACCAATCAAGTATATATTCAAGTTCATCAAATCATTTGCACAATTGAGTTTTACCGCCCTATTATTCCCTAATTTCCAAATCAATCATAGATGCAGTCTTCTTATAAGTCTAAAGCATTCAAAGAATAGTCCACAAGTAATATTTTTTAAGTTACAAGCTAAATCACTACATGCACTCATATATAATATATTACACTATTGTTCACACACAAGCCCACATAAGGGGGAGAACTACATCAATATGAGGCCCTCTTTAGAGTATATGGCTATGTAGGTAGTGTTTCCTAACCAATGGATCTTTAAGGTTAGCTCGACTTTACTTGAACCTGTTAACCCCTATTTTATAAGGTGGCATGCCTTAATTAGAGAATCTAAGGTTTTGATCAAAATATTGATATCCAAAACTTGTGAAAGCAATCCAAATAGACAATGTGCAAGGCAACAAAAAATGCTAACATGCACTAGTAGAATTTATAAAAAACACTTTGTACTGCGATCCGAACATAAGCATTGAAATGAAGCCAAAAGTGTTGACACTAGTGTCCACATTTCAACACTAGAGTCCAAGTTGGCAGAGAGTTATGTTAAATAATTTGACGAACCCCTGTGGAGTATCAGCCTGTCTTATTTCACATATATATCAGTCAGACATGTATGTGCATCAATACAAAAATCATAGTATTATCTCTTCTTTGTGTTTAAGCATGAAAATTATTGTTTGGCATTGTATTTTCTATATTTAACACATTTCCATAATTCAACATTGTAATTAAATATTGTGAATATGAATTATTTAATTGGTCTGATTTTTAGAGTAGCTCACTCCTTGGTTGATTACGCTACTCTTCCTTTAATCCTTATTTCTAAAAAGGATTAGACATTTATTGAACCTAACCTCTTAGTATTCTTTGTGCAACCATAGCTTTCTCTAAGATTCTTACTTTCACGTGCTTATATTCTTACTACTATCTTACACAATATACTTGATATATTATTTTACAAGATATTTTGCTAACACATTTATGCAGGGACTAGTATGACATGTTTATGTTAGTTGCTTATGTTCACTTATTTTATCTTATCACGTGGCTTACTTGAGTATACTTTTTGTTTGCTTCCTTGTCTGGCTTGTGAAACATTTGAACATGTTCCTTACTTGTTGGCCCCAATACTCTGAGTGTTGATAGTTTATTTGGTGTGTTGACATTTGAACATGTCATCCCTTTTGAGTGTGCAACATTTGTACATGCCCCTTGCTTGTGGTCTCCTTAAACCTATCTTTGTGTGACATTAAGTGTTCTTGTGTGCAAGTTTGATTTTTTATTGAGCTTGTTACTTCTAAACATTGTTATGATCCATATCATGCATTTTATGGCTTGTTATGTTAGATATTGTGAGCTTCATTGATACATCTACTTAGACATGATACCACTATATACTTATTTTCTACATGATTCATACAGATATAACATGGTTGTCTTATCCTTTTGAGATAAGGTGACCATCACATTACATTTTAATCACCTCAAAAGGGGGGCATATGAGTGGGGACCTGTAATAGAGATGAGTACACATACATACAATTGAAAAAATTGGTAAAATTTGATATGATTTATATGATTCAGATATACACTTAAGTTAGAATCTTATACATTTGGTACCGGTTTTTGAGATAGAGTTTTTAATATTTGTGATGCATATTATGAAACAACCCCAAATTTTATTTTTATTTTTGAAGTTGCATATCAAAGTATGTTTTAGATGGGTAACAGACCAAAACCTCGCTTGCTAAAGCAAGCAATACTCACTTAGTGTACTCGTGTACACGTAATAAGAAGGGTTATACTTAACATTCAAAGTCATCATTGGGTCAAACAAGCCCATGACATGGAAACCAATAAAACATTGTCTTAGGTGACCAACAAGCAAATATCCAGCATGTTAAACATACATTGCAACCAATGATAAATTTGAATACATGCAGATTATGCAAGGTCTCTAAAGCACCCTACAAGATATCATTTGCACAAAAAGTTTTCAATCAAATTACAAGTGTGTTTTCTAAGATCTAACATAAATGGTCGAAGATACAAATGGGGTTAATGTAGCATCAATCTAATAATGATATAGTGGCCACCATTCATGAAATCGATAGAAACAATCCCATATTGGCAAATAGCCAATATGATACAATAATAAAAGGGGAGATCAAAACATCCCAAGTACATGGCATTTAAACGTATATATACCATAACATTGACTAATTTGTCAACCAATGGTTTAGGTAAGGAAGGCATATTAGCCATTCCAAATCACACATGCACTTAAGTATTTTTTTATCATGAATGCAATTAGGAATTATTAAGCATGATTAACTCTTAAGTCATCAAACTCTCCTACAACCAAGGAGTTTGGTAAGGGAGTAATTCCAACATCATACTAAGTATATTCAACATGATTTGGTAATTATATATTCCATAAAATAAACTTCAAGGTAAACATGTATACATCTATTTTCCAATTGTACCCAACATGGTAGAATAGTATGGTTCTTATATGCACTAGGTTGTTTACGCATACAACAAGTTTCATCATGAACCAATTTATTGAACACATAAGCATCAAGGTTTTACATGTATTAAATACACATGTTGAGCTCACATCAACATCAATGCAATACTCAACGGGAAATTCCAGCCAACAAGAGGAAAAATAATATGCATATTCAACCCCTAAGAAAGGTATTCACATGCAACATTCAATCATATTCAACACTACAAGCATATAAGCAAGGAAATGTATCATATGACAACTACCATTTAATTCACATTGTAAGTGGTTTAAGATTACCTTCTTCATCCATAAACTAGTAATTTGTTCCAACATCAAAATGTACATAGTCTCATGATAGACAATCTTAACAAGCTAGCCAACTCATAACTTATTTCAGCAAGGTAATTAAATGAAGCTTCAAGGGATAAGAACCAATCAACAATGGAATTACTTAATAACAACATACATGTGTATGTGGACTCACAAGTCCTAGGTGCGGAAGCAAAAACTAGTTTACACGTTCCATAAATGCATGGCTACCAGCTCATCTAAACTTATTCACATATACCACATACAAGTTAAAGCATCCCATAGATCTCCATTTTTATGCACACAATAGCAACCAACTATAGGATAGTTCCATGTTCTATGTTATACTAAGAGTAATTACCGTGTGTACAAAATAACTATAAATATATATAATGTATTCAAATAATTGATTAAATAGATCCCCAATAGCTATCATAAAAGTTAAGATAATTCACAACTCAAAGTACCATGATTATACATTTCAAGGGAATACATATGAAAACTCCATAAGGTTGCATAAGGAACAAATGCCACTCTTTAAATTGGGCATAATGACATTTACCATATGAATCATGATGAAGATAACAAGGCAATACACTAGCATAGCATGAGCAATTGATAAACAACTATCAAACCAAATATAAAACACAAGTATGTCTAAATGATCCAATTTATAATTTGAAAGCAAACCATTCACATGTTACCTCTCACTCAACACTGTAACTTCTACTTTTTATTCCTGAAGGATCCCTATCCAATCATGGGTTAGCATGTCAAAAGCCCAATATAACTAGATCAAAATCCAACGAAAGTAAGTACAATTGCATCCACTAGTCATGCTATAAAAAAGTAAAATAACATCTATGTTAATAAAGAGGTAACCAATATGTAATAACATTATAAAATACCTCATACCTATCCACTAAGTCATCTAAGAATGGAAAAACAATTTAGACAAACCCTCCCAACTTGCCCTATGAGCCCAACCATCGATGGCCCTTACCACCCCAACCATTAGCTAGATGGTTGTTTTGGCAAATAGAATGAAAGAGGAAGTTCTAAGTAAGTTGGATTCTGAACCAATGGACATCACAACACAATAACATAACACCAACAAGGACACTATCACCATTCTGAGGCAAGATGGAAATAACCACCCATCCTTGATATAAATTTGAAGAAGGAATAACCATCTACACGTTGTTGAATGATATAGTAATGAATTCAACACTAAATCGATTTTTATAGGTTCTGAGATAACCAATTTGGATCCTCTCTAAGCATACGGTCAGCCTAAGTTGTTTGGGCTATAAATTTATAACAAGATACCAACTAGTGCTTAATTATTTGAGTTTGGTCTAGGGAATCATGATCCAACATGAATACACTTCACACGATCATAAAATAGAATAGGAAGTACAATATATAACTTAACCGTTATACTCAACCAAGTCAATAACCAACAATAAAATCAACAAAGCATGATAATCATGCAACTTAGCCATACTACATTTCCAAGATAACAAACCAATACAATAGTCCATTAAAAGCTCAGAATCGATCCAACAATTTAAAACAACCCATAAATGGTAGTAGTGGTTCCATCAAGAATATAAATAATGAATTGATTTTAAATCAATAATCGATAAAGGGGGTTCGTGGGATTATCATGAGGTCTCACAAACTTATATCATCCCTGAATATTGAAATCATAACACGAGTTATGAAACAATAATTCATTAAAATGGGTTAAATTAAAATTAAAAACCCTCATTATAAAGGATGATTCCAACAAGGCTTGGACCAATCCCCATAGCTCAACAATATACAAGAATACAAAAATCTTATGCAAGCCACAACAAGGTTTAGTTATTTTAATTAACATGCGGAAGGTCTCACCCAAAAACACATGCATATGATTAATATTCGAGTTTAATCAAGGGGACATCAAATTTTTAGTTTGCCAAAAAGGGAAAGAATCGAACCATGTTTCATACATACATACATACATACGTATGTATGTATATATGTATATATATCTAACTGGTTCCATATTAAATGAAATATACGAAACTTCATTCCAAAAATTGAAAACATAACCAGATAGCCATAATGTGTCATTTAATATGTACACACAACCAACTCGAGGAAACCTCCAGCCAAATTCAATTTAAGGAAACATGTTAACAAGAATAAAACTCGCCCTTTTTAATTTTAGGAGATCCAAATCTATTTCAATTCGATATTGAAGATTATAATGGCAATCCAAACCATACGTCTCATAACAAACCCAACTCCTTAAGCTCTTAAGACCTAGATCAACTTTAATTTAAAATAGGAATTATAATGATAATCCAAAATTTGCTACAAGATTAAATATACCCTAGGTTGGTTTTTCTTATTGAATGAATATATACATATCACAACTGAAGTCTGCCCATATGATTGATTAAGACCCAAAATAGATTAATTCCAATGGAAATTATAATTTAAAAACCAACAACTCTACCCTTGATAATTTTTAATAAAACTAAAACTATTTATAAGGTTTATTTCATGGGTCGATCCACTAAGAGGGTGCAACCCATAGAATGGGGTATGACACCCAATCAAGGTAAGCCTCGGCTAATAATTTATAAACAGAGAGACCAATGATTTGAATCACCCCAGTTAAAATATACGGGATTATATAAAAATTGAATCAATCATTGATAGCAATAAGAAAACATGAAAATACAACTTTCCTCTAAGGAGCAGGGTCGATACCTCATACTCACATAACCAAATTAAAATGCAGTAGGGTTAACAATGAGAATTTGAAGCATTTGCATAATAAATAGGGAGTATGTAGCTAATATATTTTCCATGGTATGCAGGGGTTAATGAATTACTTATGTTTGTCCAATGAAATGCAGTTGCGGGTTAAATAAGCAAAATCATGGTGTATACACATTAATGAAATGCAAAACCCTTAAATGGCAATGCATCTTCAGATTAAGAGATATAATCGAAACATAATTATCTTGACTAGGTTGAATTCCACGACTCACTTATTGCAAGTTTTGTAACCAAGGAATAATGGTAGAATGTATATGCGGTTTTAATAATAATCATTTCATTCCAGAAGATAACTAAACTATAATCAAATGGGGACTTACTAGTCCTATGTAGGCAAGGGAAAAACCTAAATTGATGTCAGTAAGTTGAGATTACTGATTTGTAACACCCTTGATTTCCAACAGTAAATCGATCCATCTAGCATTTTGACCCAGGGCTTTTCCATGTCAAGAACCAAAACTCCCACCCCTATATTGTTCTTCCCTTCTCCCTTCTTATCCCTATATTTTTCTTCCCCCTACATTTTTCTCTTCTTCCTTACACCTCTTTTCTTCCCTACGCATTGTTTCCATTCTTCTCCCCTTCCTTCTTTTTCTTTCCTTTCTCCAATATGCATCCTCCACTTACTCCTCACGTTCTATCTTCACTCCTTCTAACTTACCATCCTCCCCTGCCATTTGCCATACTCTCCTATCCTTTCACATTCAATTGGAGAGAGAAAAGTCTTTCCCCAAATCCATCGACCCACTCCCCCAAGCAACCCCCCCACTACCAAAACTCAATAGGCATGATCATTAATGACCTTTTTAAATTTGAGTTAATAAGCCAATAAAATAATAAATGTAGTTAATTAGCAATAAAAATATATATTATTTAAAATGCCTATCAACAATAAGCCCATAACAATAATTATAATAATAATAATAGATATTATTTTAAATGATATTAAGTGTTTCAAAGTCACAATGGCCAATTAATTGGGCCATTAATAATTATAAGGTCACTAGGTAATAAATCATGTGGAAAGGGGGGGATGTCATGGGGAGGTAGGTCCTTAGGGAGTCTGAGATAAGGGAGGGTGAGTCAAGTGGAGTTGGGATGGTGAAAAGTATGTAGAGGAGAGAGAAAAGGAGAGGTCTGAGCAGATGAAAACAACATCAAGCAATACACAAGGGCCGAACAATAACTTGACAAGACATAAAGCAAAGAGTAACCAATCAAGAATAACATAAGACTGCACAATGATTAATAGGATTATTCAGAGGTGTTGACACTAAGATAAAAGTGTTGACACCAGTGTCCACATTTCAACACTAATGTCCACATTGGTAAAGAACTATATTACAAAATTTGATGAATCCCTGTAGAAGCATTAGCTTGTCTTATTTCATAGATGTATTAGTCAAACATGGCTGTGCATCAATAAAAAAAATCTAAGTATTATCTCTTATTTGTGTTTAAGCATGCAAATTATTGTTTGGCATTGTATTTTTTATATTTAACATATTTCCATAATTCAACACTATAATTAAATATTGTGAATCTAAATTATTTAATTAGTATAATTTTTATAGAAGCTTACTTCTTGGTTGATTAGGTTATTCTTCCTTTAATCCTTAATTTTAAAAAGGGTTAGACATTTGGTGAACCTGACCTCTTAGTATTTTATGCACAACCATAGCTTTCTCCAAGATTCTCACTTACACATGCCTATACTCTTACTACTATCTTACATAGTATACTTGATATGTTATTTTACAAGATATTTTGCTAACACATTTATGCAAGGACTAGTATGGCATGCTTATGTTAGTTGTTTATTTTCACTTATTTTGTTTTCTCAAATGGCTTACTCGAGTGTAATTTTGGTTTGCTTCCTTGTCTTGCTTGTAAAATATTTGAACATGTTCTTTGATTGTTGGCCTTAGTGCTCTAAGTGTTGATGGCTTTTTTATGTGTGAACATTTGAACATGTCATCCCTTTTGAGTGTGTAGTGTTTTATCATGCCCCTTGTTTATGGTCTCCTTAGACCTAACTTTATGTGACATCAAGTACTTTTGTGTGTGTGCTTGATTATTTGTTGAGCTTGTTACTTTTAAACATTGCCATGATCTATATCATGCATCGTAGGGTTTGTTATATTAGATACTATGAGCTTTATATGCAAAAGAAAATGCAACTGATCTATAAATCAATCTTGGATCAGAGAAGACAAATCCTACTTACACTTCTAATTATTGATACATTAGATATTTGGGGTCATGACCAAGATAAATCTGATAAACCTATCCAAAGGATCTCTTATCACAATAATATCACTAAGGGAATTCCAAAGTCTTCAGTCAAGTAAAACTATGCAATAACCTTAACTAGGTCCTATGTTTTCATATTCACTAAACTAATAACAAGTAAAGTAAAGTCTAATATAGTGCTCACCAAATCTTGTGGCACAAAATTGGGTTAGTAAACATAAAATTAAACATGCACAAGAGAATCTTATTTAAATTATGTATAGGTAAGAGCCTGATGCATGAAGAGAGTAATATATTCAAAAGCCATTACTTATACTACTTCTATCTACTAAAGAGAGGAGAAGAGTTAGAGATACTTACTTTGAAGATGAACTCATCAAAACTCAATCTATGCCTTGGCCAAAGGTGCTTCACAAGAGGTTGTTGTAGTTTTTAAGGATCACTAAGAAAAGCCAAAACATCCAAGACATTTCCACAAGATAAGATTCTTCTTCAAGTAGAAACCATAAGCTAAGACTCCTCAAGTAGAATGGCAAAAGAGAAGATTATAATGAAGTGCAAATGAATAATTATCTCTTGTTGTCTCTCTAACAATGGTGAAATGAATGTGTTTATATAGCTCAATCTAACCCTAGTTCTTTTTGAAAATTTAATCAACAGGGTCAACCCAATCAACTCTATATCATTATTGACAAAAATAAATTACATCATGATCTATGTCAACTAAGGGTTGATTTAGACCCTAAATGAGTTTTATCAACTAGAGTATAGGGTTGATGGGTTCAATAGTGTATCATAAATTTCCGAAAAGGAGTTTAGGCTAGGGAAGGGCTAGTGAAGGCAAAAAATGACTGGAGGAGAGTGAAAAAGAGGAGGCAAAGCTTAGGTGAATGTTTTTAGGAGATAGTTGGATTAATAATAGATGGTAGTAAGGGACAACAATCCTACAAAGTACTAATGGTCTACCCACCCCTTTTTTGATGCACCCTTTGAGATGTGCACTCATAGAAATTGAGACTCAATGAGTTCTTACAAGAGAAGAACCATTAGTAATTGATAAAGTTTAAACATATTTTGTGTATATATATGCCCCACTTGAAACTCATCACGTGTCACTCAGGTGTAACAAGGGATGGTGCTTTGAGAAAAGAACATAACAACACATAACATTGAAATTTAAAAAATGTAGTATTTATAAAGCAAAAATAACTGAAATTAAATGATTGAAATGGGAATAATTAAAAAATAAAAATAATGTGTACCTTGACTTACCTTTATTATTGGATGATTTTCTATTGTGTTTGTAGTTTTGATCATGGAAGGTGTAGAGACTACTTTTGATGAACTCAAGGATACAAAACTAAAGAGCAAAAACAAATAAACATAAGAAAGCCAAGATAACTAATGTTACGTGGATGGGATGTACTTGGAAATTTGCCAAGATGAGGTGATAAATGATATGTTAGACCAAATGACCAAGTCAAAATTTAAATTAGATCAGGTAACCAAAAAGCCAAGGCTACGAAAGACCAAAAAACTTAAACAAGCAAGCATTAAGTAAGAAAGGCAAACTCACCAAGTTAAACCAAGGATACATGTCAAAAAAATGGTAATCAAACATCAATGTGAAAGTAGTAACAATCCTTAAATAGAAATGGATGAGCAAATGGTAAAACAACATTGATGAGTGAGCAATAATAATCCTTACTCAATTATCAATGGAAAAAGTACGTAAAAGGGAAAACAACATTGGTGAGTGAGAAGTAACAAGCCAACCTCATACAATAATAGAAAAAAAATATGAAAGTACAAATAGCCTTAGGTATTTGAAAAAAAGGTATTATAGTAATAGAAAATAGTAAAAGAAAGCAAGGCACGTCTAGAGATGTAAAGCCATGGTATAAAGAAAATAATCCAGAGTTATGCAAGCATATTATTTTGCTCTAAGGATAGATAAAACTGAAACAAAGTGGTGCTCACATGTTTTAAAGATGTGAAGAAAAGTGAATATGAAAAAAAAAATAGAATCACATGTGCCTATCCAAAGGGGGAAATGAAATGGGTAGAGGGGAGAATGAAGGGAAAAAAAGGTAGAGAAACTCTTTATCAAAGTCAAGCCACTCAAATTAGGTTTGTCATAACAAGAGGACTTTCGCCATTAAGGACTCTGAAGAACTTCTCCTAGCCACACAAGTCTTAAGTCAATAAATGAAGTATGTATATAATCCCATGAAGGCTATATTCATGAAAATTAAAATGGACCTAGCTTCCCATAATATTTTTCTCATTCTTTAGGACCCTTTATAGAGTCATCGGTCTATTGTGAAGATTGGGTACTTGTGTGGGAAAGTATGTAGCACCATAGAGTTTGTTGAATTTTCCTATTCCAATCTATTAGCCTAACACCCCCAATGAACCTCAACTCTATCATGAGTTCAACTATGGAGTTTGATCTTCGATTGAATATAGGATAAATCATGGCTCTTACACTACAACTCATAAAAGAGGAACTCAAGAAGGTGTGTAAAATATGTGAAAAGTAAATTAGAAAGATGGTATTTATAAGGAAGGTCAGGTCCTATTGATGGTCTTACAATACAACTCAAAAAATAAAAACCCAAGGGGTGTAAAAATTATTGGAAAGTAAAGAGATAATGAGAACAAAAGGAAAATCACAAGGAAGATCGGGTTCTATCCATGATTTTACAATGCAACTCATGAAGAAAGACAAAACTAAAGGACCAAAAAGAAAGAACTAAGGTTTGTGAAAAGAGATATTGTTGCAGAGGGTGAGACCCATGTAAGTATCCTCAAAAAAGTGTTTGAAGGATAGCATATAGAAAACATGATAAGAAGGGCAAGATCTAGGCTAACATCTATATCAAAGATGAGCATGTGAGAGACAAGCCTATGTGTCTTGGAAAGTTTATTGAAGTTCAATTAGTTTGGTATCATGTGATGTTGAATAAGAGTGGGCATCTTAAGATACACTAATGGGTAATTGGATGTAGGTATGGGCATCACAAGATGCCCCAAAGGTTGAAGTGATATGTGGCTGAACATCACAAGATGCCCCAAAGGTTGAAAATAAGAGAAAAAGATAAGAAAATATAAGAAGAAGAAAACACCCCATATAGTGTCAAAATAGATTCAGGTTGTCCAAGAATATTCTAATAGTGGATTTCATGATGCTTGATGAACAAAACATAATTTAAGAAAGAAGGAAATTCAAGGACAGAGTCAGCTAGACAAGGAACAGAGTTGGCCAGATAATGAAAAGAGTCAGCTGACAAAGAATAGGGTTGGCCAATAGGTCTAAAATTGACTAGGTTAAGAGGGTACTACTAGGATACAAGCTAAAAAAGAATACACAATTGTATGGGTCGATTGTGTATTGTTGGACAATGGATATAATAGAGAGATAGGAATACACAATCATGCAGGTTGACTATGTACTATAGATAGGAAGGTGAAAAATAATATGTAAGAGACTGTATCGAATAAGATGACATTGTTTTAAAATAGGAGAAATTTTTTATAAGATAGTTTGAAGCAAGAATGAAAGTAAAACACACAAAATTGGATCAATGTGACTGATGCAATTGGAAAACATAGCACAAACTGTGCACCAATGCTAGCCAATGCAAGTTTTACAATACAACACACAATGATCAAAGAGCAAGTAATCAACTAAAAAATAATTCTTAACTAATTCGTCACCTTAAGTGTTATTAGATTATGATAGAGTGTAATCTTAGTCTGATAAGAAATCTAACTAAAATAAAGAACTATAAAGCAATCTAAGGTTGGTTTTAAGAAGTTTAGGTTGAAAGGGATCTATATTGGTAATGGTATTGGCTTGGTATTGGGGCCTACCCCCTCACTTTATAATCTTACAATGATAAGGGTGTCGGGTGCTTTGGTAGTATATATCATCAACCATTTATTAATACTTGACCGGAAAACCAAGTTGACTTCCCTCTTGGTGATGAAATCTAAGTAGGTAGGCCTTGGGAAGACAAGTGTTTAAATGAATTTTGACTGTTAAGTGATTTGGTAGTGTGTTCAAAAGAGTAAATTAGTGTAACTAAAATGGTAATTTTGAAAAACCACCTATTTAGACTATGTGAGTTACTCTAAGTATGCAAATAATTTGAAAATGAAATGTGAATTAATTACTAATAAATAAATGTTAATTCCTTGATCAAGAATAGTACACAGTTGGTTTAGGTGACATTATATACAAATAATATAGAACATAGTCGACTGAGTTGTCATTATTCTACAAAAGCAAGGTCTTTAAGAATAAAGTTAAATGGGTTGATTATGTCTCTTAGATAGAAGACAAACTACAAAACTAAGTCAACCAGGTCAACCTAGTTAGTTGTAAGGTTGTAGTTTTAAAGACTTCAACTTGTGAAAAATATAACTAAATGAAGTACTAAAATGATAGAGAGAGAAAAGAAAGGAACCTTGGTGGGATTGAATATATTTTAGATTGAAATTTTTTGTACTATAGTGCTTTAGTTATTGCTTTCAAATTCTGCAAATTGGTTCGATTAGTTTGACCAAGTTCTACAAAACCCTATATGTTGAAGAAGAAAAATGAATAGGGTTGACCTATTTGATAGTGTTCATTGACTTGTAGTTGGCAGAAAGAATTAGCAAACATATTCGACTTATTTGATAGTGTATGCTAATTTGGAACTGAAGAAGAATACAGTGTCGAACTGTTTGATCCAGTAGCTTGTAGTTAATGAAGACCTACACAAATAAAATAAAGTCATTTTAAAATGACTGTGTTAAACCTACACACAAAAAGTTTGAACTATATTGACTGGTTTGATATATTACTATAAATATGGAAAAACAAAAGATGGTGTGAAATAAACTTGCAAGGGTTAGATTCACGTCAAGTTATTCAGAATTTATGCAAAGAGAAATGTAATTAATCTATAAATTAATTTTAGTTCAAAGAAGATAAATCCTATTTACACTTACGATTATTGATACATTAGATATTTAGAGTCATAACTAAGATGGATCTTTTAAACCTCACCAAGGGATCTCTTACCACAATAATATCACTAGTGAGGGTTCCAAAGCCTCCAATCAAACAAAACTATGCAATAACCCTAACTAAGTCCTATGTTTTCATATTCACTAAACTAATAACAAGTAAAGTAAAGTCTAATATAATGCTCACCCAAGCTTGTGGCACTAAATGGGGTTAGTAAACATGCATGAGAGAATCCTATTTAAGCTATGTATAGGTAAGACCCTAGTGCATGAAGAGAGTAATATATTTAAAATCCATTACTTTTGCTACTTCTATCTACTAAATAGAAGAGAAAAGTTAGAGATACTTACCTTGAAGATGAACCCATCAAGACTCAATCTCTCCATTAACCAAAGGTGCTTCGCAAGAGGTTGTTGTGGTTTGTAAGAATCACTTAGAAAGGCCAAAGCATCAAAGACTTTTCTACAAGACAAGATTATTTTCCAAGTAGAAACTCTAAGTTAAGATTCTTCAAGTAGAATGGCAGAAGATTAGATTGTAAAGAAGTGCCAATGAATAATTAACTCTTGTTGTCTCTCAAAGAATGGAAAAATGAATGTTTTTATATAACTAAATCTAACTCTAGTCCTTTTCAAAAGTTTAGCCAATAGGGTTGTCCCAATCAACTATGTATAATTATTGACAAAAATAAATTAGGTCCTAGTCTATGTCAACCAATGGCTGACCTAGATCCTAAATGATTTTTATTAATTAGAGTATAGGGTCGATGGGTTCAATAGTGTATTGTAAACTACCAAAAAGGAGTTTAGGTTAGGGAAGGGCTAATGAAGACATGAAATGACTTGAAGAGGGTGTAAAAGAGGAGGCAATGGTTAGGGGAATGCTTTTAGGAGATGATTAGATTGATAATAGGTGGTAGTAAGGGACAACAATCTTGTGAAACACCAATGGTCTACCCACCTCTTTCCCAGTGCACCCTTTGAGGCATGAAATCAAAAAAATTGAAACTTGATGGGTTCTTACAAGAGAGAAAACATCAATAATTGATAAAGTTTGAAAATATTATATGTATACAAGCTTCATTGATACATCTAATCATACATGATACCACTATATTCTTATTTTCTACATGATTCATACATATATAACATGGATGTCTTATCCTTTTGAGATAAGGTGATTATCATGTTACATTCCTACCACCTCAAAAGGGGGGCATATGAGTGGGGGCATGTAATAGACATAAGTACAAATACATACAATTGATAAAAATTATAGAATTTGATATAGTTTATATGATTCCGATATACACTTGAGTTAAAATCTTATACATTCGGCATCAATTTTTACAGATTTGAGACATAGTTTTTAATATTTGTGATGCATAATATAAATATTTTTTCAAAGCAGAGGTTACATTTTGATAGATACTTCATCTTAAGGCACATTAAAGGTTCATATGCCATGAAAATGCACCAAATTATAGATACATATTCAATTATACCAATATACATGCACCAACCTTACCAAAAAACATCAATTGAGTTTCTATCTATTGTAGTAGTGTGTTCTTTTAAGTAATGCGATTGAGATTTTATGGCTTCAATAGCCTTGGCACTACTTCTATGTTGTAGGTTGATATGGTTACACCTTTTGACTTGGGAAATATTGGATAGATTATGTTTACATTTGGATTATGGGTAAGTACACAAAGTTGGGGAACAAAAGGGGTTACTTGTGGACATGATTTTCTTAAAATTTAGAAAGCACTTCATGTTTAGTTTTCAAAACACTATTTAAAAAAAATGATTAAGTGTAACTAGGTTAAACAACTAAAATTTGAATAAAAACTCCTATTAAAAAAAATAAATAGTGTGGAAAGACTGTTAGAATTAGCTATAGGATCTAATGAATCTAATAGAAAGCATAAATAAGAGATAAAATAGTAATAGTAATAAAAAATAACTGTATATCTGAGACAATAACAAAAATGAATAAATAACTCAAATATGATAAATTGCTCTAATAATTCAATATTAATCTGATATAGAATACACAAGTAGCCATTGCTTATATAGAGCAAAATGTGCAAGATAAAGATAAGAGAACTCATACAACACGTGTAGTTCAACTGATATCTGACCACAAGAATAGTGGAGTGCAACTCCACACTAACAAGATATGTGTCCAACTTATGTAAATGATCAACACAAGTTGACTACTAGTCAAGCAATCTTATCCTATCTTACCCTGAATATTGGAGTGAAACTCCATTGTATCAAAATAGGTGTCTAGGTTGACTACTAGCTAAGCAAGCTCATCCTATTTGGTACAAATTATTAATAAATATAATAAACTAATTACAATAAGTAATTAGTACAAAAATATAAATAATAAATATAATAAAGCAAATAAATACACCAACACCCCTCATAAATGAAGCTTAGGTAAGACTATGTAGATAAGAGTCCCGATAATGTGTATCCATGTTAGGTACTCCATACAAATAGATGAAGAAAGGAGAAAATCCGAAGGAAAAAAAATCCTCAAAATAAAGGTCTAGAAGACCTCCACTCAAGAATTGATGTCCCCTAAAGAATTAATGTCTCGTACCCCCAAAAGAGATCACAAGTGAAGATACTTGCTCTCGATGAAAGGTTTGGTTAAAATATATGCAATCTGCTCCTCTATAGGACAATATTGAAGATCAATGACCTCTGTCTAAATCAACTCCTTGATATAGTGCATATGGATCTATATGTGTTTAGTTCTCTAATGATGAACTAGATTCTTCGAGATCTAGATAGTGCTCTAGTTGTCATAGTAGATAATTGATGGCTTTCAAAATGGAACACTGATCTTAATGAGAATATTTTGAATCCAAATAGCCTCCGTAGTGGTATTAACAGTGCCATGATACTTAGCCTCTATAGATGAAAGAGTAATAACATGTTACTTCTTACTCTACTAGTAAATGGGGTCAGATTCGAAGTGAAAGTTATAACCAGAAGTGGACTTATGATCATCATAATCACCAACCCAATCAAAATTTGTGTATCCCACCATGTCTAAACCTATACCTGATGTATAGTGAATCATGTCTATGATAGTGCCCTAAATTTAGCTCAAAATGCATTTGGTGGCTCTCTAATAAAGCACATGTCATGTCTACATAAAGTGTGAAACCATGGCAACTACATATGAAATGTCAGGTCATGTATGAGTTAGATAGATGAGGCTACCTACAAGCCGATGATACAATGTGGCATCAACCAAGGGAGTGGAATAATGAATCTTAATTCTAACTCTAGATAAGAAGGGAGTTGGTGTTGCCTATAATCAACCATGTGAAATTGAGCTAATAAGTCCATGGCATACTTGGGCTATGAAAAAGTAATCTCAAAAGAAGATTGTGCTATCTGAATCACAAAAAAATAATGTAATAGGCCCATGCCTGTCATAGAAAACCTATCATAAAGTGCAGTCTTAACACTACTGATGATGGATTCTATGCTCCCTACAATAATGAGATTGTCAACATAGAGCACCAAGTACAATAGTGAATCCTCTTACCATAAAATATAGACATTTAGATCTGAGTGACATCTCAAGAACCCAATTGAAAGAAGAAATGTGTCCATCTTGGAATACCAATCCTTGGGGGCTTGTTTCAGACCATAGAGAGACTTTTGCAAGTGGAACACCAATGAAGAATCTTGAATGAACCTTGTGGTTGCTCCATATATATCTCCTCATGAAGATCCCCATGAAGAAATGCGCTCTTCACATCCATCTGATGTATAGCCCAATCATGAGTTGCACCAATAACCAATATCAATTGAATGGAATTCATCTTAGCAATAGGTGTAAAGGTTTTTGTATATTCAATGCCTTCTACTTGGGAAAAAACTTTGGCCATTAAGCGTGCTTTATACTTATCAATATTTCCATCTGTTACAAACTTAGTCCAATATATCCACCTACATTGTATTAATTTTTTTGCCTTAGGAAGAGGAACAAGATCCCAAGTGTTGTTCCTAATCAATGAGGCATACTCTTCTTCCATCATTGAATCCCACTCAACTATCCCTATGGATTCCTAAAAAGATTGTGGATTGAAAGCTGTGTCAATGTAGGAATGTGGAAGATCATGTTATGACTGTGCTCTCCTTCTATCTAATGGATCCCTAACAAGAGGGTCTACATCCACCAAAGTCTATCTAGCCCACAAAGGCATCAATGGGTGAGGATCTGGAGGAAGAGGAGGAAGAACATGAACTGCTCAACCCTACTAGAGAGGTATTACCTCATCATCCCTACGAGTAGATGAAACACGAGTATCATCATCACTACTATCTGATTTTTCTAAGGAAGAAGAATGAGAAATGTTAGAAGACAAGTCTGAAGGACTTTCTTCAAAGTAAACACTTTTTGCTATAAGAAGCCCATGTGAATCTAGATCAATGAGTTGATATCCCTTAACACCATTAGGGTATCTCACAAATATGCAAGTTCAACTTTATTGTTCTAAAGCATGATGCTTATCGGAAGGTATGTAAGCCCATGCTGGACTATCGAAGACTCTAAAATGATCTACTGATGGCTTTCTATTACACTACGATTCAAGAGGTGTTATCCCCTTTAAAGCTTTATGAGGAACCCTATTATATATATATGCATCTTAATTAATTGCTTCTACCTAGTACTCAGGTACTAATGATTTAGCATGAATCATATAACTTGCCATCTCTTTTAAGAATGTGTTCTTCCTCTTTGCTATACCATTATGCTGAGATGTGTATACAACTAAATGCTGAAGATCAATTCCTTTAAGAGCACATAATTGTTCAAACTTGTTATTCACATAATCCCTCCCATTATCTATGCGAAGGATCTTGACATGCTTACTAAATTATTTCTCTGCTAGAGCTTTTAAATCTATAAATATATCAAATACTTCACTCTTGAGTTCCATAAAATAAACCCAAGTATATCTGGAATAGTCATCAGTAAATGTGAAAACATAGTGGGTTTTACTAAAAGATAAAGTAGGGAATGGACCCATTAAGTCACTATAAACAAGTTCGAGGAATTTTGTAGCCCTCCAAGCCTTCCCTTTACCAAACTTATCTTTTAGATGTTTGCCTAAGGCACAACCATGACATACACCCCCTGAAAACTAAATCTATGGAAGTCCTGTAAGCATCTACTGCTGACTAAGTTGCTATATAGCGGTAGTTTAGAGGATCAAACTACTCATGCCATAGCTTGCTCACTGAATTAGTGTGTGAAAGTAAAGCTATAGAGGAAGTCTGAGGCACAAAATGTGAGAATGAATAAATTCAAGTATGATTTTCAACTTTTTCCACTACAACCAAGGCATTATCCACCAATTTTTTGATTGATATAGAATCGGGTGTGAACTCAAATTTCCTACCAGTATCAAAGTGAGTGATTTCGTAGATAGAGAGAAGGTTAGTTGATAACTCTAGCACATAGAGGACATCCTAAAATACACCACTATCAACATCAAATGTACATTTTCCTATAACATCTACCTTAGAATCATCACCTATGAGAATATAAGGCAAGGAACTCGGTTCTAATCTAGAAAATTATTCTTGATCAGAACCCATATGGTGCGAAGCACTTGAGTCAATTACCTATGACTTGAGAGAATTTGCCAATGCAACTAGTGCCGTAACTTTCCCTTTTCCTAAATTTGAAGGAGTGGAAGAATCCTTTGAAGAGGATTGATTGATGTTATTCTTTTTGAGAAGACCCTTAAGTCCATCAATCTCTTTCTTCCAGCAATCTTGTTCACTATGAAACCTTTTTTTTTAGTAAGGGTAAGAAGTGCCGGTCATTTTATGTGAATCCCCTTTCTTATTAGTGTTTTTATAATCTCCTTGTGAGGAAGATTGTTGTCCTTTATTCTTATCTTTTTGTGACTTATTATGATTATTTTGCTTCTTTTTACTTGACCCTGTATTTAATGATGATGTTGAAACTTGCTTATGTTGAGGTTGACTTGAAATTAGAGCTTGAGATTTGGATGACTTGATTAGACCCATTAGCTATTAACTTTTCTTCTTTAGCTATTAGAATATTAGAGAGTACCTCAAAGGTGGGCATTTGATATGTTGTGCCCAATGTGAGCCTATGAGTCTGTAAGCTAGAGACAAAAGATGAATATTCATGACCTAATTTATGTAAGGCACTGAAAATCAATTGAATATATTTTTTATCAATTTTACATTCAAAAAATTGTGCTCTAAGATCTATGACTTTAGTGATATAGTCTTTTATTATAGCATAATTTTTAAGATCTAAACTAATGAGTTCATTGTCAATTTGGTAATCATGAACTTCATCTATTTTTATAAACAATGATGCTAATTTATCCCAAGTCTCTTTTGGAGTTGTACATTTGTCAAGATGGAAATTCAAATCTAAAGACATATAAGACTGAATGCAACCAATAACTTTAGTAGTTTCAAAGAGAAAGTGTTGTACCTTTTTTGCATCAGTAAGTGGAGTAACAAGATTTGTTATGTAAGGCATATATCCTAGCATCATTAATGTATTTCAAGCATTCTATTTCTATGTGTTATAGTTGTATACTGTTAATAGTGAGAACTTAGGATTCCCCATGATGCAATTGAAAATAAATCATTACAAAGTAGAAATTAAAGTACAAAACACACCATAAAACCCCCTAAATTAATTAGTTTTATCCCACCTAGCAAGTGTTTGTTGACACTTTATAATTGAGTGCAGTTACAAGGCTAGATTATAATTTTTCCAATTTATAAAAAACTCAATTAGGCCTTCTAGTCTAAAAGTACAAAAAATATTCACTTTATTACAAATATTTTGCACCAATACATTGTGCTCAAAAAAATATCAACTTTAAAAAAAAAAGAACATCAATATGAGGTCGTATGTGAAATTTATGATCCTCTAAAGTTACATGAATGAGGATGGGCAAGAGCTACTATAGAAAAACTTAAATTCTATTTTTTTTTTTTTTGTATAGATGTGAAAAAAATGAAAGTACAATAGTGAAGAGCATAAAATTTTAAGCTATTTCAAAAAAAATCACTTAGAAATACCTCCTAGTGTTCAAATGGTAGGCTCCCAAAGTTGCCCTCTCAATTCTGTCTACTAATCCATGAGGCCTACTAAAAAAAATTAAAAAAATAATTTTTTCCTGCATAGTTCATACGATCATACTTGGGAGCAATTTTTTTTGCCTTCCCAGTGACTATCCAAATTGAACAAATTTTATATGGATATGTAGGTTTTGAAACCTTTCAAACACAATCATGAGGTCCATTTTGCTCAGAAACACTTCAATTTTTAGGTACCCACTGGATTTAGGTGTGGTTCTTCTAGATCAAACCCTTACCAAGTTCACCTATTGTGTGCAATTTAGACAAAATTGTAGACAATTTTGATTATCTCGGGCACTTTGTACTCAATGGTGAACTCATAAATTCTCCACAAAGCTCCAATTTGTCCCTGTATACAAAATCAAAAAATTGATCATATATCTGGATATTTTTTTATTGAATATTTAGCAATATACAGATTCAAGATAGTTCTGGTACCATGTTATAATTAGCTTCAAGATCTAATGAATCTAATAGAAAGCATAAATAAGAGATAAAATAATAATAATAATAAATAATAGATGTATATTCAAGAAAATAACAAAAATAAATAAATAACTCAAATATAATGAATTACTTTGATAATTAAATATTAATCTGATATAGAATGCACAAGTAGCCATTGCTTATATAGAGTACGGTGCGCAAGATAAAGATCAACGAACTCACACAAAACGTGTAATTCAACTGATATCCGACTATAAGAATAATGGAGTGAAAATTCACACTAACAAGATATATGTCCAACTTATGTGAATGATCAACACAAGTTGACTATGAGTTAAGCAACCTTATCCTATCTTACCCTGAATATTGGAGTAGAACTCCATTGTAACAAGATAGGTGCCTAAGTTGACTACTAGTTAAGCAAGATTACCCTGTCTGGTGCAAATTATTAATAAACATAATAAATTAATTACAACAAGTAATTACTACACAAATCTAAATAATAAATACAAGTAAATATAATAAAGCAAATAAATGCACCAACATAGATGATCGTGTGACCCACCATTTTTTTAGCATCATTTAATATTGCTTGAAACCCTTTGGTAAATATTTAGATAAGATCTTCTGGTTTGTGACCTATATATATTTTATTTTATCAATGAATATTTTTATTAGTATTCATTTTGTAAGTAAATAAATCTTGAAAACTGACAAAAAAATAGATAGTTGATCATGTGGCCCCCTAACTACCTTAAAAAAATAAAAATAGATTTTTTTGAATGTGTGTAGAATTAGGCTTAGTTTATGAATATATAATTTGTTTGGAACTTGGATGAATGAAAAATAAATTATATTAACATGTATAAGCATGTATATTTACGACATGCAATGGCCTAAAAAAGCTATAGTTAGAAATCAACATAGTTTGTAACCTTAAAATAGTCCAAACATTATAAAGATCATATATTTGAAGGAGAGCATGCTCGTCATCATGGTAATAATTTTTTGAATTTTGTTGTTGAAATTTCTAGTGTATTTGGTGATGGAAGTTCAAATTTGTTATTTTCTATCAAAACTCTTAGACTTGATTGTATATTGACAAGTCTAAGCCATTGGCCTAAGAATCCATGCCATTTATGAGTCAAAAGGCTGGGAGTTTGAATTTAAATTTACAATGCATACACATTATGATATAACATGTATGCATTATGCTAACAATACACATTATAATAGAACACATTTTGAGTCAATAACACGCACATGTTACAACATAATGCATACACATTACAACATAACATGTACACATTATGATGGAATGCATAAGCATGATAATATAACATAGTTTGTCATGGTATCATAGAGGCATAGCGATAATAACACATACATGTTATACCATAATGTGTATGCATAATACATAATATAGATAAAAACTTACTTTTCAACGGACATGTTTTACCCAATTCAAGAAATTTATTCCCACATACATTCTCTGTGTGCTTATGCATTCCTTTCAAGTTGAGTACAAGAGCTATCAAGTGATTTTTTGAACTCCACATTTGAAAAGCTATCAATTGTCCAATGGGTGATGGATCAGATTCGAGAAAGAGAAATAAGTTGAAGAATAAAACACTTAGTAAATAGAAGAGGAGAGAGCAAAAAACAAGGTACAAAAGCAAGCACTTCATTTAATATAAGGTACAAAAACTATCTCTGATGAGCCAAATGCCATAGACAATGATGCAATTGATAATAATGAATTGACTAATGATGAAATTAAAAATAATCAATTCAATAATGATGTAATTGAGAATACTAAATTGAATAATGATGAATTGACAATACTGAATTGAATAGTAATTAAATTGATAATAATGAATTAGATAATGTTGGAAGTTCACATTCAAAGTATAGTATTTTTTATTTTGTTGATGATGACTGTATGCATGATACCTTACCTCCCAAAAATGAAGAAATTTTCATGGAAAGAAATAATGATGAAATTAGCAATGAATTTTTTTTCATGGAAGCTTAATGAGGAAAGAAACAATGAAGAAAATGTTGTCCCACCACTAATAAACAAAAGTAATGATGATTTTGAAATACCCTCTCAACAAGTTCCACCAATAACAACACCTATAAGAATTATTCTTAGAAAGGTAAGTATTTAACTGAAGTTGATAAAAATATTTTGAAACCAGTGCCTAACAAAATGTCTAACCGTCATTCAAGAAGAATAGCTCATGAAATTTGGGATATATTTTTTTTCATAATTTGATTCATGATACTAAAAGATGTCAATTATTTGTTTCGTTGATGAAATTGATTAAGATGAGACCTACCATGTACACATTAAGGCTAAGAACATCTAATATGGATGATAAAAATATAGAAATTGTTAATAAATTATATGATGCATATCATAATATAGGCCCTAAATCATGCAACAAAGATTATAATGATGCCCAACATATAATCACCACTTATGCAATACGTAGTCAAAAAGAGAAAAATGATTGATTTAAAAAAGAAGATGAACACTTGATATAAACATTAATGAAAGCAATTTAAAGTGTGAAAGACTTAATGAAATCAATACCAATGAGCTTTAGGCATTATTTGGTCAACTTTCATGAAAGGACAAGGCTATAGTCGATGCTCTGAAAGAATTACTTACACAATTTTAGAAGGATAATACTAGAGTTTTGCCCAATGCAATAGATGTAGTCAAAAGAAGAGTTGGTTCTCATAACCATGAATCACATCCAAAATATTTCTTGGATATGACTCAAACACAATTGTACTCCAATTTTTTGTAAAAACATTTATAAATTTCTATTAGTCAAAGATATTTTGAGATGCCCAAACCTTTTTATGTAAAAATAAATCATATATACACCATTTTTTATTGTAGGCAATATGTTAATTTTGTAATGCACTATGATGTGTTATGCCATTTTCATTGTACTTTGCATATTAACAAAATTTTGCATGAATGTGGGGTAGAATTCCACCAAAATTAGCTAGGGAATTTATTCCAACCAGTTTTTGTGAAAGACTGGAGGGATAATTCTTTTATAACAAAGCGTGTTTGGATGGAAATTATAGTATATGTGGTGGATTACCAAAACTAAAAAATTGTATCCATGAAGATGAAACAAGTGCAATTGGACAGGAATTAGTTGGTTTGAGTAAATACAAATGTGTGACTTATCAAGTAAATATGAAAAAGAATCTAAAAGGTGTGAGATTGTTACAAAATAGATACCCGTTTCAATATTTATGATTGAATTTAAGGAGAAAATTGTCTGTGAGTATGCAAGGCACACACATAGGGCTAGATGGTTGGATGAACATTTCAAGATAAGCAAGGACACATTCCCACTTGGTTTGATTATTTAAGTAGTCAATTTTGCTAAAAATTACACATTCAAACCACAAATAGAAGTTCAGTTGCAATTTTACAACTCATTATAAGTTCTCATATTCATGCATATAACATTCATGCATGCACCTAATAATATCGAGCAAGATCAAAATGTATTAAGGGAGTATCATTTATATATAAATGATCATCGATCACATTATACAAAGTATGTGTATGGTTGTTTTGAGAAGTTATATGGATAGTTGACTGAGAGGAACACTCATTTAAATTAGCATTACATTTGGTCAGACAATTGCACATCATAATTCAAGAATGCATCGATGTTTTATTGGTTGAGTAAGATGCACGTTACCACTGGTGTAAAACATATTTGGAACTAAGGCTGGCCATGGAGAAGGGGAGCATGATAGTATTGGATAATGTGTAAAAGGAGTTGTTTCAAGGGAAGAGTTGAAATTTGATGAGGGTGTTGATTTGACTGATACACAAAGCATGGTTGAATGGTGTAATGAAAACATGTGCCATGGTGCTCAACTAAATTCTATGATTCTTAGACATTTTTGATTAATAGAGGAAGAAAACTTGGCAAAGTATGAGGATTGTATGGTTGTAATGAGTTCAAGTGAGCTTTACTCATTTTGTAATTCAAATGCAAGGTCTTGGACTATTCATACAAGACACTTGGCATGTTTCTATTCTACATGCATGGATTCTGTTTGGATTGAGTGTGAGTAACAAGAGTGGGTGGATGATTGGAATTCTAAACCTCTAATTCCAATCAACACATATTAGGTTTCATGAATATTATAATTTATAGATATGGCATCATCACATGACTTTGACCATATATTTGATCTAGTGCAACTAGGTAGAATATTATGCATTATGTACTATTTAATCCCATCATCTATCTTGAAATGGGGTCATTAATTTTTTTGGTGATATAAGGCATATTTTTGTAGTTATTAAAGATGAGGACAATGAAGAGGGGACAAATTACTACTTATGTTAGTGTGTAGAGGAAAAGAAAAAATATGCTTCCACAGTCATAGATGGAGAAAACATTGAGCATCCTACTAGGTTTGTGTTAGTCACTAAAACTTGGCTTCAACAATATCCAATCAAAAATTTAGATATATGGTTGTTTGAAGACTTTGAAACACATAAGAAGATAATGCACTATTCAAATTTAGTTCTTGCAATGAATATTTAATTGAAAAATAATCATGGGAGACCATTAAACATGAATCTATAGAAATTTCATGAGTCAAACCATGAAGCTATTATTGTTACTATCAAGATTAGAGTAGATCTTAGTGGTTCAATGGATTGATATGTGCAGGTATGTTGACTTCTAAAATGTAGATATAATCAGTTTTACCTAATGTTTTTGATTTTTAGGTATTACATATAAATTTCATTTTTAATTACTCACTAACAATTTTTTTAAGGTTAATGGTGCCATATAAGCTTCCACCTTCACATGGTAAGATAATACAACTTAAAAGTACTTAGAATTTGTCCCTTAAATGAGGTTGCCTTGAATGAAAGAAGGTATAGAAGGAGAATCATGGTTGTTTGAAGTGTTTGATGTGGTCAAATACCTTCATAAGTTGACCTATATTTGGGGATGGTGGTCTCCTTGATTCTATTTTAATCTTAACTCACCATGTCCTTGCCTTTAATGCTTCACTTATTCATCAACCAACTTATTTTCAACTCCCATGAAGTAGATCCATTATTATAGGGTAGTTTGAAAGACCTTCAATGCTTCTTTGTCTCCATCAAATGACCATTTTCTTGCTCAAGGCATAGGGGTAACATGTTTGACATTATTGAAATCATGTTTCCTAAGAGATAATGGTTTAACTGTCTCCCCATTCAACATTTATTCATTCTTACCTGCATGTAATTTATTGTCAACTCCCAAGTTACCACACTCTCATTGCATTCACTAACATCTTCATGATATTGCATGATTTTCAATGTAGGATCCCCACTTATGGCCATTCCTCCTATCACATCCCGATTTCTCTCTAAGCTGATTTCCCTAATCATCTCTATATTATTTAGTTATTAAATTATTTTATTACTATTTAATTAAGCTGCAAGTCATATGTTATTATGGGACAATTGTATATTGCTTAGATTACATGATTTAATTGTTATGAGTTAGTTGTATTTGTATATTCTTTACATTATGTTCATATTATTAGTTTATAGAATAATATTTTATGGTTATATGATGATATTATAGGCTAATTACCTTATTTATCATGAGTTGGATGCAGGATAGATCCATCTCTCAAATCATGATAGAGGGAAAGCATAATTGGAGAGGATGGCGTAGATGGAGGTGTTGGGATGATAGAGGAACAACTAGAAACCCATGCACACACCATGATAATCAGCATTCTTTATATGCATTGTTTGAATTGTTAGTTGTAGTATATCATTTGTGTTATTTACATTTAGATGATTATGTGCTTTAGTTTTGATCTAGTTTCAATTTAATTATTATGTAGACCTAATTGTGTGTTTACATTATGGTTGAAGTATATAGATTGAATACATAATGTTATTTTATAATCATGTTGTGTTATTGTATTCATGATTACTAATGCTAATGATTTAATAAGTAAGTGAATTTGTATTATTAGTATTTATCTATTACTACTTATAGACTAACCAGAGTGTCTTTTTAATGTCTTAATACATTAGCTAGTTATGATATTCGAGAAATATCATTGTTCTGGCTTAATTCCTTTGTGTATAAAAATATATTTAAAGACTTTTGGAATAGTCTATATAGTGGTATTAACAAACAACTGCGTAGATATAATATCACTGAGTTTAATATTTTGTAACAATTTTTTGATTTACAGTTATAGTCAAAATCTTGTTGTTAACTTTACACTAGTCACTTTGCTATTTGAAGTCATGTTATGTTGATCCTTGCTTAAAATGATTTAATGACTACCTAAGCTATCCTATGATCTAACCTTAACTAATGGATCAAATATGTTAACATTAGTATATGAGTTGTGGTATCATTATTTTGATATACTTGAGTTATCAACATCATTAACAATGATTCTATAGTGGACTTTGTAAAGTCGATACACGAGCATGTTAAGTCAAAAGACCATACATATTTTTGGGATTAAAATAATGATTAAATTATGGAGCATTCAAGTGATTTAGGGTTTTTAGTCTGTGTTAACTCAAGTTTAACCATATCATTTTAATTTGATAAGTCATTATGCGAGTTGGAGGATTGTTAATTGGTTGAGATAATCTCACCATGTATAGTTCTGGTCATTGTTCTTGGCCGAAGAAAATGGGAGAAATTAGTGGCAAGAAAGGGCATGGAGGAGAAAGTGGTAGTCAAGTGGAGAAGGGAAGAAATAAAAGGAAAGAGAGGGATGAGATTCGAGGGTAGAACAATGGACATAGAGAAGGAATGTAAGGAACATGAATCAATTCCTGTTGGCAAGAATGAATTTGTGGAAGCAACCAGGTTGGTAATACATTTGAATTTTTGGATGTTAAAACACAAGTATTTATGTGTGTGATTGCATAAAAGGGTTTAAGTAGTTTACACTTGCTAAAATATTTAAATGGATAAAGATTCAGATCTGTGGATGGCTCGACCATCCACATAACCCAACCTATATCCCAAAAAACCCTAAAATGTAAACCCTAGGTCTTTGGGGAGCCTATGCAATTCTAGTAGAATGAATTTAATTACTGTGTCTAAAAGTTATAAGGCAAAATAGAATGAAATTGGGTTGTATTAAATTTAGAATACATCTAAAATAAAATATGTAGGTATATATAGGGGAATGTATATATACCCTACAAGTCTTTACTGACCTAGAATATATATACATACTAAAGTATATATGTGCATACAATAATTATTGTATATATGAATGTCAATTTGATTCAAAGTATAATGATGAATGCCATTAGGGATTCGATTCTATTCTAAAGCAAACATTGTAAGGTATATTGATTGGATGTTATATACTCTGTTTGCATTACAATGTGTAACCCTTGGCAGAGTCTTAGTTAGACTACAAGCTTATTGAAGCACGTTTTTTATTATGTTTGAACCCACAGTTTTTTATATATGTGATTGAGTAATGATTATTTTGCATAAAGGCAAATGTTTATATGGTTGAGCATTGGATATGAACATATGAATGGACACTGGCAGTTAGCTGATAATATATTAGTAGCCTGTGCATTCATCGATTCATATAAATGAATTAGTAATAAGTTTCATAAAGTGAGAACTGAGTAATCTGTCTGTAGTTTTTAGGGGTCTTGTTACCCATCTCAAATTCATTATAGACATTTAATCAAATTGATATGGCTTGATTATATGATCTGAATTTTCTATTGTATTATGAACATGGATAATGTAGATATATATCATAAACATTTAGAGGTTATGACCAGAAAGTTAGTAAGTCAGTATAACATATGATTGCCTATATACAACATTTTTGCATATTGAAACTCTCTTTACACTTAGATAAGAGGTATATGTCTATAAGTTATAAAGTAGATATTAGTATTGTAAGTTGTGTTTTCATTACATGTCAATAAAGTGAAATAGTATGTTATAAAGGCTATGTTGACTTCATTAGTTATACAATTCTTGTTTATACAAATCATGAAAATAACATAGTGAAATACTATATTTGGAATTTAAAGCATTCTAGTTTGGATATGTTAAAGTTATTCAATTATTTTTAGTTAGAAGGCAAAGTTGGTTTGACTATGTTTATGTTATACACGACTTTACTAGTTATTGACTAAGTATATTCATATATGAAATGCATAAGACATTTCAAAAAAATCACATGTATACCATGTATATATATACACATTTAGTTGATGAATAATACAAAATTTAATATGGATGTATTTAGTCATCATGACTATGTTATTAGATATATTTGAAAAATGGATAAGACATTTAAAGTGTGTATGTGTGTGTGAAATATATCTATATAATTTAATTAATTACTCATACTTGTATATGGATTATATCTGTAGACATCTAATTCTTAACACCATTTGTGTTGAAATTGTCAATCTTACTCAAATTGCACTCAAATGCACATTTTAGGTCAAAATCCATAAAACGTACTAAATAGTTTGAGCTTGTAATCTATAAGTGCCAATTTAGGCTAATATATCCCTAAATGGGGTAATGCATTTTATGTGATACCTAACTTTGATCAGATCATTTCGAGTCAAAATGACAATTTTGCCTTTTTATGCTCTGGATCACTATTTTTTTCTAATTCATTAGTACACATCACGTACCTTTGTTATTTTGTGTTGGCAACATCCTAAATGGGAATATGATTCCAATGCATCTAATATCACCTTCTAATTCTTTTCCAGTCAAATTACAACTCAGTAATATGACTTTTTGACCCTTTTGATTAATTGAGGGCCAATTTCCAAAGAATTGCACAAATATTGATTAATCTTTTTTAAGGCTAATTAATTCAAATCAAGAGCTTAAGTGGATTTTCCATGGAGGTTATTGAATATTATATTTTGGAAATTGATTCCTATTAAATACATCACCTAAATGACATCATCTATGGGGTGGCATCCAAAAGCTATAATTATAACAAATATCACAATTATGGCCTCCCATGCCTCTTTAATGCCTCCTCTACCTTATTAATGCCCCATATTCTCAAATCATGATGAGAATATTTATGGATTTAATTACAAATATTAGATTAATTCATAGCCACACATCTCAACCTTGAGATGGATGGTTATGGTTGATCCTGATCAATTCCAAAAATCTATAAATATAAGGCCTCACACTACCATTTTTAAACTTAAATTATGTACACTTATAATGCTAAAATCTCTCCACAAGTCATTTGTGTTTTGATTATTTGTGTTATTTGCATTTGGGTAAGCTTCATTGATAGGCTAAATTAGAGATTCCTTCTAGTTTGAGCCTAGGTTTTACAAAGTGTTCTTGAGACATTGAAGGAGTTTTGCCATCATTGTTGACAAAGACAAGAATGTTTGATTAAGGGGAGAACATGCTTGGAGCCACTCTTGGGTGATGGAATCGATTTGGGAGGGTAACTAGTATTGATTTCTTTCATTTTATTCTTCACTGTCATTAACAACCCCTACATGAATAGATTGGCTTGATATGTTTATTTCTGTATGCATTTCTCTTTATTTTATTGACTAATTCTTGACTAATCAAATTTCAGAATCCACTATACATTTTTGGTGATAATATTTTAGTGTGCCCATACCAATGCCCATGATGGCAATATTTTAGTGTACAACTTATCTCGAGATTGATTATTATCATAAGCACATAGCTGCACTCTCAAATTGGGTGCATATAAAGTGTGTCGCTTATATGTTTGGATTGAATCCTTCTCATTCCCCACATACTTGGGGTCCATCATACCTTTAATTATATTTTTATAATTGATGGTGACCACATGTGTAAGCATCAACTCATATGGATGTGATCTATTCCATGGCTTAATCTCTCACTTTTCTCTCTCTTTTTGAGAGTCCATCCTTTTCTTTCATCCTAGTATGTCCTCTTGAAGGGCATCATGGGTCATTTCCAATTTCTTCTTGACAACTCTTTTCTTTGAAAAGATGTTGCTTCACCTAAATGTCTTGCTAAACCTTCTCAAAAAGGGGCAAAATGTAGGTAGACATCCAATTCCTAACAACATTTGTGTTAAAATTGTCAATCTTACTCGAATTACACTTAAATACCCAATTTAGGTCAAAATCACTAAAAATTCATTAAATGGTTCAAAATTATCCTATGCAAGTGATGATTTAGGCCAATGCATCCCTAAATAGGGCAATGCATTTCATGTGATTCCTAACTATGATCAATTCATTTTGAGTCAAAATGACGATTTCACCTTTTTGTGCTCTGGATCACTCTTTTCTTCTAATTCATTAATACACGTCATGTACCTTTTTTATTTTATGTTGGTAACATCCTAAATAGGAATATGGTTATAATGTATCTAAAATTACCTTTTAATTCTTTTTGAGTCAAATTACAAACCATTAATATGACTTTTTGACCATTTTGATTAATTGATGGCTAATTTCCAAATAATTGCACTAAAATTCATTAATCATGTTTAGAGCTAATTAATTCAAATCAAGAGCTTAAGTAGATTTTCCATGGAGGTTATTGATTATTTCATTATTGGAAATTGATTTACAATATCTACATCACCTAATGACATCATTTATGGGGTGGAATCCAAAAACCATAATTGCAACAAATATCATGATTATGGCCTCCCATGCCTCTTTAATGCCTCCCATGCCTCATTAATGTCCCTTCTTCCCAAATCATGATGAGGATATTTATGGATTTAATTACAAATATTAGATTAATTCATGGCACACATCTCAATCTTGAGATGAATGGTCATGGTCGATCCTAACCAATTCTAAAAAATTATAAATAGAAGGCCTCACATTACTATTTTTAAGCTTAAATTGTGTAAACTTATAATGCTAAAATCCCTCCACAAGTTATTTGTGTTTTTATTTTTGTGTTATTTGCATTTGGATTAACTTCATTTGATAGGCAATTAGAAAGTTCTTATTATGAGCCTAGGTTTTACAAAGTGTTTTTGAGACATTGGAGGAGTTTTGCCACCATTTTTGACAAAGACAAGAATGCTTGATCAAGGGGAGAACACATTTGGAGATGACTCTTAGATGGTGTAATAACTTGGGAAGGTAAAGGTTTATTGCTTTCTTGCATTTGTTTATTATTATCATTTTCAAACTCTGTATGAATAGGTTGGCTTAATTTGTTTAGCTTTTTATGCATTTCTCTTTGATTTCTTAGACTAATGTCTTGACTAATCTTTTTTCGTAATCCAAATCTACAATACCTGTACGAGGAAATTATGTAATAATACATATATATATATATATATATATATATATATATATTATGTATTATATGTATAATAAGTATGCTTGTAATTTGGTGCAACTAGCTAATAAAATGATACCTTTCATATGCCTACTAAATAAGGATACCAAATTTTCTTGGGATGAAGCATGCCATAATTTTTTTTATATATTAAAATAAAATTTAGGAAATATGTATCAAGAATGGTAGTGATGATAGTGCATAATAGTATGTATGGGTCAAAAGTGATGACAGTTAGGGTGCAACGAGTGTCAGTAGCAATAACAAAAATAGTGGCAGAGTTGGAAGCAGGAGCATAGAGGAATGGTCAAGTAGGGGCACAAGAAAAGGGATGCATCAATGGTTAGGTGGGAAATGTCTGCAAGGGAGGAGTCATTATTAGGGCATTCTTAGAGGAGAGAAGGTTAGAGGACAATTGAAGACTCGAAGGGGTCATCTTAATAATAAAGGTGTTGACCAAATTAGTAAATGTGCACTGCTTGATTTAGGTTTGACACTTCAGGAAGAATATTTAGGGTTGAAACAACAAGGAGTGATCGCATAGCCTATCTAATGGAGACTCCTCTTTAGGGAAGCAAGATTCAGAAGCATTTGAAGGGGTGGCTAGGATTTTAGTTAAGGCTATTATCTATCCCAATTATATTAATATTTTCAATCCTTTTCACACTTATGGAGATTTCTGCAAAGAGCTTATTCTTAGGGCTCATCCTGGTTCAGAGCTTATTCTAATCCTCAAAATGTAGTTTCATTCAAAAAAGCTTCTTGTTGAGGTAGAATATTCCAGGGGGATTCGAAGAGGCTTTCAGAAGTAGACAAATCTTATAAAAGAGACTTGGAAATGACCTTTCTTGGTGATATCCCCTTGATTTTATTTGACTCTTCTCTAATTTTGGAATTTTTGGATTAAGAGCTTTTAGTGATTAGATTATAAAGGGGAAACAAGTCTTTGATAGGCAGATGTGTAGGGAAGTGACCCTTTTGGGAAGTTCATTTACAGTGGTCGCCTGGAACCTGGCCTTCTCTAAAAAACCGTAGTCTTTTAATGATGTCAAATGGTTTCTTCTTGATTTAGTTTCAATTTGTAGAAGATAGAGATTTTTTATGGTCAAATGGACCTTGGTTTGTTGGTAAACAAGGGGTGTATTTAAATCCCTAAACACCATTTTTTGATCCAGTTACTTTAGTTATTTTGCAAACCCTAATTTGGTAAAGATTTTATAATCTTCCCTTAGCCTTGAGGGATCTAGTATGCTTAAAATGATGGTTATTAAGTTGGGTGTTTTTATCAAATTTGATAATTCCATTGAGGCAAATCAAAATTTTGTCTAGGTGTGTGTTTTGGTTGATCTATCCAAACCTCCAAATCACTCTATTCAGATTTCTTCTTCCCATGAAGTGTGGATCTAATATATTAATTTTGAAGGAGTGCGTTTTAGATGCTTCAAATGTAATCAAAGAGATCATAAGATTGCTTCCCATCCAAAGAAATTTTTTAAAGGATCCCAGGCAACGATCTTGCAGAAATGGGTAAGAAAGGTTGATTGTCCATATCACGATTTAGTTCAAAGTTTGCATTTCTCAGTAAAATCCTTTTCTAATGAGATTCCTTCTTTGATAATATTACAAGATGATCATAATAGTCCTAAAATGGGTGAGGTTATAATTGCAACAAAAGTTTTGATTGATTTAGAATTAGGGCAGTCTTCTTCTCCCAAATTGATAAGAGAAATAGAAGGTTTGAAAGTCAGATCAACAGATGTCAATAAATTTTATTATTCAGAGGAAAGTAACTAGCAAAAAGAAGTCTCAGAAGAGGAAGGAGAAGCTTGGAAGGATGAAGAAGAAGAGCTAGAAAGTAGGGCGGCCTTAACTATATCTCAAAGACCTTATGATCTAAAGACTCCTAACTTTGGCAAGAAAGGGAAAAAAGGTAGGAAAATAGAAGCATAAAGGCTTCAACTTGATCGTCAAAATTTCATTATTGGTGGCTCTCAATGGACAATGGAATATTTTCTCTCTAGTAGGGGCAAACGATTGATGGCAACAAAATGTTGAGTTTAAGGATGGGGTTTTTGTGTCTTTTAGTTTTTTATTGAATGGTTATTTTCTTCTTTCTTGTAGTTGAATAGTTGAGCATGGCTTTATGATTTTTAAATTCTAAATATTCTCAAATTGATAGAGTTCTCTAGGTTTAGGGTGTTTAGTCTAAATTTTAGTTTTACTTTTATGGGAGACTAGACCTCCCATTGTGTTTCAGAATCGGTTCAGCGTATGGTAAAATGCTGATATCTAGAAAAAAATAGTATGTTTATAAATATGGTACATGGTACGATTGTTAAACAAGTTAAATAATATGTGATGAAGTATACCATCATTAAATGTATACAACTCATTAAATGTGTAAAAGGTTAACATGAAAGTTTGATTATTGTTTAAATATGAGTCTTGAAATAAATTATGACTGGTTGTTGTAATTTATAAATTATGTACATAAAAATGAACTGAGATAGATATTGTTATTCTATATTTGAGTTACTTTGATAATTAGTAGCTTGTAAACTAAGTATAATTATACCTAGAAGGCATTTCCTATTAGGATTGTACTTATTTATGTGTATTATTTTTGAAATAAATAATATGTTTGAGATTCATTGCATACGTTTGACGGACTAAATGTATGTACTTTGATTATTTTCATAGTTAGTATGTTTTATGACTGTTGATAGAAAGTAATCCATTTAAATATGTTGGTTATGTTGTAAATTAACCAAATATCACATTGTTGGTACTAAATAAGTAGTGAGACAAACTTCACTAGCTTACTTAGAATCATCAATAAAAATGAGGGTAATCGGATCAAGTGGTGTGTATGAATTTGAATGATCCTAGAGATAATTAACTATTTGAAAACTTTGGCCAAAGTAATGTTTAGTTGAACATTGCCATTTCATATATTTGATTTACATGCTTATGTGATATCATGTTAGAACGTATTTTCTTTATGGTACTCATCACGTATTAGATATCTTATAGCACACATGTACTAGCTTGTCTTTTTAGATTTCCTGCACCGTCACTATTTGCCCATTCATGAAGGGAGAACCATTCCCTAGTTGGAGAATTGTGAGGGGGATAGATGGTATGTGGTTGGTGTGGAAAAACTCTGATAATGCTCTCCCTCCCCATAATAGTACTTCATTGGAGACTACACTTGAGATTACCATAAGATACTAGAGTTCATAGTGATGCATGCTCCATGGAGCCTTGTAGCTTATATTGTATTTATTAACATGACATTATTTATGATGAAAATATAATATTTATTCATCTGTACATTAACAATAATGGCTTTAGTATTACATCAATAGTGGCTAAAAATATGTAATTACCTTTTTGGAATTTATGCAGTTAAATGTGTAAATTAGCCTTGTACTTGTTTTGCTTATTTATTATCATAGTGATCAATAACTGATTGGATTGTTACATGCCTATTTTTATGATTAACATGTTCAGTATGTTTAATTTAGAATCTCTTATTAGATTCATGTGGTAAATTCTAATGTTGATTACGTGGAATTAAATTTAAAAAATATATTTTTCTAGTAAATCCCAGTGGGGATGTTACATTGTGGTATCATAGCTATGGTTCAAACTCTAGGACTTAAAGAGTCGACTAACATTTTTCTTATCCTTATATTTATCAAAAAAGAGAATGGTGTGAGCTAGAGTATTTGGTGAAGGTACTTCAAATGTCAATGATAATAACCCTCTATTTGATCCTAATCAAATTGTTGCTAAGTAAGCAACAAAGCTAGATCAGATTCTCACAGCCATGAATGAAACCAGGGACCGAATTGAAGTCATAGAACAAAAAGTTCATGTCTATGAAGAGGAATCCATCAAGATGTTCCTGAAGAGGATCCTACTGAGTAGAAAATTCCTCAAGCTCAAAGGCATGAGGAAGTGCCTCAGGATGTGAGAGCTTGAGTAGCTATAGAATTGGATAAAGATATGAAAAAGGTGAATCCACCTAAGATCGATAGAACCATTTTGGGAGACAAAGATAAAGCATGGTTGACTAAAATGGATAAGTATTTCAAGATTCAAAACTACTATGAAGTCTCTAAAGTAGTTTGGAGAGCTTACTAGTTGGTTGGTGAAGTAGCTACATGGTGGGCCAATAAAAAGTTAGAAATGAATCTTAACTCTAATACCACCACATAGGAATAGTTTGTGACATTGTTTAGATCATGATGGCTTCTATAGTTATAATTTGATCAAAATCTTATGGAGTTTTAGAACCTTATTCAAGGAGACCTATCAGTGAATGAATACTGGGAACAGTTCACCAAACTTCTAAAGTATATACCTCAGTATCAGGCCGATGAGAGGCTCATAATTAGGAAGTTCATCATGGGATTAAAACCCCATATTGGTGGTGAGGTGGATGTACATGGGCCATTTACGATGGATCAGTTCTTTGAGAAGGCATTCAAATAAAAATAGAAGTTGAGATCTCTTGCTCAGGTCAAAGATAAATTTATGAAAAAGTTTGAAAGTTTTAAACCAACTTTTTAAAAGAAGAATTGGAAGCAGAGGAGTGGAGAATCCAAAAGAGTCAGTTAAAGAATCATAATGCTAGATTCAATAGTGGAATTAAAAAAAAAACTAGTAATGGTTTCAAAGTCAGTTTCAAGGGAAACCAACAATATGACAGGAAAGGACCACCTAGAGGTTGCTTCATTTGTAGAGGTGATGATTTTGCCTGTGAGTGTACCTAGGATAAGTTGAAGAATAAATGTTTTATTCCACAATAGGGAAGGTTCTCACTCTTGTCAAACAACCCCCTATGGGAAGCTTTACAAATGTGGGATGAACTTACGGCTTGTAGAGCAACCTTTGGAATTTTAGAAGCCAACTATTCAAAATAATGTGGGAGGAAAAGTGTAAGAGGGAATGCAAGTAAAACTGAAATAAACTAACTAAAATGATGTGCTATAAGTTTTAAAGAGTCTATTCCTAAATTTTCATAAAGTAACTGGAACTTGTAAACATCATAAACAATTAAAAGAGTATGTGCATGATTTAAATAATGTAATATATGCAAAATCCAACACTATATAAGTGAAGAATAAAAAATAGTAGACATTAGTATATTCCACTCAATTTGACACAGAACACCACATCTTCTTCATTGCTAGGTGGATAATGAAATACAAAAGGCCTTAAAGGCACATCATACAATATTCAATCCTACCTATGATAGGCACCTACTAAGGTTGTGAAATGAAAATTTAATAACTGTTGCTACTCCTATTCATAAACTAGAATTATTATAATGGTTGCTCACTGATACAGTAAAAATAATTAATCAACTTCTAGCCAACCCATTAAATAAAAGAAAAGAGCCTTGAATATATAGGCATAGAGGCCTCATGAGGAAATGACACTTGGAACCTGTCACTCATACTCATGATAGGGCCATTGCAACCAAATGGGGAGCTTTGGCTCATGAGTTGAGTTAGTCTTCAAAATCCTAGATATGGTACTACCATTAATGCTTCATGATCCCCCACAATGCTTAGAAGGAGTGTCATGGAAACATGCATCTGTCTCTAAAACTACCTCTGGAATTCTTGTTAGAAAATGGGGCCCCACTATCCTTAACCAACAGTGTTACTTGAAGTTCCAATAAAAGAAACTTGCTTTGGACAAGCATTATAACACCATGTGTCAAGCTAGCACTACTCCTAAGTGAGATGGGAATCTTTTCATAAATAATGAACATCGAGATGCCATGTGGTAGTAGTAGGAAGTGCTAAGACTCAACCAAAAATAAATAAAGAGAACCTGGGAAAGAGGAGGCCAAACTGCCATCCACCAAACTCACCAAGCACGTCCACAATAAAAAGGCTAAATACCCCAAAACTTCAAAATGTGGATTATGATCCATAGTTCTTGGTGACTTACAAGGGAATCTACCTACGGATGGAAGAACCAAAAAATTATTCGTTTCATAGACTAGTTGAGGTAAAACTACAAAAGGGGTGAGGCTTGCCAAACTTACAACCTTAGAAGAGTATTCTTCAAAGGCACCCACTCTTCCTCTTTGGGCTGAGTCTTTTTCTTCATAGCTTTGAAGGCTATATCCACATCAATCATCTCCTTGAAGGAGATGTTACTCATGCCCCATACTACTGCTAGCATCTAAAATTCTAGCTAGGAAAGAAGATAAAAAATAGTCTCCACCTCAGAGACACTTGGCATTTGACTGAGTGCTATAAAGATGGTCTGGTCATTCTACTTATTTTCCAATAGCTATTTTATTTTGTCCTCCATGAGGATCATTTTGTTTGCAAGGAATGGAAAAGGGAGTCCCAATTGGACCAGCTATTTGATGTGTTCCATCATATCTTAGACCACTTCATCTAAGGCATCCATAAATGCCTTGCATTTTGATGTTGCCTTGTTACATATTAGAAACTCATTCACTTTCACCACTGCTTGCCTTAAATTGGCCACCCATACTACTTGAAGTGTCATATACATCATGCTATAAAGCTTCTGCATAAAGAATTGTGAATCTTGAAGCTTTGGGGACATGAAGGTGAGAACTTGGTCTACAGATGCACTCACCTATGAGCTTAGCCACTGTGAGTTTGTGATGAACCTAATCACTAGATTCAATTTAGTGGCCACATTTTGATCCTCTCTTAATAAGATAAATATAATTTGTAGACTATGGGGAGGATATTTACGGTCTACGAGTGGGAAACGAGGTCATTCTTTAGTTGTTGGATTTCTTGGTCCTTGTTTGAGGACTCCTGATACATCCACTACTGTAATCATAACTGCACACCTGTAGATTCCAAGAGACTCTTATGGGTTTGTATGAGCTGTAATTCTTTTTCATTTAGATTATTCTCTATGCCCTACTTCTCGTTCTTCAAGCCATCTATCTCAACCTCTAGTTCAACTACTTGAATTTGTAGTTAGGCCCTTTGACTAGATTTTACATGGAATATTTCATTGGTAACACAACTCTATAGGTCAAACCTCATTTTAGTGAGATATTCATCTTTGGCTTTGGCCTATGTATTAAGGCAATCAATAATATATTTCACTCTCATGAGTTCTAACTCTTTCTTTTTCAAACATCAACCTACCTTGATATAATCCATAGTGATGGACTTTTGAGTTTCTTCCATCAACTCAACGTTATCGATCAGTTTGGCATGGCTGAGGTTGAGGTCAATGGCATGTATTGAGTAATTCCTTGATTACATCTATTCTTATGTCTTGATTACTTATGGTGTCATGTATGCAATCATCATAGATTGTTATGCCAAGTTGAATAATGATTGCATGTAAGGCACCATTGGGGCCTTGGTTAATTTTCCTTTCCTTTTCTCTGCCTAAGCCTTTCAAGATTTCATAGTAATCTCCAACTATTGATGAAATTATTATTGAGATTGAATTAACTCCCCTATAAAGGTATATCCTTATGGTAGGTTGAAATGAATAGTCACTTGCTACTATGAAGTAGTGGTCATTATTCTCCTGGAGATGAGCGGGTGAAGTGTTAGGCTAAAAGGTGAGAAAGGTGGGATGCTGTGAAGAGGGGTAGTGGGTAATTATGCCATAATAGATGTGCTCATGGTGGATGAAAGCAAGGAAGTGAAAATCAATGCAAGGGAGGTGATTAGATGGGCAAAAGTAAGAGGCACAAACTTGATGGAAACCATAGATGGTGAAGACGAAGTGAAGAATGCAGTAAAAATGGGAAGAATGGGGTGAGAAAAACACACATTATTTTGTGAGGGCTCTAGTGGAGGATATAAGCTCTGTCTCAGATCCAGATTGAGATGGCTCTGCCTTGAGTTGCCTTGAAGAGGCTTACTATTGTTATTGGGTAGTCAGATGTGGATATAGAGGACATGGCCAGTTCATAGGCCTCTATGTTACAGAAGCTTCTTCCTCCTTCATTAGAGGGGCATCTTCTTATTCTTAATCAAATTAGACCTCTCCTTCTTAAGCTTCTTCCTCTTGGTGTTCATCACATAGGTCTTCAAATTGTTTTTATATGTCTAGGTCTCTAAAATTCAACTCTTGCTTGCCAATTTATTGCCTATATTTCTAATAAGCATCTATTTTTTCCTGGTTGCAACCCCTCTTTATGAGCTGTGCTTTCAAACCCCTTGTCATTTTATTCATGGGGTCAAACTCCCTAACTAATTTATAAAAGGACTCCCATGGCTTACGAGTATTCGATGGGATCTTGGATAGATCCATGTAATACTTGATATCATCCTCTATCAGTGATCTTTGTTATGCAAAGTATGGCCAAGGCTCGTAATTGAACATGGTAGCGATATTTAAGGTGGCTAAGTGGCCAACTGGGTCATAGTTCCACTGGTTATTGATCTGGTTGAGGTTGAGCTCTATTAGCTTGAATGCAACCAAGCATTCATGTGGCCTATTCACCACAATGATGCCTCTATTTGAAAAAGGGGTATCATAGATGGCCTTCTTCTGCACCCATGTCATAGATTGAGTCCACCATGTTGAGTTGGTGGGCTAAATCCAAGGTTAGGATCTTATTTGTGAGTAAGCATGAGAGTCAAAATGGCTCATCTTTGAATTTGTGGACCCGGATGAATGTGAAACGGGCCATGAAGAACCAATCGATAGGAATTCTACCATTAGTGAGCCATGACCTCTAGCGGTCCATTATTCTGAAAGAGTTGACCTTTTGATTGAGGTCAATCAGAATTGGGGATAGGAAACACTCTAAAAAATCATAGTAATCTTATGTGGCTGATAGGATGTGGGTCCATGCAGAGATGAGGATCAGCGTGTTAGGATGGGTGCTCATTTCACTAGTGTTGATAGCAAAATACAAAGAGAAGAACCTGGAGTTCTGATACATGATCAAATGAAGGAGGAAGGAGGAATACCTAAAGGTATTTTATGCTAAGAAATTCACCAACTTATTATGAATGGTGGTGGTAATGGCATTTGCGAAGTCCATCTTGTAATCTTTTTCTTTGCTTACTATCTTCAAAAGGGAGATCACACTTAATTATAAATGATAGATGTTAGCATCTGATTCCATCCCAAAGATGAATGCTAGCTTGGAAAGGGTGTCCTTCATATCCTATGCTGTAAAGGTCAAAAGAGTGATGGGTAGAGGCATCTCTACATAATTACTATGGAGGGATATGTTGATGAACTTTTGTTTTAGGGACACAGAGTGTCTCTATACACTTTGTAAGCTCTCCATACTATGGATTTCGAGCATTGGGGTCACTAAGGAGTCAGAGCATCTCATGTATTACATCATCACTGATATCCACTCTTAGGTGGTTATTACCTCTAATAATGTCAATGTTAACATCATATCTTTCTGCACACAAGGCAATAATTTTGGGGTATAGGTGACACATAAGGTACCATGTAATTGAGCTAATGTAGAGCTACCAAATCCTATACTCAAATGACTCAGAGTTATTATTCTGAATCTTTTTGAGCATTCAGGCGTAGGTCACTCTCCTGTACATGCTCTTTGGGTTCTTGGCCAATTTGGGATCGAAGATCCCATCTGCATAACCAAGTATCAGGGAGGGGTCCTTGTAGCACCCTTTGGTGATACTCTTGACATTTGGAACTTTGGGCCTCGACTGTGTGGGGTTAGAAGCATATGATTTGCTTTCAACAAATTATGGTGGAGGGTCTTCATGACTACCTGATCTACAAGTTCTCTACCTCCTAGGGTACCCTCTCTACCGGATGAGGATGTATAAGTCTCCATATTTCAATACTTATAATAATATTTTTCTCACTCTAAAGAAAATATTGGATATTGTTTTTTCACTCATGGTTTAGTACCCAATTTTGCACAATCTTGCACATAATTTTTTTTGCCAAAGACTCTTCACTCGACTCAGATCACTGCTCTGTTTAGAATTCTTAATGAGTTTAAGTATTTGGCTCATTCAGGAGAGATGGTTTTATAGTCCTATATTTTTAGTGCAATCATCATGCAATCTTTTTGAAACTAGGTGCCCATAAATGCCAAAGGTGGCACACATGCTTGTGGAGTGTCTCACAAGAGATTTGTAGTGATCCTTATGGGAGATTATGCAATATAGAGTGTCTGGATATCAATAGCAAGAGGAGTGGGGTAAATAACCTTCTATCAATAGATGATTCAAAATTAAGTAGAGACAAGGAGCAGACACCTAGCATGGATTGATAACAACTTGTGCCAATGACACTTATTTTGAGGGAAACAACAACAAATGAAAGGGAAACAAACTAACAAAAAGGGAAACTGACTATGTAAAAAAGGAACTAACACTTTAGTTAAAGTGCTTTAGGTGGATTCCATTAAACAAAATCTCCAAGGCATTTCCTTCTTCATATCTCCAACTCAAACACATTACCCTACCTGTTACTAATGATGTGAAAAGGTCCTCTCCATAGGGAATCAAACTTTGCATGTTGACTTGGCTTTGTGGCTTTTTCATCATACTTTAGAACCAAGTTTCCTAGCTTGAAACTTGTGTTGGATGCCTTCTTTTCAAACCATTACTTGACTACCAATTTTAGGGTAACCTTAACATCAGTAGCATGTTCTCTTGCTTCCTGGAGGTTGAGTAATTTTGCCAACCTAACCTCCATCGCATAGAGATCCCCGCTTTACAACTTTTGAAAGCTATTGAGATCCATGCATGTTTGAAAGGTATCTACTTAGGAGATACCTTGAATTTATTACAAGGGCATTCAAAATATCTTTGAGTAGTGCCTTCCATGTAAAGGAAAATTCCACTTGTTTCTTGAAGGAGAAATCCACTCTTATGCCTGTTTGAAAGGTATCTCCTAGGAGATACCTTGGAAGAGAAATCCACTCTTGTGCATGTTTGAAAGGTATCTCCTAAGAGATACCTTGAAGGTATTACAAGGGCCTTCAAAATATCGCCTAGTAGTGCCTTCCATGTAAAAGAAAATTGCACTTGTTCCTTGAAGGAGAAATCCACTCTTGTCCTTGTTTAAAAAGTATATCATAGGAGATACATTGAAGGGGAAATCCACTCTTGTGCATGTTTGAAAGGTATATCCTAGGATATACCTTGAAGGTATTACAAGGGCCTTCAAAATATCATACCCAATAATGCCAAAAAAGGAGATTTCACTTGTTGATGCACTTAATGTGCTCTCTATGTCGCTAGGGAATGGGGGAAAAGGAAGAAACTCAATTTTAAGTCTTGGAAGACTTGGGGCTTGAGTTTTTTTATAAAATTACCATTGGGAATAGTGTAGAGATATGGTCACCAATTTCAATATTTACCAATTATTTCCCAAAATATAAACAAATAATGGATACTTACATAATGAACTAAGCTAAAGTGATTCATGGGTGGATTCAAAGGAGAGAAGGATAAGGTAGAAAAGATAATTTGCTTAAGATGATCAAAAGTACCATCTCTTCTAACTTCTATAACAATAACACATAAAACTGATGTTCACCAACTCTAGCATATTACTCAAAGATAGATAAACACATTTGAAGCTTCAAGGAAAAGAAATGCATATGTCTAAAAGCATATATTGCATAAAATTACTTATTCATAACAAATTGCTTAGCACATTTATTTGCAAATAAGATGAAAACAAAGCAAATTTACTAAAAGAGTTATCATCCTAGTGTTAAACTCAAGATAACAAATGCATATATTGAGTGTTATTTCCAAATTAGTCAATAAGAAATAAACTATTAGTCATCTAAAAGCACGAGGAACAAAAACTATAGAAATACACAATCAAGCACTTTAGACTAACTTTTGAATTCTTGGGTCTCTTGTATTAATTCTTATAACAACTATTTCTGATTATAAATGAGGGGGAAAAAGAATGCACTTCTTCTTGCTACTTATATTCCATTGCCACATCCTTCTTGAACTTGAACAGATGCTTGGAATTAAGATTATTTAGGTCCCAAGGTCTGAAATCATCCTTAGGTAATAAGTATGAGTCCCTATGCCTTGCAACCATGATGATATCATACCACTTTGTGATCTTAGTCATCCCCATCTTGTATTGAGTCTTGTGGGTGATTGTCTTCTTCTTGTTTTGAAGATGCAATCAACTCGATGTAGCAGTTGATTAGCCATCTCTTGCTCAGCCAGTTTCATAGGTACATATCTTGGCAACCTAAGGGGAGCCACCATTACTCCTTACATTCAGATGATTGTGTAATATGGGTATAGACAATAGCTATGAAGGTGATCAAGATCCCTTGGTTCATTGATTTGAGTAACCCATCCTTGCATCTCATCCTTCCAAAGATATAATAGACTAGGTCAGTGCATGGCATGACCTTTGGCTTCACTATAGCCTTGTGGAAACTGACAACATTGATTGCAAGGAAGTCTAAAGCCAATTGGATTATATGAGGCATTGTTTCAACCTCATCAACTACCCTGGCTACTTCTATATTGAAATAAATACTGCTATAATGTATATCCTCTAATTTTATGGCCTCGAGGATGAATTTTGTGTATTTCAAAATAATTTTATTGCCATACCAGAATAAGAAGTCATTATTTTTGAAAGAGGTGTTCTTACCCTTGGTGGAGGGACTTGCTTGTGACATTTTACAATATTCTGGGTAGCAACCAACATCTTTCTATATCTCTCTATAATTTTCAAGCTCTAATAATGTCAATTAAGGTACACCATGTGAATAGTCGAGTCTTAGTTGTATTGGGAGAAGGCAACTAGTAGAGAGAGAAAAAATGTGTATAGTTTCAAATGAAAATGTAGGTAACAATAGCCGAGTTGAGTAACCTTTTGAGAGATTTCTTTGTTTAATGCAACATATATGGTGATTCTAGTTCTTGTCATATTAATGATGAGCTCGTTAATTTTGCATGTGTTTGGAACAAACTCAAGCTATTGTTTTTATCATTTAATTGCATTCAAATTCAAATTTAGTTCTAATTTAAATTTGATCCACCGTCAGAGCTTTCCTTGATAGGTGTCACCTTAAAAAGGATATTGGAGCTTTGATTGATAGGTGTCACCTTCAGAAGGCTTTTGGACAACTATCAATAACTTGACATTAACTAGCTTCGCTGTGACCTTGTGAAAACCAACAATGTTGATTACAAGGAAGTCCAAAGCTAATTGGATTATGTGAGGATTGTTTCAACCTCATCAACTACCCTAGCTACTTATACATTGAAGTAAATACTATTGTAATGTATATCCCTTGAGTTTATGGCCTTGAGGATGAATTTTATGTATTTGAAAATAATTTAATTGCCATACTAGAATAAGAAGTCATTATTTTTGAAAGAGGTGATCTTACCCTTGGTGGAGGGACCTGATTGTGACATTTTTGCAATATTTTGGGTAGCAACCAACATATTTATATACCTCTCTATAATTTTCAAGCTCTAATAATGTTGGTTGAGGTACAACCTATGAATAGTTGAGTCTTAGTTGTACTGGGAGAAGGTAAGTAGTAGAGAGAGGAAAAATGCATATAGCTTCAAATGAAAATGTAGGTAATAATAGCCGAGTTGAGTAGCCTTTTGAGAGATTACTTTGATTAAAGTAATGTAGATGGTGATTCTAGTTTGTGTCATATTAATGATGAGCTCATCAATTTTTCATGTGTTTGGAACAACTTGAAGCTATTATTTTTAGCATTTAATTACATTAGAATTCAAATTTAGTTCTAATTTGAATTTGATCCACTGTCAGAGCTTTCCTTGATAGGTTTCACCTTTAGAAGGTTTTTGGAAAACTATCGACAACTTGGCATTAATTATGTGGCTTATATGGAGACATGCATCTCTTTTGAAGGTGATCTCATATATCTTAGGACACAACTTCAGGGGGATGACATGTGGCATCGTCATGTCGGGTTAAAGGGGGCATACATCATTCTTGTGGGTAAAAAGACCTGAGTATCCCTCTGATTTTTTGTGTGTTACCTTCAAATCCATCTAAAATCGATGTGTGCTCATACTGCATTACATCCATCTAAAGCTTGTAAGAGATCACAAGTAAGACATCTGGCAGCACCTGAGTCATCTGATCAAGGCTCGATGATGAAATCTATCTCTTAAGAGATACCTTGAAGGGGAAATACACTCTTGTGCATGTTTGAAAGGTATCTCTTAGGAGATACCTTGAAGGTATTACAAGGGCCTTCAAAATATCTTTCGGTAGTGCCTTCTAGGGAAAGAAAAATTACACTTATTCCTTGAAGGAGAATTCCACTCTTATGCCTATTTGAAAAGTATCTCTAAGGAAATACCTTAAAGGGGAGATCCACTCTTGCTTTCCAGACTTGAGGATAAACATCCTCAACAATCCTCATCATATTCTTGGTATAAGCATAGATATGTAGAAATTGAAAATAATCACAAATGCAATTTTTGATACAGTCGGTGGTTGGGCTCCATAGCTCACTTATGACTTTAAACACTATTCCAATTACAACATCCAAAAGATATGACATCATATAGAAGTGGCCCATCAGAGTGGGCTGCTTGTCCTTATGAATGATCTCTTCTCTCATTTTGTAGCTTATAATTTCACCCATGGCAAATGCTGCATCACTAGTCAATATCATATGCAAAATATGGTACCCAGTCCAAATTGAGGAAATGGATGCTAGGCATTCCATAGAGCCTATTGAGTAGTGTCATGCCAATCTGCGCTTCCATCCTAAACTTATTGATTAGAGTGGAATTATTGCCTTTGTATGTCATGGTTTCCTTGGGGAGAAGCCATGAATTCAACACATTTTTCATAGTATTATCCTGATTCCATGAAACTAGCCTGTGTTTGTCAAAATAAACATCTAATGTTGGTAATGAAAAATACTTCTAAAAATATGCTCTAGATATACATGCCACAACTATTTGGCTATCCTTATGTAGAAAGAATCATTCATAACCTTACCTACAAATAATAAGTCTCAAAGGAGGTTGATGCATGACATCACCTCAGGCTTGGCCACAACCAAATGCAATCCCTGTCTCTTAAGTGCTAGTAAGTTTGTGATGAATAGTCTCTCTGAGGGAGATAGATTTACATCCAGTGAAAATATGTTAACAAAATCGATAACATCCCATAATTTAGAGTAGTTCCCATACCTATTGTCAAAAATTGTGGCATCATAAACTATGTCCTTAAATTTGGTTGAATCCTTACTAGAAAATGGTGATGGCATAAGTGCTCCCCTGAATGACTTAGATGAATATGCCATTACAATTGTGTGTAGTGTTTGTAGTTTATTTATGTTCTCTATGAAAAATTCTCCTTTCCACAATTATGCCACCACCCTTTGAGGTGTCCACTAGGATATTCCTTCAAGGGCCTTGAAATACACTTGAAATACCATCATGGTTAACTTGAAAGTATCTTATATGAGATGTTTTGTAAGAAAAAAATCACTCTTGTGCATGATATAAAGGTATCTCCTAGGATATACCTTGAAGGTACCTTTGATGGGCGTTTTGACACATATTAGAAGCATACTTTTCCCTCATCTTTCTTTTTTGAAATAAATGTTTTTGGATTCCTTTACCCATTACACTATATTGGCTGTTGCACATATAATTTGTTTTTAGTTGGTCATACCTTATTAGTTTAAGTGTGAGTTAATGTATATATTATGAAGATTTAATATGTATTTTGTATTGTAGTTAATCACAAAACAATTTCATGAACCAATGCAATATGTAACTTACATTTTATAAAATATCAATATTTGAATCATTTCAACTACTTTCTAGAATGTCTTTGGGAAAGAAAGGAATTCCCACACTTAAAAGGCAAAAGAAGGCCTCACTCCAAGAGAATTTGGATAAAAGGTAGAAGAAGGCCTCAGTCGAAGAGAATTTGGATATAGTATAGTTTAAACTACCAAAACTAAAATTAAATCCACATCAACATCTTTCATTTTATGGTGGTGACAAAATTCCTCTTGCTGATTGGTATTTTGAGTTGTTTAGTCTACCAAACATGTATAAAGATATATACTTATTTAACATTACATTGAGAAAATAATCTTCTCTGATTGGAATAATTCTTGCCTGTGATAAGGATTAAATTGCATATGCCCTTCAATTCCAACTGAAAGTATGGAATGGAGAAGAGGGAATTCTTCATTAACCTATAACTAATTTAAATAAATTTACATCCAGTAAAATGAAATTGACAAAAAATAATTTTTCTCTTTCTTATGAAACATTTGGGTTTTATTTGAATAGCTATGAAAACCTTCAAATGTCTGGGTTGATAGACATAGATAATTTAGTCATTAAAATACAAAATATGTTGAAATAAAAATATGAACAAGGGGCAACAACTTCTACTTGCCACCATGTAAATATGTATTTAAGACACCTTACAATCATGATAAAAAAACATTGAATAAAACAAGACAAGCAAGGGTAACATAATTGTATGCATATTTGAAAGAGGCCATATAAGTACTCACACCAATAGAGAAAAATAAGATTGAACAAAAGGTTGGAACAATTTTTTTGACACAAACTTTTGATTAGACACACAGTTAATTTTTTGCATGGTATATTTTTTGTAACAATTATACCTTGAAAATTCTATAGAGCTTTGTGAATTGGGAGACGCTAATATGAAAATAAAAAAATTGAATGAAAGAGGGGTGAATGATATAATTCATTTATTTATAAAACATAATGAGGTTCCAATGAAGGATGCTTTGTTAATTCCTTTTGATCTAAGCAACCCACAATGTATTATCAAATCAAATAAAGTCCTACAAGATATGATGGAGAAAAAAACTATAAGGTTCAAAATTATAGCTGGCCAACACACAATTACAACACAACAGAGAATTCTTTTAGAGGAGGAATACAATTCACTATCATTGAGAAATAAATGTTCTGTTAGGAGGAAAAGATTTCTAAAAACTTGTACTCTGTTCTATATTGTGCACGAATTATGTAACTAAGATAATGAAGCCAACAAAACAATTTATAAGGCTTCATTTGTAGAAAGAGTTTGAACTGCACGTGACCTTATCCAATTAAGAGGTTAGGAGAATCTTGAAATAGGGAAAAAAAGATGGAAAAAATACATGAACAAGATAGACACTTGTTCACATAAATGAACAGTTCAACACAGTTACATGAGAGAAAATACCTTCTTTTCATGGAATAACCCATTTGGGATTGTTTTGATAAGGCATTTAATTTGTTTGAAAGTGATACTTTTCCTAGTTTAGATAAACAAAATTTGAATCTGATTGGTATAAAAATACTTATAAATATTCAAAGGCTTTTAGATACACAAAAAATAGAACTAGCAAATTTATTGGAAAAAGGGTCTATTTCTTTCTTAAAAACTAATCGGTACACAACATGGATACTTGGTGCAAAAAGGTGAAGCTGGAAAGTAACATATTATCAAAATTATAGATTATTTTAGCAATCATGATTCGACACTACCATCAGATAAAATAATCATACTTAAAGAGGTAATGGAGCATTATATAATTTTTGTTAAAAGGTTTGATGATTTGTGTCCTGAATGAAGGTATTTCAAAAAATAAAAAAAGCTGGGAAGCATTATCTCAAGATTCATTAAACATATTAAAAAAATATCTACATAATGATGGAGGTCAGCTTCCCAAGATAGAAATATAAATATTTAGCTACCATTATGGACCCCCATGTCTTTGGCCATCTATTTTAAAATATTTTAATGAAATATTCATTCTTGGTCTGAACGTCGATTTGATAATTATTGATATTTTGAATCTCATTAAAGTTTTTAAGGAAAAACATCTTCACCTATTTATTCAGGTATTGATCAATAATGTTATTGTTGGGGCATTCAATGTATTCATTGTTGACAAAATAGAATATTTTTTTAGCATTCAGACCTCTCTCAAGAATCTACGTGTTGGTGATTTCCATTCCATGCAAGAAATGGGTGTCATACTATAGGGTCCAGATAGTGATGGATTCAATTAGACTCATATTACAAGTATTAATTTTTTCAGGATCCCACTAATTTTTAGCTTTAATATTTCATCCTCTATTCACAATAAAGTAAATTAGAGGAAGGTTTTGACATCTACAAAGACATACCAATATTTCAAATGATTGATTCACACAAAACATGAAGGCCATTAAAAAATAAGCTAGATAAATGCTTTTGAGAGAGACTTATTTTTACTTTCAACAATTCATATACATGCGATATGCTAGGGGTACAAGAGTTGGATTGGTGTATGCTTATACAAAATTGTAAAGAAATTTATCTTGCATTACATAAACTGAAGAACAAATAATTTTTAATGTTCAATTTCAAAATTATTTTACAAATTTAGAGCAAGTCATACAAGAACAATCACTTCGATTAGTACTGGGTGAATAAATTTTTTAATTTATTTTATAATCATGCTTCATTTTCTAAATATAACATATGAACAATCTTTTAATGTGTATACTTTATTTTTCAAACCCGACAACTAAGTAATCTTTCAATATGTAGCACTAATGGAATTGCATGCAAGTGAACAAATAATAATAACAAAAAATCATATCAATGAACATGACACATTGTAAGTTGAAGAAGGTAAGATAAGATCATGCATATTTTTTCAATTATATAATTTTTTATTTATCAAATATTTATAATACTGATAAAATATTTCTTCATATGTTTATGTCTCAATTAAAATAGTTCACAATGCAACTCTAGAGCTTTATGTCTTCAACACAACAACCCATGACAGAAATCTATAAGTTGTTTCCTCCACAAAAATAACATAAGGTAAAACTCTACAACAAGACACATTTTTAAAATACAAATATCAAATCAATTGATGATGAGAATTTTTAGTTACTGCATTATATAATACCTTGTAGGGAATAAAGAACCAAAGGTTCAAGGAAATAATGCACCCATACAAATCACAAAAAGGCAAAAAAAGGTGAAAACTCCTTTCAATAAATGTGTAATTATATAATTTCATACAAGTCTAGAATATATTAATTATCTTTATTTATTTAAACACATTACAATTGAATTTTTCATCATGGAGAGGAAATTGTAGAAAACAATAAAATATAGAATTGCATCAGCATGGGATTTGGAAGTGTGGGTTCATTTTATTATTGTTTAGACTTGAATGTGGTTGTATTTACCCATTAAAATGTTATTTACATGTTTAATTTACCCATTAAAATGTTGTTTACATGTTTAATTTATCCATTTTAAAATAACACAATATGTGTTGTATTATGTCTTCAATACAATAAATTTTGATGCAGAGTATCCATGTGTTCTTTAACAATAAAAATTCATTATTGTGCTAGAAATAATTATATTGCTATTGATTTAAATAGTTTTTTATTTGATGTGTCCTATTTAAAGTATATGAAGGGGGTTCAATTAATGTGTATATTCATTTGAAATTAGTGATAGTGAACTTTAGCTTAGAAGAGTAAATCCTATTTTGTTTGCGGTGATGGGATGTATAAACATATAAATATGTATTGGTATGCATAAGAACAGCTGATACTTTCATTACTATAAGAATATAGATGTTTGTTGATCAATGCCAAATTCCTATCAACATCTATGAGAAATGAGTTATGGTAAAACGGGATTGTTTCAAAATTTGATAAAGTTATGCTCAAGTTATAAATATTCAATATGAACATTTATATGCATATGTATGTTACAAAACTGGAAATAGAAATGTTACATCCATGTATAATGAGTATAGTTACAATGTGCTTGAGCATGTATTTATTTTTATATATGTTTATATGAATATTTATAAGATTTAAGGAAATGCAAAATAAAAATGCATCAAATGAAATGCATTATGTTTATCTATTACAATAAAAAATGCAAATCAAAAGCACATCAACAACCAATCTAGTACCATGTAAAACATTTTCTTAGAAATTTTTCATATTATATTTTTTATAATATAATATTTTTAATAAATGATTCATTTCTTTTTTAACAAATTACAGACATTTCAAAAGAGGAGGTAAAATTGACGTCTAAAAAACTATTGATTTTGGGGTTAGATGACTTATTATTTGTTGTACAAAAAACAAAATATATGCAAATGAATGATACAGGAAAAAATAAAACTATAAAATAGAAAATATGTCATACTACATTTGAGATCATTCCAAAAAAAATTTGAAGGTGACACTATAGTCTTTTTCTCACTTTGGCATTTGGTCAATGATAGAGGATAATCATTTGAAGACACTCATTCAAGCCATGGGTTACACAAGTTCAAATTTCATGTTTGTTTGGGGGAAAATATATTCTAATCCATTCAATATAAACATAAATAAATTGGATGAAATTATTTTTAAAAGGACCTTTGGAGATGATTTTTTAAGTGCCAACACATTGTTCATTGATTGTACTTTTCAAAATTGTGTTACAAATAAAAAATAAAAAATAAGTTATGTTACGTCAAGTAAATTTACTGGAAATAGAATTCAAAAAGATGAAAAGTATTGGAGAATCAAAATGACGTCTATCATCACATTCTTGGGAGAAAGCAAAAAATCCATGCTATGAGCTATAAACTAATGTTTAGAAAGATTTAACTTCACCATATTATAATTCTTTCAAGTATATTTATTGATTATAAATTATAATTCTAGTAATAAACATTATTATCAATTTCATACAAATCAATTCTAAATTATTTCAAATCTAGTTCAATTAATTTCAAATTAATCGATTTTAATTTAGAATTACTTTGATCTGGTTAAGTGCAATTCGATTTATAGTTGAAGATTCCTTAAAAGTATTGAATCAAGTCCAAGTTTCAAAGCTCATCCCCTTACAAGTGGATATTTCATCAGTTTATCTTGAAATTTCTCAAGTTGATCCAATATTGACACTTGCTCATGAAGATATTCCTAATGAACAACAAATAATTCTCATTAGATATTTTATTATGTAGATGAACTAATTACTTGTTATGTTTTCATCCATAATTTGGCCAGTCAAATGATGCCATGTGTCCCAATAACAGAAGCTAATTCAAAGGATCAATGATCAGTTTGAAGGCCCAGAAGCATGCCATAATTCAAAATAGTCCAATTTATTCAAAATGATTTGTTCCCAAATAGTTTGAAATAATTCAATTTATTTGGAATATAAAAAACATATTTATACATAAAATATTCTCCACTCCACTTTAGTGAGTATAAGTTCAAATTCTTTAAAATAGCCTAATTTAATTGAAATGATCTATGCTCAAATGGTTTGAAACAATCTATTTTATTTGGAATATACAAAATTAATTTTTGGGGAAAATCTTTTTCGCTCCACTTTAGAGGTATAAGTCTAAATTATTTAAAATAGCCTAATTTATTCAAAATGATCTATGCCCAAATGCTTTGAAACAACCTAATTTATTTCAAATATAACAAATTTATTTTTGGAGAGAATTTTCTTCACTCCAGTTTATTCAAAATATCTCAATTTATTTGAAATGATCTATGCTCAATAGGTTTGAAACACTTCAATTTGTTTGGAATATAGAAAATTTATTTGTGGAGAAATTTTTTTCCACTCCTCTTTAGTGGGTATAAGTTTAAATTATTTAAAATAGTCTAATTCATTCAAAATGATCTATGCCCAAATGGTTTGAAACAATCCAATTTATTTGGAATATAAGAAAATTATTTTTGGAGAAATATTTCTCCACTCCGCTTTAGTAGTTATAAGTCCAAATTATTCGAAATAGTCCTTTTAGTGTGAAATAGTCTTATACAAATATTTTTTTAAATATTTTTTTATAATTTTAATTTAATATTAAATTAATTCCTCAATTTGATTATTAAAATTACATTACAACCAAAATACATCTTATTATCATAACTATGGAAGATATTAATTCAAATGAGCAAATTATAATAAAAATTTAGAGTTCAATTATCACATGATTTTGAAAACTTAGGAAATGTTTCTTTATTTGATTGAAGAAATGCATCATACGTAGGCAACTTATTTAATTTAACATGTATATGAGAAATAAGAGGTCTTCTAAAATAATATTCACCCAATAACTCATCCCTTATTGATATATATTTTATAACTTCAACCAAAATATATATTTTTAATTTTTTGGGTATTTATTTTTCATAAGCATCAATGCATGCCATAAAATAACAATTGGGAGTAGTAAGGCATCTCCCATGAGAGATATTTATAAAATCAGTTATACTCTTAAATTTGTAGGGATAATTATCCATGTAGGTGAGGTCATACATTCTTTTGACATCTTTTTAGTGTATGCATCTCACACTTAAGAGACTACATTTGATGGTGAATTGTCAGTGATGTCATGGAGGTGTCCTTATGAGTGGATGAAGTGCTTTGATAGTCTAAGTGACAATGATAAAGTGTGCAATGTGTTTAAAGTTGGTTTGGTTGATCTTCAGTTTTGGCATGATTAGAGATGTTCAAGGATGACTTTGGTGATTGAAGCATGTGAAAGAGGTCCCTAAGATGTTATATATGATTTGAGAGCTTGTGTGCATAAGTGGAATTCATCTAGTAGTCCATATTTTTATCTAGACAGTTTGGGTCTAGTGTCAAAAAATATGAGTAGGTAGCTTGCTGACATCACCATTACCACATGGAAATGAGTCAAGAGGAGTTGGTTATATGGATGTGATCATAATAGTCCCTAGTTGTTATGCACTAGATCTCAAGTCGTGCATCAAAGTTCAATCAAAGATATGAGGGTGCAAAGTTGGCTTCTCAATCAGAATTCATTATTTTCCCATACTTAGCCAAATTTACAATATGGCCAGAAAGAGCTGAGTAAGTAATTTGATGATGGAATATCTCACATGTGTGGATGTTTCAAGAGAAGGTAATCATATGGGTTTATTAATTTTTGTACCTAGTCTATCTGTGCTAATGTTTAAATCATGTGCTAAAGTGCATCAAAAGATATGCATATGCAAATTTGGGATCTCAAGCAGTTTGACTATGTTTCCCATACTTAGC
>JARHVA010000841.1:980000-987500 GCA_037957365.1 Torreya grandis
GAAGAGTCATCATTGCCTCGTAATAATAATAATCAATTATTTTCCCTTACCTTATTTGAATGTTGTTCTAGGCAACTGGATTATTGTTTCGTAGTGTTATACCTCTTACTAGATCATGTCACCTTTGAATGTTATTTTATGGTATAATAACATAGGAACATGTCCAAAATCCATCACTCGTAGCTCTGTGCCTGCACTCCAATGGATCTTGCTAAAGAGTGTTTTAATGGCATCATTGCCTCACTAACATCCAAAACACACATTTTGGAATTATCAGTCTCTTGATCCTATTTTTTTGAAATTTGGATGCTTTGAGAATGTGGTAATTACTCTTGGCTTGAATTTTTCTATTGATCTCAATATTTTTTGGGGGGCGGCACATTAGGGCAAATCTATTTTATCCATCCCCATCACTGTCTTGTGTGAACAAATTCATGTTCTGCCTGATCAAATTTATCTTCTAAAATTCTACTATGAGTTCTTTAATAATTTGAGATATTCACAGTTTTAATATCATGTAGTAATGTCTATTATCAACTCCTTTAATATTGTATTTTGGATTTCTAATGGTTTCCCAAATTTTGTCTCTAGTTCCTTGAGTTAATCAAAATTTCCATTATATTTTGTTGTTTCGATAGCTCTTTATTTGAAAGAGACAGCATTATTATTTTTGGATGACTGAGGATATTAATGTTGAAATGATAAATCTATTTTCATCTTCTTGTTATAGTGTAATTTAGCTTAGACATTCTCAACTAGTTTGTTTCCATTTTTTCTACTCTTCAAGTTGTCTGTAGATCCATTTTGGCTTGAGTTTTTATGTAATCTTTGGTTTCAAATTAATTTTGTCTTATCTTATGCCACATGTTTTTGGATTCTCTTTTCTTATGAAACCATGATTTTATACATGTGAAGAAAAGCATTCTAAAATTGAACAAATACTATCGTTGTGGTTGATTTTGGTGGCATTGAGTTATTTTGTTCGATCTTCTAGTGCATTGATATCCACAAGAGAAGTTATTTTTTGGAATCAAGTCCATCAATCCATGTAAGGAACAAAACCTATCACCAAGCTCATTGACTATGATTGTAAAAATCTCAGTATCAAGATTCCAATTTCATTAAGTAATCTCCTTGAGATATTTTTCAAATGTTATCAATCCAAAGTCTGTGAGGTGTGTTTTCATTTTACTGTTAAGAAGAATATTTTCAGGTTTGGAAATGAGGAGTTTGGAATAGAGATGAGAATCCAGTCACTATTTTTTGTCTGAACTATGCACATTTCTAAGTTTTTTTATAATTAATGTTATACCATTATTTATTTATTTAGATTAATATAAATATTTTTTTCAATAAAAAAAATGAAAGTACAAATTGAAGAAGCTCATTCAATCTCCAAACTCATGCATGAAAATTACCAAAGATGTTTGAATAACACTATTATTTTTAGCCATTCTCAGATAATTATAATATGTAGGAATGCAACTTTGTCACTCAACAATAAAGAATAAAAAAAGAAAACTTATTTTGAATAACAATTCATCTATGTTTTTGAAAGGCACCTTTAAAATGAGATAAATAAATTTTAAGTGGGTGGAGTGGGGAGGAGATTTTAAAAATTCTGTTAAAAATTTTGATAAGGTGGAATTTTTTCAAAAACTAACCAAAAACTAACTTTTATTATCAATATTATTTTTAAAAATAATCTTAGTAAGGATGATTGTTTTTCATCATTTTTTGGAAAGTTTGTAAGTCAAAAAAACTTTTGTATGTATTTTCAGTGGAACTTAATGTCCTAAAGGCACTATTGTATAAAAATGGATGCATTTTCATTGGTACATGATGTCTCCCATGCACAAATATATTTGATTCACTCATAACTTCATACTACATCATACGAAATCGAAGATGCATCAACACCTATAGTTGAAGGGTCTTTGGTGTGTCCTTTTCGACATTGTTTCACCTTTCATGTTAGAGAATGACTGATATTTTTCACATGAAAACATAATGAGGCACTTGGATTTATTAGCCTTAATATCTCTAAAACCCTTCTCTTTCACATTGTTAACACCAAAACCCCAAAGAAGTCTGAGACAAGTTTAATACACTTTTTAGAAAAGTTAATGAATTCAAACTATTACAGCTTGATGCATAACTCTCTTCACTTTCACCCTTTGTATTTCATACTCTTAAAGAATTTATGACAAAATTATAACTCATTATATCTCAATTACATGATTTTGTAAAAGAAAATACTAAAAAAGAGGCCATCTTTCTCATTTTATCTAAGATGAAGGGTCATTTTAGTGTCTTTGCTTCTAATTTTTACTCCATTATGGATGCCATGGGTAAGAAATTTTAGTGACCCACTTTTGAGAGACTTTGTGAATGAATCCCTAAGGAGAAAACTAAACTAATGACTTTTGACACTCTTCTTAGATCTAATCATGCACTTGTTTCTAGCTCCTCCAAAGGCAAACCCAAACTAAAGCCAAAGATTGTACCCACTACCAAACCAATAAAATCTCCTTGTCAAACCTCTCAAGATTCTAAGTATTGTAAACATATTGAGTCTACTAAAGCCTCTAAACCATCCAAACATAGATTGTGGAATAAACTAAATAAGACTTATAGTCCACATAACTTTTATGGTGGGGACAATCATTATAGGTCTAGATGTTTCAAGAAGATGGAAGCCTTAGAAGCCATTATCAAACAACATAAGATTTATGTTCTAACTCGTCCTTCTTCACCATCTTCAATAGGAAAAGGGCAATCACTCACAACTAGGACATTCATTGCATCATGAGACAGTAACTTCTCATCATCTTACACATTCTCAATATCTTCTTACTTCTTTTTTAGATTGCAACACTTCCTAGATTGAATTGGTTAACTCTTCTAGAGTTGATGTGTTGGACTCCAGTGCTACTTAGATGTATGATGGTTGCATAAGTAATGCATTGTATGTTCTAAGCTTTTCCATGAATTTATTTTCTATGTATCAAATTTATAACTGAGGCACTCAGATGATCAAGGAGTTTACTCCATAACATATTGTAATATGAGAATTATCAGATCCATATGATATAGTTACTATAGGTGATGTAGATCATGATTCACATATTTATACCTTTAAGATATTTGAGCCTTCTATTGGTTCTTATTTAGTTGCTCATGCTCATCCACTCAGTAAAATTTGCATGAATATTTTGGCATCTTAATTATAGATACCTATAGTAGACCAATACATAAAATTTGGCGATTGGCCTCCCCAAGGTCTATTACACTAATGGATTTTATCCCAGTTGTATGCCTAATAAACAAAATTGGGACCATTTTATAAAGGGTAAGGTATATTGGGCTAAAACCCCTCTTAAAATAGTACATAGTGATCTCATGATATTTCACACTTGCTCTTTATTTGGAGCCAAATATGTACTCACATTCATTAATGATTATTCTAAGAAGACTTAGGTGTACTTTATCAAGCACAAGAGTGAATTAATTTAGAAATTTAAATCTTTTAAGACATTTTTAGAGAAGCAATAATCTTTTCCACTAAAAAATCTATGCAAATAAAATGGGGGGAATATGTCTCTGATGCATTTTCATAATTTTACACAGTACGTAGCATATTGCATTATTTCAAAGTGCCCTATACTCAACTGAATAAAATTTTAGAGTAAAAGAATCACACTTTGAAAGAGATGGAAAACTATATGATTCACTCTAGAGATATGGATCCTCAATACAAGGTAAAAGCCATAAATTGTGCCAATTATATTAATAACTACAATCCTCACAAGGAAGTGTAGAAAAAAGCTCCTAAATTATCTTGGTCTGGGATCAATCATGATGTATCTCATTTTCATGTATTTGGGAGAACTACTTGGATATTTGTTCTTAATAAAAAATGCACATCTATGGATAATAAAAGTATACTAGATACATTTTTTGCTTATTGTGATGATGCCAAAGCCTATCAACTGCTTGACCCCATTAAAATTTGGTGATTGGCCTTCTCAAGGCATCTTACACTAATGGAGTTTATCCTAATTGTATGCTCGACAAACAAAATTGGGACCCTTTTCCAAAGGGTAAGGTTTTGTTGATATTTTTTCTTAAATATGTCAAAATGTATAGTACCCTAAGGGAAACCCATTAATTTTTTATAAAAATGCCTTAAAATGACCCAAGATACTCTTTTCCCAAAGTCTGATAGAAACTAGAGATCTGGGTGCAATTTACAACTTGCAAACTTGCAAATTGTAGACCTCCACTTCCCACTATACTCATAGCTGACAAAAATTGGAGATTGGAATGTAATTTATAACTTGCAAAGTTGTAAATTGCAAATGAAGTTTTGCTTCCCACAAATCATATACCCTATAGAAACTAGAGATTGGAATGCAATTTTCAACTTGAAAACTTTCAAATTGCTTCCCAACCTTCACTTCCGATGCATCACTCTAATCATAATTCTAAACTCTAGTTGCAATTTACAACTTACAAAGTTAAAAATTGTAACTCAAGTTCCACTTCCTATTGACTACCCTTCCTATGGAAACTAGAACTTCAGTTGTAAATTATAACTTGTAAAATTACAAATTATGCCCTGAGTTTTACCTTCCCATTTTCAAAGAACCAAGTTGTCCTATGGAATGCAGAGGTCAAAATGCAAATAGAAAATTTACAAATTTGCAAAGTTGATTATAGAATTTATATTTACCAATATCCCATAAACCAATAACTTAGGGGCATTTATTATAGAGGTTATATAAAGCTAATTAAGGTTAGTTATAATTCATTATTAATTTGTGAAAATTGACATTTGATCTCTGTAACCCTGCTAGCAACTTTGAACCATGCATTCGACCCTATAAGCCATGCAATCGAGCCACACCATCATACAACTAAGCCACAATGCCATTGACCCCTCCTACATGGTATTCCTCTTTCATCCTTCCATCCTTTAGATCAATCATTTTCCTATCAAATATAGCTTCATGTCATTATTTTTTCCCTTTGGTAGCATTTTTTAAGTTTGTTGTTTGGCATTATTAGGGTTTTTTTCTTATTTATTTAGTATTATTTGAAGAAGTCACTTTATTTCATCAATCTCATGTCAAGTATATTCAAGATTCTAGCCATTACCCAGGGTTTTTCAAAATTCATACAAACCAGTCAAATATTCCCTAAATAGTCCCTACGAACTTTTCAATTACTAAAACAACTCCAAAACCCATGAGATTTCTACCTATAATTGTAACCTCACAACTCCATAGAATTTTCGTGTCCACAAATTAACCCCAATAGCCACCAGAGTTTTCATTAGAGAACACAAGTGTGCTTTGAATCTGCCATCTCCATTAGAGATTTTCCCTACAATAGTAACCCCAATCTCCATCAGAGCTTTCACTTATGTTTTGCACCCTCAAATCCTACTAGTTTTGTAGTTGGTTTTCACCTTATAAATCCTCTATAATCCATGCCTAGAAAGGAGATGAAATTCAAATCCAAGGGAATTAGTTTGTAATCCAACGCAAACAAGATTATAGACATAGACCTAGGTGATTTTTGGACTAGAGTAAATGCCAAATTCAAAAATGACTTGATTCAAAGCATTTATGGCTGTGGACTGTGTCAAGTAGAAACTTTCCCCTATTAGTGTAGAGCCCTCATTTGGTGCTCACATTATCAAAACATTATGATGCATATAAGAGAGAAGTGTTAATGATAAAGGGGAAAGGATTCTAAGCCTAGACCTCAATTTCATAGAATCTATGTTCTTGATACCTGAATATGAGAGTTATTTTCATATAATTCCTAAAACATCAAAGACATTCTATTAGGAAAATAACACTAGATTTATAAGGGTAATGAATAAGTAATGGATAAGGGTATTTAGGCCTACATCCACCAGTTTGCTCAAAACACTAGCAAGGATATATTTCAAAGATGAAGTGGGAGATTTGATCATACTCTTGCATAGAGTCACTAGAAGCCTCAATGCTAAGATATTTCAAGATTGGTTGTACCAATACATATGGGTAATCCATCAAAATAAGTAATACATCAACTAGGTAAAACTGAGAAGTGATTCAATCCACAAGCAGTTGATGGAAGTCCAAAATATAGGGAAGTTCTATATGGCTTATTACCTAGTCTACATAGTAGCCAAGGGGAGAGATTTCCAAGGACTAAACACAATAGCTAACCAGACAAATAAGGTTTTCAAATATTACCCCAACCTCACTCTTAAGGAAAGTAGGGAGCACTTCAAAAGAGTAAATTATGTATTTATCTATTGCATCATAGTCATGTTTGATAAAGAGCTGGAGAAGAAGAGATTCTTTGATGCCACTACTTCAGAGATTTCCAACTAGGGATCTTATTTCATTCAATTCCCCACATAATCATACATTAGAGTAGGTAGATTTAGTGGTTATCCTTATACCCTCTCAAGGTATGTGAGTGATAAATGGGATTTAATAGAACTTGTGAGGCAACTTGTGGAGACTCACAAGTTGTTATCCAATAAACACAAGGCAATAATTCATTTCCCCATCAGCATAGGGAGGTACACATGCCCTTCCTTATCCAAAGCCAAGTGTGCAGATGCTAAAATGACTTAGATGACCTTGAGGGATCTAGAAGCAAGGCCATTTTATGATGTAAATGGTAATGTTACTAGTATGTTGGGGATATCAACATATTCCTATGTTCTCTACTATGAAGACTACTAGGAGGATCTTTAAGATGAAGAAAAAGTAAGACTAAAGGATTATTACAAGATGACCCTAGATCAAGTCAAGGATTTTAACATGACACCAATCCCCAAGGACTTAGTAGATTATGAATCCCCAATATACAAGGTCTATTATGATAATAAGATCTATGCTCAACCCCTTACAATAGTTATGTGTTCCATTATTGAGTCTTTCTCATTAATGGATAGAATCACCAATGTAATAAATAGAACAATCAACTGACTCATAAGGAAAGGGGTCAAAGTAACCAAATAAGTAGTGAGCATTAGTGAGAAGCTATGAGATCTTAAGGAGAAGGGAGTACCACCATCAACAAAAGGTTTTAAAAGTGGAATCCTCCTAGAATAGGTAGATAGCCTAGTGGTCTCCCACAAGAGAAAGAAAAAGTCAAAGGCCAAGAGAGGACAATCAAGAAGCTAAAGATCAGAAGTGGATCAACCAGTAGTGATTTCATCTAAAGATATAGCTACTATTAAAATACCAATAGTTTTTACTCCTATCTTGATCATAATATCTACTCCCATATTTGTTATAGTCCCTCCTATCTCTATCATTCCATCAGTGTCAACACCTCCACCTCCTGTCTCCACTCCAACTTCACCTCAAGCAATTTCCCCCTCTATTTCCACCAGCACACTTGTGCCAACAATTCCATTGTCGATAGTTTAATCAACTCAATTGGACACTCATGTTTCTCTTCTACATCCCTTATTCAAAATTCTTC